>JAFMTC010000354.1:97847-203972 GCA_018845635.1 Nicrophorus orbicollis
GTGATTTCCCCTGCACAACGCACACCTCGCCGGAGTCTCCAAAGATTTTGTGCACTGCGCAGTCTGGTGCATTTGCCCACACTTAACGCAATGATGTTATTGAACATACACTTTTATTAAACATTCATCAAACATCTAATATATTTTCTATTCCGTGCGGGTCCCTACGAGTATGACAAGTACTTGAATACTTATAGATACTATTGCAAGTATACTTTATTGAAAAGTACTTAAACATTACAAATAGAAATGAATTAAAATTATTATAAAAATTATTATTAACTTTTATACTAATAACACATAGTTTATAGTATTAAAAAGTATATAAAATTAATATTGTTAAAATGAAAATTCTGATTAATTTCAGTATTATCAATACTTGTATATTTGTATACTACTCATACAATATAAATATTTTCTTGATTAATTTATATTATATATACTTGTGTCACTTAAAACATGCCAAGTACTTGTGATCATAAACATATTTCATTACTTGAATTGAATATTGAAAAGTACATCAAATTTCAAATATAATCCGTAAAACTGAATATTCCAAAATTTAGTATTAACAATATTTGTTATGTACTTCAATACTTATAATAGGTACATATTATAGTATTCACTCTACTTTCAAAGTACTTGCATCGTACAAATCAATTGTATTGTAATAGCTTCATTGGAAAGTAAACAATTTTGAAAATGATATAAAATCTCAAAAATAATTTATTAATATGAAAATTTTGATTAAATTCAGTATTAGCAGTAAACTTTTAGCATGTAGTTTATCAAGTTTCTACTACTCAACATTCAGCAATTTATTTTATAAAAGCGTATTTCCCCTTTGAATAGGCCATGTACTTGTATATTTATAACTTCCAAGCAAGTATACAATTTTATAAAGTAAATCAAATCTAAAATATATATCATATTATAAAAATTTAAAAAAAAAGTATTTACTATAAATTCTATATATAATTTTCATTATAAGAATCATTTATTTTGTAAGTACTTACTGGTCATATAAAACTTTCCAAGTACTTGTTTTCTTATATCTTTATTATGATTGTACAATATTATGCGAAAATTGTTTCCATTATCTTTTACATACTTATTGTATATACTTTGTCAAGATTCTTCTAAACTTTCTTTTTAAAATTTTCATTTCTTAAAAACATTCCACATACTGGTAGAATTATAGCTTCATTATAGGTAATCTAAGAAAATGTTCGCGATAACGAATGTCGGGAATTTGATGTAGTCGGGATAACGGATGTCGGGAACTTTATACACTCGGGAATTCGACGTAGTCGGGCTAATGGATGTCGGGCTAATAAGCGTCGGGCAAATGATTGACAGGAAGTCTAATGTCGGGCCTTTGAACGGGTCCCATATTACCCATATATAAGAATGGTTTTAATATTTACAATTTTGAGCTATAGAATTTCAGCAAATTGCAGAAGGTTTGTAATTCCAAATTAAAAAATTGTTAGTTCATCTGCAATGAATTGCTTTCATTTTATAAATTTCAATTACAGCCCGTATTTTTTAATACTATTTATCATTTACTTTGTAAGGATTATCGATTGTATGTACATCAAATAATAGGAAGCGACTACAGCGGAGCGTACAGAAATGGGTCATCATTTTGCTAGAGTTTATTATTACTTTTTTGTTGGTCTTTTTAACTCGCTCGGAGGTCGGCGCAGCGAGTACTTTCAAATTTCGATCCGTCCCTGCAAACCAATAGCTTATAAACAAGATTGAACGATGAAAATACCCAATCCATCGATTCATTTAACAAACACACGATTTCATCCGAAGAACTCGAACACATGTGAGAGTACTTGTACAATAGTATTAAATGAACGTCACATCAACGAACAGGACAAACAGACCGGAAACAAATTAGGAAATCCAACATTGGGCGAACACGGCATATCGCATGCATTTAAACAGGCATGCCTTCGCTTTATGAATCATTAGTTAGTTAGTCGCATTCGCCAACTCGAATACGACTTTATTAACACTCCTACAAATAGAAAAGTGCAAAAGCACATAAAAGCAAATAAACTGAAAAAAATGCAAGCAACCTGAACACAACAATACATGGAGTGGTTTATGAAGGCAGAAATCCACTGAAAATTTAATGTTCGATTTTCAGTTTCAATCTGACGCACGGTTTTCATTATGCTCGTTTACGATACAATTTTTTGTAGTCAATTTCAAATTTTTACACGAAATCAATGCGTTATTTTAGGTGATTTTCATTTTATTTTTTTTTTTTTTCGCACCGCGTTTTTGGATTAAAAATATTTCCATTTTACGCTTTTAATTACTGTTCTTTTTTTTGGTTATCATTATTACTGGTATTATTGATGATGCGATTGGTTCCCATAAATACTCTATTTTAAATTCAGTCTGTCCCAAATGGCAAAAAATAGTTTTTTTTATTTGCGCTTTCCTCTCTTTTCAATTTTAAATTCATGGTATTCTATTATATAATATATAACGAGAGATTGTTATTATTCAATATAATTATATCATACTAGTATAAATACAATAAATAAATAAAACAAATCTAATAGAAAATACTCACATCAAGTAAAAACACAACAGGTAATATGTATAATACCAATTTCACCCATTGTCACCGGTAATTTATTACGGGAGCCTTTGTTTTCGTCAAGTGATAGACAAACGGCGGCGCACGGGACAGTTGTACTTTATTAAGTACTATCAGACCCACCTCATGTTTGTTGTGAGAAGAGGAAAGCCTTGCATAGGGACCGCGGTGGAATCGTGATAGTGTGGGATTCTTACCAACTAAAAACCTCTCCTCTTCTTCATCAGAATCCAGGTCTTGTTTAGTGTTACTGCTCTAAAATGTTAATTGTCTTACCTGTTAGTCCTGTTCATTGTTGGCTTCCACTGCCATTTTCTTCGTTCGCTCTCTCCATCCTCCACTGATCTTCATCCTTGGTAGAGAGTACGTCTGTCGCATAGCTTGTTATTCATCTATCAGCTGTCGCTGCTTTTAAGCAGTTTGTTGACGAAATTCTGCGGTGTAAGTACCTACATTTGCTTCAGTTACGTGCTTCTTTGCTGCGCACCTGCGGCAACTGAATAATGTCAGCTCCGAGCTGTCATTTTGAAAGCGCCTGAGTCAGATGGAAGGTTGTTTCACTATGCTTTCTGTTTATCCAGGGAACATTTTCCGGAATAAGTCTTCTAGTCCAAACCCCCTTCTCTGAATTTTGCCATTTCTCCTGCCACCTTTGCATTAGTCTGTCTCTTGCATCAGTTTTGCTGAGCCCCAACAATCTCTCTTTTCTATCTGTAGCAAGCAGTTCTATAGGTGGTACTCCTGCTATTACTTGCACAACATCTCTTGAGATTGTTCGGTATGCACTGCATACCCTGATTGCACATTTCCGCTGAACCGTTTCAAACAATCTTCTGTAACTTTTCACCGTCATCGCTTCTTCCCATACGGGAGCTGCATACAGCATTATAGATTGCGCCACTGCACTCTTTTCTTAGTTTCGGCCCTCCGTTATTTAACATCAGTCTGCAGATGGCTGTAGTAGTCTCCGCTGCTCGGAGGGCTACTGGGCTTAGATAAGGCTGCTAAATACCTCTAGATATTTAATGGTTTTCTGCGGTGTTATGTTTATGCCCGATACTCTGAAATGAATTGTGCTGACTTTTCTTCTTCCAATTAGCAATGCCGCTTCTGTTTTCTCTGGCTCAATCGCTAGTCCTCTCTCTGACATCTACTCTTTAATATTACGTATAACCATATTTCCCTTTTCCATAAACTCCTCTTCTGTTTTTGCCGCGTAACCGATGACTGTTATGCCTATCGGCTGGTCTATACTTAAAACATCGTCGTATGCTAGGACAGAGCCCTCAATTTTAATGTTTGAGAAAATCACTTGAGCCCACTCTTCAAAAAAGTATGCGCATTACTGAATTAGACTATATTAGCAATGTGGTAATGCAATTATCAACAATAATTATTAAATATAGACCACTAATGATACATAAAAATAAATCAACATAATTTAACACTTTGCGTCCGTAAAAGGTCTAAAGAATATATGCGACGTGCCGCAGATTTAGAAACAATTCTATAGATATTTTCAATTGTTTCTTTTTTTGTAAAAATTGCTTCTAACAAAAAATATATTGTTCAAAATTAGGGCCAACAATAAGATTGCGTAATTCTTAAGGTTATAGATTAATTAACTTATTTTAAAAATTGCTGATATGATGTTCTTCTAAAAGTTATATAATATGTACGTATAATATGTATAATTATATATTTAAATTTTCTTGGAAAATAACTACTTATGTTTCCATTAATACAAACTAAGTAAGTGTAGACTTAAAGTATATTTTAGATGCATCTAAAGGGTTTACATTATTATTATTATTATTACTAGCATTATTTCCGCAGCATTTAATTCCTTCTGCCCTCCAATCTTAGAATTTATTTTTATTTGTCATTTCCTCCCCCTTTCCTGCCATTTTCCCGTCGATAGTCGTATTCCCTTTATTTCGCTTTCTTTCTGCTCCTTCTTTCATTGTCTCGTATCACATGCGCGCATTTTGCGCTACAATAAATCCATTGAGCGGAACTCTTGTCTGCACTTCCTTTAACTTCCATTCATCCTTCCCCTCCTTTCGCCATTCCGCATTTACACATCTAAACCTCACAATTATTCCCCTGCCCCTAATCTCATCTACTTAATTCAGCATTCAGGCGCACGAATACATAATGCATTTTATTAGGCTGTCTGCCAATTCGACGCGCTACTCAACTTCTTCCTTCCATCATAAACACATAACCAAAGCAGAATTTTACATAATTTTCGGAAACTTCCTAATACAAAAAAAGACAAACACAGAAGAAATGTATTAATTTACCTTCATTGTAATAAATATTTGATTAATAATTATTATTATATTTGGACGGACATTAAGAGTTCTTTGGTCTAATTTGGAATAATAACTAAAGAAGTTTTAATAAAAGACATATTGTTTTGATTACTATATGAATACATTTTGTATGTGTATAATGTTTGAATATAATAATTGTTATTAATATATTATTTATCAAAATATAACATTATAATTATTTAAACAAATGTATCGACCACAAATTAGATAAAAAAGTGTTTTTCTAATTATTATTAAAAATAAAATAAACAGATTTTACTATATTTTTTATCGACCACATAAACAAAATAATTATAGAAAATAATTTGCGCATTTTTTATTAAATAATTAGTTTTTGTATGCGACTGTTTGAAATCATTTTGTCAAAAGGATTGTCAGAAGTGGGATTCGAACCCACGCCCTCATCGAGGACCAGAAATCTCTATTTGACCTGCAAAGGCAGGCAAGGTTAACCTTGAGTCTGGCGCCTTAGACCGCTCGGCCATCCTGACATATTGATAAGTGTGTAAAATTTTGTATTTTTTTGTGAAAGGTACTAATTACAAATGCTTTTTGTACTTATAAGTAAACTACTATAAATACATCAATTCAAAATCAATTTAGATCAAACAATACTTAATTTAAAAAAAATACGTCGAATAATTCTCAGAAATCTTTAATATTTTGTGTTTTTTCTGTTACTATCCTTAATTACTTTAATATTTATGTTTGCAATATATATATGAAGTATTACCATTATTAAACAAAAGTATATTCAACAATACCTCGCATATGCTAATTGCGATCAGCCCAGATTTGACTATACTCTATTATACAAATTACAATCTTTACTTAAAAAAATAAATAAAAATTTGATTACCGACTAGTAGGTATTTTTCGCTTTTATACTAATTGAACCTTAAATTTAAATTTGCTACGTATTAATAATATTAATAAGGAGTATTTCAACAATAACTACAAACATAAAAACAATACTGTGCAAAAAAGAAATACAAATAAAAAATGTAAAAAATCCAATCACTGCAAAGCCATAGCCATAGGTATTTATATTTTTCGTTATTATTACTAGGCGAAAAGAGTTAAGTTGATAGCCCTTCATATAGTTGATGGTATTTATGACTAAATGGTATATTAATTATTATAAAATACACAAATAAATATATATAAATACAGCAATACCTCGTATAGTGCAATTTAGATCATTCGAATTTACTATAGACTGGAGTAAAAAAGTGCATTGTATTTGAAAATATTAAATCCCAAGATTTCCCGTTCAATGTTTACCACCAATTTTTACAATGTTTATTTCTTGATTTCATTTCATTTCCTCGCTAAGTAGAACTAAAATTTCAACGATTTATTTTATATAAATTTACAAAATAGGAAAAGGGAAATAACATAATTACAGGGATAATAGATACTGGAATAGCGTTTGTCTGAGATAGTTATATTTAGGATGGCTTGATGGATTTCGAAGGATACAAAATTTGGAGAGAGAGGATAAATTTTAGTCTGTTAAGAAGAAGAAATTTTGGTTCTGGAATAGAGGAGGTTATTCGAAGTTTTATGGAGAGGGTTGTTTGGATGGCGGATCCTGATGAGGATATGAAGGTTGGAACGTTCTGATACAGAGAACTTTTCAGAACAGGGTTCCGGTATTGGGAGAAAAAGGGGAAACCATATTCGAGCATTGGACAGCTGATGGATTAATAGATAGATGTTTTACATTTGAAGGATATTGCAGAACCACGGAATGGTGGGGGTCGGAAGTGACAGAATCCTGTCTTAATTTTGGATTTGAATTGTTTTGAATCGGAGTTGAGGTTGAGTTTTGGATCAAGCAGGATTCTTAGATATTTTTCTGGAGGGCGAAGGATAGATGAGAAAATTATCAAAGGTAATATGGGGAGAGGATGAAGAATTTATTTTTAGACGCCATTTGTTGTACCACGATAAGAATGTTGAAAGGAGGTTTTGGATAGAAGCTTTAAGAGAGGAAGCATGGGAAATTAAGGTAGTATCGTCGGCGAACTGGAGGATATAAAGGCAGGGATCGAAAAAAATAGGGTCGGGGCTATAGAGGTCGGAACAAAAAATGTTAAACAACAAAGGGGACAGGGGTGAACCCTGTGGAGTTTGATGAAGGATCTGGAGAAGGAAGAGCGAATCTTGACTTAGAGGGATCGATTCTCAAAGAGGTTTTAGGAGTGATTGGATAGTTGGAGGTAAGAATAGTTAGAGGAAGAGGACTTCCCCGCTCAGAATCCGAATAGATGGAAGGGTCAAGGAGTGTGAGTATTTTGGTTTTGAATGGGGATTTGATGGATTTTCCGATAACGGGAGGAGTATGATAGAATGATAACTAAAAGGAATACAAACAACAATACCAGTTTTCAATTCAATCGGGATATATTGAGACTAAAGGCAAAAATTGAAGATTTTTACAATGTAGGAGCGGATGTGTGGATCTAGTTTTAGGAGTTTGAGTAAAATTGAGTGAATTAACCGGGAGCAGTGTTTTTGGAAGAGAAAATGGTGTCAATGAATTCATGATCTTGGATATGAGAATCACGCGGAAGTTGAAAGAAATTATTGTTGGAGAAGTTTCTTTTAAAATTAATTGGCTTTTAGAGAATGCACTTATTTTCATTATATTTTTTTGTATGATTTTTTATGTAGGTTTTATAAATTTTATACTCTTTGGACGGAAAGACGTCGGTCGTTAATCCTTTGGGCCCAATCTGGATCAATAAAGATGTTAAATTAAAGAAAAAATATTTTATTGAAGAATTTATGCAATAAAAATAATTTGTAAAACTATTAAACAAAATAGGATATAAATAAAATAATAAAAATCTATGGATTTAAACTTTAACAAGATCATTAAAAGTAGATACTCGAGAATGGAAATACTCAGGATATTGTGATCGTTTCATGGAAACCCATGTTATCGTATTATATAAATTGCTTCCTTTTCACCTTGAACGTGTAAAGCACAAGAGGAAAGCTCCGCATAGATTTAGATCAATAAATCTATCATATACTATAATATATTCGTTGAATGGATGAGACCTCTTCACTTTTACTACGGATTTTACTCGCTCGCAGGGATTTTATTATTCCTCGTCGTCCCCTTTTTCCGCGCGCCGATGTTATTTTTATCCGCGCGAAAATAAAAACGTAATATTCCATAACATTTTCCTTCTTACTTCCTTCGCCGTCCCTAAAAAACACTCAGTATTTGATTACGGAATCAAAATTGAAAACGCAAATACGGCAAGACGGCTTTCTGATTTGTTTCTCAAGAATTTATTTATTATTTGCATAACAGCCAATGTGTATTTTCATAAATGAAATGATATAAAAATGATTCAAGTAATTGAAATAAATTATATAACAAATATGGTTTATACCTGTTCGAATCAAAAATAATTTAGAAATTATGTCAATTTTAATTAATAAATTATAATATAATTTCATTACACTTACCTATTTTACTGTTAGAATTTGACTTATATGCCCCATCTATCGGACTTATAACAAAATTGATTTAAATTGACATAATCAAGTCAATACTGACGGTTTTTTTATTTTGATTGTTGATAATTACAAATATTAAATAAATCACCTTTTTATTTTTATATTTAAGTAAATGACAAAAAATATTCATATTTTAAGTTTTTGAAGAAAAATAATAGGTGATATGAACAAATAATATATAACGTCCAATAAGTTCAGCTTGTTCTTAGTAATTAAATCCCCACTATTCATGACAAAATTCAAATAACTGTCGGGTATTTCAACTAATATTGATTAACATTGAGTCCGATGATAGTAAAACCGAAGTGCTGACTTAAATTTCACATTTCTATGTCGAACTCAACGATAACCAATGTTTATTATGCAGTACATTTCCATTCAATGTCATGTATAGTGTAGAAGCAACAATACATAAACAATTTCATGTAAATTCAGTAGAGTCAATATCTCGCATTTAACAGTTATTTTAATTTCATTAAGTAAAATGTAAATTGTATAATTAAGTTTTTTATGTCGAGATACTTTTTATTGAATATACATTTTTTTTTAAATAAATATAATATATTAGAAAAGAATCAATAGTTTATATTCTTCATAATTTTGCAAATAGAGATAAAAATAATAAAATATTCTTCGCTGTGAAATGTTACTTAGTGTGGTAAATTCGAACTTCTTTCTAAAAAGACATTTATGGAAGAAGGGAATAGCTTCTTTATAAATAAATTAATAATCTGATAGTCCTTTTGGTATATCATTTTGATACATGTATATTTTGATATGATTGATAAATTATGATATATGAAGTTTTAGGTTTTACCTATTACTTTAGATCACAATGACAAGGAAACAGTAATTCAGGATTTAACAAGGGTTGTAAAGGTTTAAAACTATAAGACATAATTAACTTTCAGATTTCTAATTCATCCTACTGCTAATATCATATTCATTGAAGGGATTAACATTGTGATTTTTATATTTATGTTGCGAACTGTGGCCTCACCATCTAATTAACCTATGGTTTATTCTATTTTTATATGTCAACAAATATTTCAGATATAAATAAATTACAAGTTAATAGACATTTTAATAATAAAATCTTATTTTCAATACAAGCTGGTTTATTTCAAACAGAAATAAATTAAATCTGCATTAAATATTTTCGCGGGTAAAAGTACCATTTTTATATAATTAAGTTGGTTTTTATAATTTTAAACGGTACTATTTGCGAACCCGGACTAGCCGAAGCCGTACAATGCGAGTTACTTCTGTAAATGTGTACTTTTTTGTATATCAATATTTATTATATAATAATTTGATAAATGTTAAAAGTTGAAATACGATTCATAGAGAATGTAAATATAAATCAAGGAATGTACATTAAATGTTTGATAAAAGAGGTATTTTGTAAGAAATGCTATAAACTGTTTTTTTTTTTGTAATTTAATTGTAAAAATATTCGAATGCAATAAGTCAAAATGAAACAGTGAAAATATGTAGGACGAAATAGAAGGAGAAAACAGGATCGGCCACTGTTCGTATCCTTTAAATGAATTTTAATTGTAGCGAGGATCGCGCGACGGAACAGGAATTTTTTGATTAATTAATCGTTTGCAGACACGCGCGAAATCGCGAATTCATCGTAGTGCCAAAGCACATGTCGAATATCCCGAATAGAGAGAGATTCCTCCGAAGCACTCCCATGTTTCGAGCTTCAACAGGAAAATATGAAATTTCCGTATTGTAAGTTTTCCTTCATCTCGGGCTTTCGGAATTAACTGCATGTACTACATATATACATGTTGCATGCAGTTATTAAATACTCGGAACGTACCTAACACAATTGGAATCCTGGCCTCTTTCCGCATCCTCGGGCATCGGTTTCTACCGCCCTCATGGCATGGCACGTCGGCACGATTCAAACGGACTGTGAAAATAACAAATGGCTAATATATCGGGACGCAATCATAAAATCCCCTAGAACGCTTCCACTTTGTAGAAGTAATATGGATCAGAGTTGGCGAAGCGAAACCCGCAACGAGCCCGTCGACGTCCTCATTCATACCTTCCTTTTTTTCCCTTCCCCTTTCGCTCGTTCCCTTCCTTCTTGTTTCTTCGACTATTATGACTTTTTTTTGCATCCCTGAATATTCCCGCATATAAACACATCATTGCCGCAAATTGTGTTTTATTGCGGACCGTTTGATGTTGCCGGAATTAGGAAGCGAAATTTCATTTTGACTTTCCCTTCACGTAAATCGTGTGACCTTGGCTTCCTTATAATTTATTTTATAATTTGTAAATGAATTAATTTATTAATACAGTTTTATTTTAAATAATTTAATGAGTTCATAACACTAGATATCCAAAATTTTATAGAAGTGGAGAAAACCGGGGCTGGTTCTCATAAATATTAAGCTTTTTAAATATCAATAAACATATCAAGATGATCTATCTTGCACTACATAGAAGTATAATCTAATATTATACTATTATTAAAAACAAACATTAAATAATGTATTCATGAAAGCAAAGCTACACAACCTAGAACTGGAAAAAACAACCAACTTACAACCTTACACAACTTAGCGTAATGAGAAATTTACTTTGCGACGAATACTCTAAGATTGAGATTTGTTCATTTTCTTAACTAATTTTTACATACTCTTTAATTAGTAGCATTACATCATCTACTACACTTTATATATTAAATAAAATATATTTCACAATTACATTAATTAATAAATAATATTATCTGTTTCTTCACCATTTTGTTATAATACAAACGTTATTATATTACATTCGGATGTATTATTTTGATGGATTAAATCTTTATGTATATCTAACAATCATCCAATAAAAGTTGTGACTTTATGTAAATTAGTAATAATATATATTGCTTAATTATCGGTCCCGCTCAAAGTCCCGACATTAGAGTTTCTGTCAATGATTTGTTCGACACTCATTAGCCCGACTGAATCAAATTCCCGACATCCGTTAGTCCGACTGTAGCAAATTCCCGACTGTATCGAATTCCCGACACCCATTATTCCGACTACATCTAATTCCCGACATCCATTATCCCGACATTCGTTATCGCGAATATTTTATTAGATTTTGTTTGTTGCGCATTGATATTGGTAAACAGTGACAACATTATACGTTGCGTGTCTTAAACATATATGCTAAATTCATGCCAATTGAGGAATTAAGAGAGAGAGAGAAGGAATAAATAGATGAGTAAAAAATGAAATTCTTGTGATTTCCTTAATGTCCAAAAGGACAGATTGTAAATGTCATGGCAACCAGACACACACCAAATAAAAATGGAAAATGTATAATTCCTTCAAAGTTCATACTGTTCTTCGAAGACATTACTCTAAAAGCAGACTAAACAAGAAGTCAAATTAAATAATGTTTAAATTATATGTAAATTACGTATTTAACAGACATAAGTCTGCAATTGATTATCATTGTTATACATTGCAATAAATTGATATAGACAAAATCATCATGAATAAGTTTATAGTAATTTATTTTAGGTTGATAGCCCTTTGACCCAATGAATGTTTCTAATCTATAACGATGTAAGTTTAATACTTATTTAAATAAATATTATTTTAATTAATAAAGTTACTGTCTTCATTCATTAGATAATATATTGTTATAACTTCTTGTTTAACTTGTATTAACATCAAATCAAATCCGTCAATTGTTGTAGACCACAATTGTAAAAAAAGAATAATTTTAAGATAGTTCGTCTTAATAAGGAATTTTGCGTTTATAGAATGCATTACTATAATTTATAATATTTGTAGTTGGATTGACATTGAAAAGAAATTATACTATTGGTTACTATTTGATTTCCAATAGTTATATGAAATGTAATCAAATTAAACAATCACAATTGAAACGCCATCTAGAGCGAAGCAAATAGCTTGTATTTCCCTTTTAAATAGATTATCATTTAGGGTTGAAAATGTATTATTTATGATGAATTAAGATTGGAGAATTTAATTTTCTGTGCTCGCATAAATCACGTCGTCTCCGATTTCCAGTTCCCCTCCTGTTCCCATCTCATCCCTCGGAGGAAGCGGAACGCGTGTTTTTAATTCCGCGGTTTAATAATGCCAACAGCATAAGAGAATAAAAAAAGAAGACAAAAAGCCCAGAAGTAATGGCGCGTGCATCGAGGGGTCGCAAAACGATATTATCTGACGAAGGGATGAAGTGTTTTATTTTATTTGTTTTCGTGTTTTTTTTATTTCCTCTTGCTTCCCTGTGCTATATGTGTAGTATGATATATATTTATATATATATATATGAGCTTGTGTTTCGTGGGGTGTAGGAGCGGGGTTTTCGATGTGTAATGTGTCTGAATCGAATAACGGCGCAAATTGAAAAAGCAAACAGCGACGACGACTATAAAGGGGGATAAATGGTGCATGTGTGTATGATTGGGTTTGATATCCTGCGATGGTATCAAACGGCGGGGCGGCATGTATGAGGAAGGGTCGGATGGCGGGTGCCGCGCTTAAAACCTTAAGGGTGGGACGCGCCGCGAAGGGATGAAGGAGGAGGGTAGATTTGGTTCGGTGCGGTGGTGGAGCAACTTTGTACCAGGCTGTGGTCGGGACGATGCCAATAAACAACATCCTAACCCAACATCATCACATTTCGCATTCCACGGTCTTTATGCGTTCGCAACACTTACGTAATTACCAACCTATCCACTTACACACACACACATGTACATGCAAACATGTATTTGTATATACACGAACACCGATGCACGTGACTTTGTCTCCTAAGTGAGATGTGCTTGCATGCACAGGCTTCATTGCATGCGGTTCGGGGTTTTTGAAAAGGGGATTTTGCAGCCTCGGTCACCAGCTCGCATCGATCCATCAGCAATTTGTCACTCCGCTCCGACGAAACAACGTCGAAATTTAATCGGGACGGGGCTCGATGGAATAAAGCAATCCATTAATGCATGTAAGAATTACATCGTCCGTGGGATGGGCCGACCACCGGAATTAACTGTACAAACAACGAATTTTCCAATAACACTCAACAAACAGAATCCTTTTATTGACGAATTTTATCGTGCAAATGTTGACCTTCCTTATTACATTGAAGGACGAAAAATCCGATTTATTGACAATATTGGAACTTACTGACTGAACGGTAGCGCTTCATATCGGCATACTGAAAATGTGCCTTTGATGTTTACAAAACATACTTTTTTACTTCCATCATGAAGCTGCAAATTACTTTTCATTTTAATATAAATTGGTTCATTGTATACGGTTTAGATCTAGATTTTGCAAGAATAATAAAAAAGAAAAATAGTTATGGCTTGTCAGAACACACAAAATCATAATATGGTCATTTTCGAATATGGTTTGTCAGTTTTATATAATTCGAAAACAGATTTTTACAATAAAAAAGCATTTCAATTTTACGTATTTTTTCTATTCTTGGAAAACTATACTACTGTCACAATACACGACCTACTTATTCATTTTAAAGCATATTTTGTTTATTTTGTTTTGTGAAAATTTGAAAACCGGTCAAAACGATATAAAAAAATTGATATTTGGAAACTGTTTCTATTTTAGGAGGGTAAAATGAATGAACAGAAAAAGTCTATAAAATAGGGTTTTAGAAAACTAGTAGAGTTTTATTGTTCATCTATAAAAATCTAAATAGGATTCGTGTGGTTTCTATATTTACTGATTTGATTGCATAGAGTGATATAACGCCCTATATCAACTTATCTAAATATAGTCACTATATTGCGTTAGGGGAACTGGTTTATGACATTATCACTCCCCTATATTTCAAAAATTATATTTTGTTTTTCATAATACCGTTAACTCATGGAATCTACTATACATAATATTTTCCCAAAGACTAATTTATAAGGAATCAGATGTTGCAAAATGCAATTCGCACATCAAGGTATTACTACAATTTATACGAGAAAATTTGCGCAAATACAATTTATGTAATATAGAAGAAACATGAACTCATTTGATATTTCAAATAAAAATAAATCATTTATTAGATTTATTAACAATTTCTTCATTATTAGGAACGTGCAGAACTTTCCAGATTTGGTGATATCTCTCGATATTGGAAATTGTGACGATGAAATTTTTCAAACCATGCTACAAGGTTCTACGCATGGTATTTCGTATAACCAATGATCTCTACTACAGCAATACAGCCTTCAGAAACATTTACTTTGGCTGTCTAGACTGGTTTCTTGAGATTCTCTAAATGTGTGCTTCCCAATTATTTTAATTATTCTTTAGTTTATTGATCTTGCAAGTTCAACTGTTGTTTGAATAATGAAGTACAAATTGTTTTTGAGAATTCTGATTACTCTTGCAGAATTGCTTAAATCATATATAGTTTTAAAATATTGTATAAAAGTTGTCGTGAATGTTTAGAAATACAGAAAATAACTTTATTTTAAATTTATTTTATTATTGAAAGAAATATAAAAAAAGAAAAAATATACTTGTTTTTCATTCGCTGTATTTTTTATCCAAAAAAAGGATGAAATGCTCAAAAACTGATTCTATTAATAGTTTATTTTGAAAGAGATCATCATTTTTATTTAGTCTATTCCTTAGTTACCACTGAACGTCAATCTATAGACATTAATAAATGTATTAAACTATATTTAACTGTAGAATTATGCGGTGTTAAGCCTGATATCGAAATAATGATTCTTTAACCGCTGCAACTTCAAAATTTATATATTAATATTCTAGTCTTATTGAAAGACTATATCGTTATCATATCTTTTTTTACATATCTAAATGAAGTAATCAATGATAAATCACACTTTTGATTTGGATTTCTTGAACTTTTCTAAATGTTCTAGATTTTTGTAAGAGAACTTAAGGTTATTTATGTTGCAAGTTAAGCGGTGTTAGGCCTGGTATCGAAATAATTATTCTTTCTTTAACCGCTGCCACTTCAAAATGTATATAATAACATTCTAGTCGTATTAAAAGACTATATCGTTATCATAGCTTTTTTTCCATTACTAAATCAAGTAATTAATTATGAATTATACTTTTGATTTGGCTCTCTTGACTGGTTTCTAGAAATTCTCTAAATGTTCTTCATTTTTTGAATGAGAACTTAAGGTTATTTATGTTGCAAGTTCAACTGTTCCTTGATCAATGAAATACGAATTGTTTTTGAGAATATTGATTACTACTTGCCGTACAAAAGTTAGAAATGTTTTGCTCAAGGAAAGTCCACTTTGGATAATTTATATTAAACACCACGTTCGCTTTTAATTAAATTACAACCAATTCGTTATGGATGCATGTATAAATATACATTTACTATTATATGTTTATTATTATGATAAATATTCATTATAAATTTTATTTTGTAGTGCAAAAAAATGAATATCTTCAAGTCCACATCAGAAAAAAACGACCAAAACGTTGGTATATATGATTATCAAAAATAAAATATGAATAATAAATATATTTATAATTCGCTTACAGAAACGTTATATCACATAAATAAATTAAATATATATAATATAATTAACAAATATTATATAATTTTTAAATTATATATATGATTTTGTAGATGACTACCATGTATTTTGTATCAATTCATCAACTTTAGTCCCAATTTTGGATCCATGACGAGTGTTAATTTTGTTAAAGTCATGACCTTAATGAAAACAAAAAATGTTTCTCTTCAAATTTTATACGTTTTCTTTTGTTTCATCGAGGCTGGGTAGATGATTTCTGGTCGAACAATGATTTTGTAAAGTAGAATTTTGCTCTTTCAAAACCAACCCGTTATCCATGTCTCTGACGTGATCGGTGTGATTCTGAAATCTCTGAATCACATTAATGCTTGTATTATAGGCAGAGTCCCAAAGTTGTATGCCATATATTGGCTTTATGATTGTCTTATACAAGATCAAATTATTTTCAACAGACGTGGGCGAGAATCACCGCTTCAGTTAATGCAAGACAAGTTTTTGTTAGATTCAGCTATTTCCTCTTTGTTAGTGGTGTTTTTTTTCCACGTGTGGCGTCTATCCAGATGCATGCCTAGATATTTAACATCATGAGCTTGCGGTGTGGCACGGTCATTCAGAGATATGGGTGCGCAAGTTTCTTGTCTCATTGTGAACGTAACATAAACTGACTTGGTTTAAATGACCTTGATTCTCCATCTTATGAACCAGCAAGAAAAGTTATTCAGGTTTTCTTGAAGCATTTGTAAGGCTGTTGTTGGACTTGGATGGGAAGTCATAATAAAAGTATCTTCAGCAAATGAAACCACAGCGATTTGCTCAGAAATCGGAAGATTAGCCGTGAAAATTAAGTACAGCAAGGTTACAGAGACACTACCCTGCGGAACTCCAGATAGGTTTGGACGTTGAGTCGTCAGTTCATCTCTGTATTTGACCTGAAAAAGCCTCCCAGACAGATATGATTTGAATATAATATAATATTTATGTGGGAGATACTACTACATTTTGAATAGCAAATCCTCAATGCCATACTCGATCGAACGCTTGCGAGATGTCGATGAAAGTTACAGAGCAGTGCCTCTCTTCTCCTCGAGACTCTTGTTAATAACATCCACCACACGATGCACCTGCTCCATAGTATCATGACGTTCACGAAATCCGAATTGATGATCTGGTATCGGGTAATTGACCAGCAACCAGGGCCGTAGCCTTTGGTGGAGAAGATTTAGATAGAAGCGGAAGGAGACTGCTAGGTCTGTAGGAAGACGACGCAACGGTTGGTTTTCCAATTTTTTGCTATAAGTATAATTTTGGCCACATTCCACTGAACTAAAAATATACCAAGTCTGAGTATAGAGTTGTAAATTACCTTTATTGCAAGTTGTTAATTACCTTCATGCTAATATTTAGAAGTTGCCTCAATACATCAGCCGTAATAAGATCATATCCGGATGATTTTTCAGATTCGAACGGCGTATTTTTATCTCAACTTGCGTCAACGTGAAGGGGGCAATATGAAGTGATATTTAATATTTGATTAATATTTTCCTCGTCAAATTCCACCAGAAATGATTGGAAGATATTTAATATCTGTTGAATGGCTGTAAAACAGCTCTTCCTATCACTCTTTGTGCAATCGTCATCCGGTTTTTGGTATTTGGTTGCCCTCCACAGTGAATATTCACTATCCTCACAAGGACACAAACCACCGAGATATTCATGCAATGCCTCGTTGCTTTCAATTTCTAATAAGTGCTTTAGTTGTGTGTTTGTTCTGCTAATACGAGTCTTATCCTCCGGATGGCAGGGGATTTGCCAATTTTTTGGTGTAGCTGTAGATCGTCACGCAGCTGTTTGGATGGATCTATCTCTGATTCCAGAGTAATATTTGTTATCAGTACCGACTCCAGGTATCCTCTAAACTGTTCCTAATCAGTTCTGCTTGTACTCAGGGTTGGTAGCCATGCCCGTTTTAATATTCTTCAGGATAGTGTTAGATGTAATATTCCGATGACAGATCGAGGCTGGTGTCTATGGTAATACAGTTGCCTCTCACAATAGCAAAATCCAATATATCTGGATATTTGGTTCTCTCTGTTGGCCAGTAAATCGGCTAACCGCTGGACACGTACGTGAGGTTGCGCAGCTGTACAGCCTTAGGTAGTTCTCAACCTTTAGTTGTTGTAATTCTAAAAATTTGATTTTGAAACGAATCTGTTGAATAATTAGCCAGTGCTTAGTTAAAATAATTATGTGGCCAGTATCAATAATATATTACTTCAAATTAGATTAATAAAGAATTAAAAAAACATTTTTCCAAAAATTATTTAAACAAATCCTCATTTTTGTTTTTTTCTCTTATTTTACTGATTGAAACAGTTATTATAAAAATGCATGTAGATTGTATGTAATAAATGTATGACATTTGTTATTTGCTGATGTTGAGATGTATTGGAAACGCAAGACAGTAATGGTGGGATCACTCGACAAAAATGAAAGGGGAGCAAAGCAAATTGTGCTTCCTTCACTCCGGCAATGATTGTTTCACAAAGGAACTGGAGAATCTTTTTGTTTCATACCACCCTATCCGATGTCCTCCCCTTTATTGCGTTTCGCACTCACATATCCTTATATGTTGTTCTCATTTTTTCTTCTTTGCAACTTCGGCGTTTCTCCTTTTGCTTCTGGTTTTTGTACTGCTGCATAACAATTGAATAAATATTCACTATGTAAAGTAGAAAGTTGCTTATCTAATTAATAAAAAAAATGCTCAAAGTGACATAACCGACTTACTGGTGTATATCACCGCATCACAGCAGTTAAAAAATAATAAGAAAGTTACACAAAAAAAATAATGAAATTCAATAATGAATTTGAAAAGAAAATAAGATTGTTAAAATATTATAAACTAGATGAAAACCATGTGCGGTATATGAATCCATTTATTGTTAATATTAATATTTATAGTTAAATTAATGAAATTACTGGCATCTGCTGAAATAATTTCGAATTCTTTCAATTCTAATTCAACGGCTCCTTGAAGTATATTTGCTATTGTTTCTTCCTTTGAATCCTATGAAAATGGTACATACCCAGATAATATATGTAAATACACTTGTAGATAAAATACGATTTTACTTTGATTATATTTTGAATCTTTAGTGTCCCACATTTTCTTCCTAATTCCGTATCTGGTTTCAATCATTTCGAAATGCCAAAATAAAGCTTTATATCCAAAAGTGAGTCCGACTTCGACTTAAAAATAGTTTTATTTCATTTGGTTAATATTTTTGGCGCTCACAAAACTTTCTAATGCCTGAATAATGATTGTCTTCGTTTCAGCTTCTGAAAGAAAATCTACCTTGTCGAATTATTCTTAAATTCACTAAACGTAAAGGAATGTAAACCAGCAGTGTTAAACAACTCATGTTATATAATAATAATCTGAGATTGTCATTTCTTCAGAATTGCAATTTCGTAGTGAAAATAGCTAGCTTTGGACTGGTTATTTAGGTTTCTACTCGTATAGAAATCCTGCTTTTCTTCTAGTAATAATTTAATGTTTTTTCATGGATTTCGTAACGGAGTCATGGGTAGTTCCATTCAAAATAAGCTAGTTTCGTTCCTTATTTCTCATACTATACGATCGACCGAATTTTTCAGAGCTTTATCGGCCGCAATAGCTCAAATTCCTGGAGGCGCAATGTTACAGTTCCTTGTTTATCGCATGCTTCTAAAGTCATTAGAATTCATGTTAATGCTGCTTTAGTAGGTATATTAAAGTAACTGAAAAAAAATGTGTTGCAATATCTGAATTTTATCAATCACCATAGATCTTCTTACAGTTATACAAACTCTTAAAATTTCCAAAAGAAATATCTATGAATATATATATATCAGTATATTTAGTTTCTATATTAAATTAAATAAGTATTATTTTATATTAGAGATATATTCACGTTTGAAATATTCGAATTATTACGAATCATATTTTTGTGTTACATATATTTCAAATGTGATTTATAATATTTTTTATTTATTTATAAAGAAATCTATCAACAAGAAAAAAAAGGACAATAAGATCCAGTTTTTACAGTAATTGAAAAGAAAAAAATATGTGAATATTGGAGATTGACCCAGTGACCAAACTCCACTGATAACTTGTTATATTTACTTGGAATTTAACGTTTACTGATTCATGGTTCCAACGAAAGTTGTTAACTTACTATCCCTGGGAATTGCAATGAAGTCACGAAAAATAAGATATAAAAGCATTAGATATGAATTGGATGTACAGACATTCTTCAAATACTCGGAACGTATCCGGTCTCCACCTGAAAGGCACCAGAGGTCAGCACCGTGTTGCAGCAGGCAATGTATTATTCTCTGGAAATGTATTATTAATCCCAAGACCCCTTGCGTTTTATTACATTCCCCGCATTTCGCTTTCCTTTATTTATTTTTTTAAGTTCAGGTTCTCTTTTTTTGTGCGAAATACATAATGGCATACCGACAAGTACAGAAATCCGCGCAAAGGTAATCCAATCTTACGGCCACGTAATCCACCGGAATCCAATCCCATTTCCGCTCAATAAGGTTAGCTGCGGTAATAATACGAAACGCATAGAATTTGCCGCAATTAAATATTAATTACGATCGCATGCGGACAAATAAATGTACCAATCAAAAACGTTTCATTCGTTTATTTACTGTTTATTTTGTTGTTTTTTTTTTCGATTTCGTAATGCAATAGGTGGAATATGTTTAATGACGTTAATAAATTAAACGCGTCACTGTTGCATATTCGATTCCAAATATCAATTGCACCGACAATAATAAATTCCAGCTAATTAATTTTTATCCATTATTAATTCCCGAGCTTGCATTGCGTTTTGATTTAATTTAACTTTACTTTTTACTCTCGTCCAATTTCCATGTTTTAATTAACGTTGCGCGTTCATTTGTTTCGTTTGCTTTATTACTTGCTTCTTTTTTCGTTTCATGTCTGTTTTCGGTGATTGTTTCTCGTGTAATTTCTATATTTGCGAATAGGAAATTGTTTGATTTCAAGTTGGCGGTATTCCATTGTATTCCCCTAACGCAGTGCATACCATTTTTTGTTGTTCATTAATGAATTCAATTTCAATATTTTAATTAACTCACTCGTTTTTATTTAATAACTCGTTGTTGCCACCGCTGTTACATTATTTTTTTTCATCTCTCTGTCTCGTTTTGTTTGTTATGAAATATTCCGGGTTTGTGCACAATAGATGTCCACGAATTTAATTAACGCATATCAAACATATAATGTTTCATGTATCAATGAGCATTAATTAAAATTTATATTCCTTATTTAAACTGCAAATATTATTCTGATGGCAACAACAGTATATTCTATTTTCTTCCAGTGAGATCATTCATTATATTAAGTTAACAAATATTGGTGAAATTTTGAGAACATTAAATTATATTGCTTGGTCTTAGTTTCCAAAGTTATATTTGTTATAATGGGTAATGAAACACCACAAAAATATATATGTAATTAGTTTCATTAAGGCAACATTGAGAACACAACTGGCCGATTCTTGGTCAATAACTCCAATTAGCCTACTTTCAAAATAAGAATCATCACAGTATATGGGGTCTACTACCAGAGTTTCTTCTAAAACAAACATTTCCATTTGCGGAAAGCAGTCATCCATCTCTGATTCCTGTGAATTGTGCGATCTATCAGGTATTCACTCATGCCACTAACTGTTGTCCTAACAATGTTAGCTGAATGCAATACCAGGGTCAAAATTTAACTAATAAGCTTCCTCCTAAGTTTGCAGTATACAAATCCGAGCGGCATGGTCTTCTAGGTATCGAAAAAGGCAACCCATGCTGCCATTACGATTGTTACTGAAGCTAAGACTGGTACCTGGAGCACAAACAAACTGTATGTTATGCTTACCCTGAATGTTAGAAACGCATTCATCTCAGTGTCCCAGAAAGAGATTCTTATTGAAACAGAGAAAAGGATTAGCGACAAGTGTCATCAAAAATCAGAAGCAGCTACCTAAGTGAAAGGAAAATAAATATTAGAAGTGAGCAAGTAGTGGCTGAGATGAACATCGCCAGTAATATTTCACAGGGACTGGTATTGGGAAACCTGACGATCGCCAACATACAAGTATCATCCGTACAATACAGATACTGCTTTTTTGCAACGATTGAAGAAATGCTTATTATCACATTAATTTAATTTTATGTTTTCAGTTTGTATTATTTTTATTATGATTTTTATTTGAATGTTTAGTTATATTTTTCAATGATTTATTGATTTTCATGTATATCAATTTGTACTATCTGGGTACAATTTTGGACCAATATATATATGTTTAAATAAATAATATTGCAATTGATTCTAATTTTATCTCTTATTAGTATTTCAAACAGTACCGAATCAATTGTTTGTACTTCAGGATTTATTGAACCTCTTCATAGCTGATATAATTAAATCACTTTTAGGAATGAAATCGATAAAGTTGTCCAAGAAAGGCGTCTGATTTATTGATGCAATACAGACAAAAACACCATTTCTATGTTTCACTACAATTGCGTTTCCTGAAAGTACAGTAATCATAGTAGGCGATAATCAAATCCTGGTCGTGACATAACAATTGCCGTTAATAAATGAACACTCGGTTGGTCCTTGCTCTTAAAGGAATTATCGAAGGGCGAAGGGCGACAAACGCAAATTCGATAATAATTACGTAAGAATTGGAAAAACATTCCTGGCCCAGAATCTAGTTCAACTATGGAATTCCCGACCGACCGGCCGACCTTCGGCAAAGGCCAATCGCTCGTTCGCGCTTTTCACCCGAAGTGAAATGTTGTCGATAATGGCCAATTTGTTACACGCACGTAGTAGCATTTGCCAAATGTCAATGTTGTGTATTGTATTAAACTGTTCGGGAAAAGTCGTGTCATTCCTCAAGAGTGCCGTGAATCGCTTTTATTTAATTCTTACTTTTTTCTTAAAGATCACTTTTATGAATAAACTTCTATAGATTATGTAATTTACGCATATTCTTTTCAATATCGATAAGCTGTTATAATGTCTTGTAATTAGTTCTGGATTCAGTTAGATCACTTTTTCATATTTCTTATTGTATTGAGTTTGTTTTTCGAAAATTTTACAAAAATAATAAGACAAGTTTGACTTGTTTTCATTGTATTTATGATAACAGTTATGTTGTATTCAAATATAAAGAGTTCGTTATTACATATTCATTAATATTATTTTTTAATATAATTAATGCAATTAATAATTCGTGTTAAATTGATTACGGGAATTAAATGAAGAAATAGTTTTACATCCGCTTGTATTTGTTGGAATGGAAGCAACGAATTACTGTTAACGTGTGTTCGGATATTGTACAGATTTACACGCTGTAAAGTAAGGATTGGAAGAGGGAGGAAGTTTGGAAAGGAGTTGCAAGCATAAAGAGGTCTGAAATCTTCTCCCATTCAATATATTTACATTGCACCTGAAAAGAGTCCTGAAAATAAGTTTGAACGGCGAAAGGCAAAGCTTTGATACAGAATATAGTCCGATGACTGCAAAACAAAATTGGCGTTGGTATTAGTAAAGAGTAACCTAAGTTCTTAATAATTCCTTTTAAATTACCATGCATAAATTGAAATTACATTATTAATAAATAATATTGAATTAATTATTATTATTAATAAACATATTTATTAGATACAATTAAGACCGAAGACTTTTTATATTTATTATGTATAGTTTTGGTTCAAAATTTCGTTTCTCAACTGTATAAGTGAAAGAAAGCATCAAATGTTCCCTTTTATGAAAATTGTTAATTGAAGACAACATTGTTATTAGTTTTTGATTACATAACCAACAATTACTTATTTTATAAATGGTTTTATATATTAATTAATTATAACATATCAAATATTTAATTACAATTGATTTAAGTTTGTATCAATTTTCCATTAAATTCTCGATCAAAAGATCGGTTCAACTATTCGAAAAACGATGCAAGGAATTATGATTGATAACCGATGCTATAATAAATGTGATTCTCGTTTAATTTGGATGCAACGTGAGAAGATCAATGTAATTTTTTACTCGTTAAAGTTGTTCAGAGAAATTAGAAGACTTTCACGAAACCAATCTTCTAACATTATTTTTTTCGGTTAAATCTGGAGTATATTTGAGGACGCCGAAGAAGGTCATAAAATTGGGTTGGTTGGGGAAGGGCACGGCGCTGGAGTGTGCGTGCGTCAGACAGAGACAAATTGCGGGGTAAAAAGGCCCAGCGTGTAACCGAAAAATCAACAGTGCTGGTGTTGCAGTCTATCAACATGAAGTGTACTCCTTTGTCAACGGCGGCCCTCTGAAATTTCGTAAAAGGAGATGATCAAATTAGAAACTGCTAATGGAAAGAAAATAAATATTACATAAGGAAACACACAATTCCTTTTTATAAAATTAATTAAACTTGTTTAAGATGATAAATTATGAAAATGATAATTATTTTCCAATAGCTTTTTGGAACCTTTGCCAACTGACAACTAGCACTTTGATTACTTTTTAAGATCATAAGACCCTGTGTTGTATTTTTGGTTTGGGATTAGTTTTTTTAATATAATAATAATTGAATTACCTAAATATAATATAGAATACTTAATTTTACACTTTGCGATAGACATTCACATTTACTGTAGCGAAATCCGTTAATAGTTGATGTAGCTATGATAAACTATCAATATAATTTAAAAAAATCATGTTGATCCAGTTTATTGCTCATAAATATATCAACTGTAATTTAACTAAAATAAGTTTATACATGTAAAGAATGGATTGGAAAGTTACAATAAGTCCGCTACTTATACCAGCATCTAAATCTGTTCAAAGGCAATAAGCAATCCAATTATACAGACTTCGGATATTGTCCTTCGACTGTAGCGATGCATTAGCTGAATGTTATTTATTCCGATTCGAAGCAAGCGGCTTTCGGAAATCCGTAGACCAGTCGCAGTAGGCTTAGAACTCGTTCGGGGTTTGGAAATGGATTTTTACCCCTTTTTCATTTCGTTTCGTTTCGTTCCGTTTGAAATTCTGCACCGAACAACGTTTTCATTATCGCCAACGCAGTGCATCCCGAATCAATTTCGTCGCCAAATTAGTTTTGGTTAATGCATACTTAGGCCTGGCCAATTACATATTCATTATATCCAACATTAAATATTAAATAGTAATTACGTTTAATGAACTGAATTCTATCATTAGCCAACCCGCAAACATATACAGTCGATTGATTATACCAAAAGTAAAATGTTACATATAATAATATCATATTCTGATAGAACTTTATTTTGATATATTTTATTATTGATTAATTAAAGATAGTTTTAAAGCTAATAAACTATGTAAATGAATCTTATAGATCTCATTAATGTCATACTAGTTGTAGAGTCTACATAATATAGAAATGTCAAAAATATTTTATAAATCATGAAAAAAATATATTATTGAAACCTGACAATATATTGTAAGTAAAAATACAGCTTTGCATATAAAATACTATTCCAAATAAACAAATGCAAGTATAATTTATAAATAATTTACGTATAATATAAAAAATATACAATTCACTTACAAATGTTATGAATTATAAATAAGTACTTAATAAAAAAAAACTGATAAAATTACTAAAATAAATTAAATATATTCAATATAATACATTGGAAGATAACATTAATTTGCAGCGTACAAATGATATTTCTTAGATGTAAACCATATTTAGAGCTGAATTGATGAAGTTGGTGGCATCTCTTGAAATAAATTAGAATATTTTCACTGCGATAATTCAATGAATCCTTGTATATTTTCTTTTTGTTTCCTCTGAGTTTTCAGAATTGTTTACTGTCTTTAGATTATATAGAGTATTTACAATGGTTGATGTATGGCTGCTAATTTGTGCTTAAGCACACATTCATTTATAACCAAGTAGTTATAAATTTCAAAATTTGATATGTAATGAGATCAATTTATATACATAGTTATTGTTAGATGCTTTGGTTTTAAGGTAAAAGTATGTGGCTGAGGTGGTTTAGGTTGATTGTTAGGAAATTTTGGATTTCAGGGGTGGTTATGCTTTTGGAAAGTGCTGCTGGGATACATTGTTTTTTTACATTTTGGCTTAGAGACGATGGTTCGGGTCGAAGGTTTGGAACAGAGGTCGCGGGAGTGATGGTTTTTCTGGAAGATGTTGTTGACTCGGGATTGGATTTTGATTATTTCGGAGATTCTGGTGATTGGGATGGATTTCATTTCTTTCGAAGGAGATGATTTTTGTGAGGGCTGGCGAGAGGGAAGGTGATGTATGGGTAGAGGAGAACTGGTCTGGTGAATGTTTTGTAAGTATAAAGGAGAGTTCTGGAGGAGTATCCTTCTTGGGAGGAATGTATCCAGTATATTAGATTGAATCTATTTAGATACGTTATGGATGTAGCGTGAGTTGAGGTTTCGCTGTAGAGTTATTCATATGTATTTGTTTGAAGGAGATTCTGGGATTGTTTCGTTCCACAGGCGGATAGAAATGTTGCCTATGAATATTTTTGACCCTCCGTTTGGACGGAGGTCGATAAGCATAATTTGGTCCTCCAAATTGGATTTCATTCTCCATTTTCTCATCCAGTTTACTAGCTGATTCTAGGTTTCTGGAAAGTGGAGATGGCTTTGGAAGCATATAACTGGGAGGTCCAAATGAGGGAATCGTCTGGGAGTGATGTCGGCACAGAATATGTCGAAAATTGAAAGTAGAAACCAATTCATCTATTGACCAAATATCTTCCCATTCTTCCATGCAGATAAGTCTGGTTTCGTTGTATTTTGCTGCTATGGATTCATTCCTTCCATCATCATTACAAGAGCATATTTATCAGAATTAACTAATATTTATCCTCCGAAAAGTATTAGCTATCATTTTGTTTGAAATTGTTTAAAAGTTATGTTATATTCCTCTTTGGCAAGTTTGATTTTAATAAAAAAAATAAGAATACAAAATAAATATACAAAATTTCAAATCTAGAAATATTTAAAACCCAATAACTGATAAAACCGAATAAAAACCGAATAAAATTTTAAAAAAGTTCATAAACATTGAATATTTATAGAAATTTTATTTTCAATTTTGTCAATAATTATTTTCTGTTCACATTCACCAACTTATTTATCTTGTCCATGTAGGTATCAATAATTATGTTGTTTATTGTCAGAGGGCGATGCAATCTCTGGTTTGTTCTCAACTAATCTCCTATTTTGTATTTTTATCCTAACATTTTGAATCCCTATAATCGGATATTTGATTTGTTCGGACATCTTTATACCGTGTGGTTCTTTTCTCCACAATGCTGATATGTAGGTGCCAAATCAGCTGTATAGCAGTCAAATATGTATATAGTTAAAATAGCATTTTAAATATGCCTTTATTTTATTTAAATTATAATAAAGGCAACCATTTAAGTACCTAAAATCTTTGAATAGCTAACGGATATGTAAAAGTTTAATCAAGGACTACCGTGTGTAAAGATTCCCTTTTCGCTCTTAGTATAAACAACATTTCATAAAAATCAGTTGCACACGAAATGTTTAATTAATGCCATTTAGTTGCCCGTCCGGTGAAGTAAATTAATTTAGTATAATGTAATGCAGGGATAAAATATTTACAGAGCATTAAAACTGGTCAGCGGATAGAAGTCCTCATTCATCTTTATGCACATTTAAAATACATTCCACTTTGAGCATTCGCTCGCTTTTCTATCAAAGGTCTAATCAAACTTGCAGGAACGCCAAAAGACCAACAAATATATGTGTGTATAGCAGCTTTTTGTTGCACTTCCTTTACAAAATATCAATAGTAATATGCATTTCAAATGGTAGTAATATCTGCTTTACTATTTTATCCTCCGTATACCTTTATATCAATATGTTTTTTTTATTTATACCTTTCCCTTTTGCGCAATCCCATAAAATTATTTAAGCATATAATTACATCTAGAAGAAGTAAAACCCGAGAAATATTTTTCAATCAAAATAACTTGAAACTATATGAAAGAATACGTACTTTGAAACGGATATATAAATTGTTATTTATAATGAAAACCTATCTACTTCAGATCTGTTATAGCATTTGATTAGATCATCCGTAAACTACGTTCAAATTAATTAAAATATTATTTCTTTTATCAAAGGATTAATAGTAAATATAACTTTTCCATTTCTTGGATTTTTTTAAATTACCAATCGCTATTCTCTGATTAACTTATGGGTAATCGTAGATTTGGGTGTGAAGACGTCGATGGATGCGAAATTGTCACAATGTGCACGAAACACAAGAACGTATATTTACAATAGAATTACAGATGTTGGAACGTAGAAAGTACACCATTTTATCGAAAAAATCACGTCGGGATCACCACTTTTGTAGATCATATAGTTGTTGGTGATGAAGGACCGTTGTTGTGTGGAATTAGACACAAAGTAGACGGGCGTATGAACGTATATTTACACAGGAAGTAACAGATTTTCGGCTTCATGTAATTTCTGCTGGCCACCACCTTCTCTGGAAATGGCTTTGTGCCACTACTGGAAACGCCGTAACGTGTAGTACGCCAAAAACACATTTGGCGGTGTTTATAATTACACCATATTACTTTGGCCTCCCGAAAACCATCTGGACGTGTCGCCTGTTCTCTTCCTTTATCGAAGATGCAATCAAAATATTGTCGATGTAAACGTAACAGAAGTCGAGGTTTCATAGCACTTCTTTCATGAAACGCTGGACGGTTTGGGCTGCCTTTCGTAATTCTAAGTTCAATGGCGGTCTTCGGGATGGCTTCTTCTGCTATTCAGATCTGCTTGTATGCTCTCATCAGATTTAGTTTAGTAAAAATGGCATTTACCAGTAGCAAATGCGCGAAATCCTCCATATGTGGGACTGGGTATATGTTTGGGACGGTTCGTCTATTCTCTTTCTCTGTAAACGCCGTATGATCTCCAGTCGTCTCCTTTCTTAGGCACCATGTAAAGCAGGGCCGCCCATAAACTCTTCAATCGCGTTGATATACCTAGGCGCATCATCGTTGCAAACTTTGTTTTCGCATGGACTAATTTATCGGGAGCTGGTCTTCTTGTACTACTAAACGCTGCTGGATACTTTGACATCAGTTGGTGATATGGAGATGATCCGTTGACGGTTCCTACCAAACTTCCGATGAAACCAGCACCACTCTTCCTGGTTAGGTCGACTTGCACCATGTGTGATTTCTGGTGAGCGTCTCTCAGGGCGAATATTTCTATTCTTCGATCGTTCGTTTCGTCTAGTTCTGGTCTACGAGCTCACATTGCTTCTGTTACTGCTAGTAAGATTATTCAACGCTTTCGTCATTGATTAATCGTTCGTGCTTTCGGTGACCCACTGACCGGTTGGTGTACATATTACAAGAGAGGGCAGCGGACTTGGCCTCCTCATACTTTTTGTCTCGATTTTAATTTAATGAATATCATATAATAAACAGCAATAAAAAAAATAGTACATATAGATTGTGGATTTTCTTAATCTAAGATTTAGAGCAATCTTAAATTTTATTCAGATAAAACAAATTTTCCTATATGCTATCAAATTTGATCCTATTACGAAAAGTTATTCGAATACTTTCGATGATGTGCGCTATAAACATATCAGTCTATTTTTATGGTTTTATTGGCTTACGAGTTGTTATTTCCGTTACGATGGGAAATGAGTTTTCTTATGAATTATATATTAATCTGAAGAAAAAAGTCTTTCAATACTTTGTCTCTATCCGGATAAAACAGACATATATTTTATATATTTAGTAATGTATTTCTTTGTTGTTAAATGGGTTCAAATAGCTATCGACCGAAATCTTTTTCTGAGGAGAATATAAAATAAATTACATGAATTAAATATACAAAAAAAAATCGTGAATGGTAATTGCTTTTTGGATCATGAATTCAATTAAGGATTTAGGTGCCTGAATATTTAGTCGATCATGTAGCATGGTCCTCTCAGTTACTCTTTACAGCAAACGGTGATACATGCGGTGATTAGTGTGTAAGATGTGTATTTCTGATACCTTCCATATGACAAATAAATCATTTCCTATGATATTCTATTCTATTTACGGAAAGTGACTGTTCTTAAAGAACACATTCATATTGAGGAGGTTTTTAAAAGAGAATGCGCATCCAGTTGTAATCCCAATTGGAAGACTGGTCATTTCGTTGCAATAGTGATGTTCAGATTCATCTAGGTCATCATGAATAAGAAAGATGTAATACGAATGTTGTTTGTTGGAACCTTTGGAGTACTGCTCTCTGAGAAGGTGATTGTCTTATATCTATATATATATATCTCAGATTTGCAAAGATAATAATCATGGTATTGTTTATTTTCATTAAAAATTCAATCTTGGTGTTGAAAATGCAATGATTGGATTAGATTTTAGATATTTTTTTGAGTCGACCATGTTTGTTTTGTTACCTTTCTCTGGTATTATTATCAGAATATGTAATATTTAATGTCCCAAATAGTTTTTACTGTAGTGATTTACCGGTAACATTTTGTGGTTTCTTATGTTATATCCCAGGATGGTTTTAGGAACACAGTGGAAGATTTCTTTATTGTTGTTGGATGTGGAGCCTTGTTGGGAATTTTGAGTAAATTCGATTGGTTTAACAATAACTTTATTCTCAAATGATTAAGTGGTACTCTTCTAAGACTATGTTCTTCTTTGGATCCCCAACTAAGACTATTGTTTATTCCTTGGATCCCTAATTAAGACTGTTCTTTATTCTTCGGGTTCCCAATTAAGACTAACTCTAAATATGTATTACAAATATAAGATCAACTATGTTAGTGGATAGTGGGAGTTGTGATTTGACGAGGAGGCCTTTTTCTATAAACTGCTAATTATGCATTCCTGTGGGAACGGTCCGTTGGCCGGAGTCGGTACGTGCTGCAATTCATCTACTCTCCGTCTTCTAGTGATAAGTCTAATCTGCAGGTGCCTATACGTTTGGGAATATCCGGTTCGGTTTAAATATAATAATAAGAATAATGGTTAGACACATGTAGAATAGGTGTTTTGTCCTTATTTATTTTATTTACTTACTTTTATTAGCTTTAATTTGGATGAAAAAACGAAATCGATCTAAATGTTTCTGCCCATAAATTCTCATTTTATCGGAATTAAATTACTTTAAAATATTATTCTCAACTATAAATATTTATATATTAACTGATTAAAGTTGCATTACTCGGATATGTGATCTAGGGGAGATGGAAATACCGAGTTTAAATATATAAATTTTAGGTTTTACCTACATAATTATTTATATATTATACGTGGTCAAAATGAAAAAGGAAATGTGAGTTTCGTCGGTATATTGAATAAAACACAATTCTTCAACGACAGACTATAACACAAACATAAATATATCGTCATCCATTTTTCATTTGACAAGAAAATATATTTAATATACTTATATCATTCAGTATTTCTATATTCGGAAGACATACGATCATTTTTATTTTATAAAAATATTTTAAGAATCCCGTAAAAGTGAAATTTCTGAGTAATAATTTTCTAAAACCGTGTAAATAAAATGGTATTACACATTTTACCTTATTCTAAACCAAATCTTTTTTTAAGCGCTTCTGTTAGTATACGTCTATATTAACGAACAAAATATAAAAGAAAAAAACCTGAAACAAATATTTCAGTTAATGGGAAAAGATCTCATTAGCATACCGGCGGCGGCGGCCTCTGATTTGACCTCCTGAAGAAACGTATAAAAGAACGACAGTTTATTATTTTCTCAAAGATGAGAAATGTATGTAAACGTAATAAACGAGAGACTTCTCCGTCCTCAGCTTCATCTTCATATTTTTTTCATTCATTCAATTCCAATAATTCGAAAGCAAGCCCTCCACTTTTAACGTCATCTCCTCTTATTATTTTATTATTTTTTTCTCCTTCTGCTTCTTCTCCTCTCATTATTATTTTCATCCGCCGACGTCCACAGAGCGAAAGTACACAACAATTACTTTTTTTAATTAAAATTATTAATTACGTAGCATCTCCCAACCCCCCAAAAACTCTACCCAGCTTTGAAATAACGGGAAGGGCAGATTTCTCAGTCGCTTTTTGTCAAAGCACAAATGTATAAATAATAAACATAATTTTTCAATATCTTTCTTTATACGTGACTTCTTTATACACTCTTGTTTATTTACTTTTTATATACTTCTTTGACATAATATATTTGTATTTGTTCATTAATTTGGTTTGTAATTCCATTATCTCAAGGTTTCATTCACAATTAAATGTTATAATATTAATAGCAAAAAGTGTTATCTTATAACAACGTTTATAATAAGTGTTAACTAGTATAAATTCTATATTATTTAAAGAAATTTGCATTAATGTTTAGAAGATTTTTATTTTCAAATTAGTTAAATGTGCTTACACTTTACTTTAAATAACTTGAATTGACATGCGCATGCACCTCAAATTGATGCAGAACTGTTTTAATCTTCTGCACATACAAGTTTACTACTAAGCACTTAAAATGTATTATTATATTACATCATACATTAAATATATATACACCCATATCTCGCTATACGGCATTTCGCTATAACGGCCCACTTAAATTAAGGCACGTTTTCGATTTACGGCCTAAAATGTTTCGCTATAACGGCAAAAAAAGGTTTTTTCGTTGTCGATATATCTACATGTTGCCAATCTTGCGCAAGCGCAATAATTGATTCGTTATACGGCATTTCCCTTTGCGGCCAAGTTTCGTGGAACATATCTAGGCCGTAAAGTGAGGTATGGGTATATCATGCTTTGCATCGGACTTTAATGTATCGTGTTTAAGTTATAGAAATTGGAAAAAAAGTGCGTGTTATACTTGGAGAAATATAGAAATATTACTTGTTATTAATCGCGCAACAATTTACGCAAGTAACGAAATTAATGTTACGCCGATGTTTTTCGTACACTTGTGAACCTTAGACACAAAATAAAACAAATCGATGGGATAATTTACAGCTTTGGAATTGGTGAACATCGAACACCATATTTCAAGTTGTGGTGGGTATAGAGAAACTTCGAGACCATCTTTTTATCCCACGAAATCCCAATACCTCCAACTTCAACTTAGTTTACCAGTTGCTTCGCATCCATAAGAAATCAATACTGGATATTTATTCGATTCGGAATCGGGATTAAAATAATTTGTTTTGATTACACACATCCCGTACGGATTTGCGCCGACGATCGGAAGTGACGATTGCGGACGCCGGTATCGTTTTACACAGCCAACCGTATTTCATTCTCCCTCACCCTGTTTCTTTTTTGTTTTGTTTCGAACGTGCGCGCAGGAGATTTAATTTTAATTACCGGAACGTGCGTGCTTTGATTACAGGTTTCCATTCAAAACTAGAAAGAATCGTTTTATTTTAATATCCTTTTTGTTCTTTCAGTAAAATATGTAATCATCGTGTAGTGGCAGAAATGTTATTTGAAGACCGATACCATTTTTTTCCACAACAACTCTTCTAAAAGTATATAAATGCAAACTAATTAACAAATTTATAGCAGTAATGAATGGAATCTAAAATCTATAATAAAAAATACTTATAAAATCATCTATTATGAATAATTATACAAATATAGAAGAAAATGAATCTTTGCTGACATATATGAAGGAGAATTTTGTTCGAAAACTAATTTATTATGATTTTTTTCTTCGAGAATTGCTTTTACATGTGAATGAGACTATACCATACAGGAGGGTTGTCTATTGGGATTTTGTTCTAAAACTGAATCTTTTTGTTTTCTTTAGGGTGTGCATTTGAGAACTAAATTATTCTTATAAATGAAAGAGCATGTTTTTTGAGATTTGTATTTGGATATTGAAATGTACGAGATATTAGATATATTAATATAAATCTTAATTTTGTCAAAAAATATAATTCATTCATGATCTTCAAGTTCTTCTAAATGGTACATTATTTATTTATCGTTTTAGCATCAATTTTAAATGATACTGAAGCAAAGAAAAGTTTCGCACCTTTGCGAAATATTTTTTTTGCCTGCTCTCAGGGCATTAAACTTGCCCAACCGCAGAAGTAATATTTACTAATGGATTTCATTGAACTGCAGCGAAAGGGATGAAAGAGGCCCTCGCTAATGGATGGGCGTTTTGAGTGGTATTGAATCATGTCAGCATAAACACTAGAATTTAGTTCGTTAACGTCTTATGCCTTTTGTGGCAGTCTGTGAACCTTTTTCATTTTTTTACTGCCTACTTTTTTTTGTTATTTGCTTTTTGTTCTTTCCATTCTTAACATTTTCCTTACTTATTTTCTTGCTTGATGTTGATGATGCGCTGCCACATATATCCGGATATGCTTTCTCCTTCACCAAATTGGATAACTCGTGAGGAGATGTGTTGAGTTTATTTGAATTTTCTATTTTATGAGATTCTTGTCTGTGATTGACTTCTTAAAATTTATCGACTACTACAATTACAAATTTAGTATACAAATGACCTTCTTCTGCGAATGAACTGTGTTGTTGTGCTGAGGCATCTTACTGATTTTACTATATGTATATTTTGTGCGGAATAATGGTCCTAACGAAGCAACAAATTAGTGACTTAGAGTCGCTTATTGTGAAAGCTTTCAAGAAGGACCATATCGAGGCTTCATTGGGCCCTGCCTTAACTACTATAATGCTGGGTATTAATATTCAAATGGTCACATTTAAGGTGGAAAATGAGTTGATGAAAATATTTAGCAAAGAGAGCAGATTAAAATCTTGGGGGAGCAAGATAAGAAAAACAAATAATCTCTGCATTTTCAATTTGCTTGATGTTGAAAAAGGGGAGCCCGATGAGACTTTTAGAGGTGTTATTATAAAAACATCAAAATATATCTTTACCGCCAAAATCAATAAAAATTTTCGCCGAACTACTTCGGCAAACCGAAGCCTACTTTGGTAAGATTGGTGCAGTCGTCGAATAGGGTTGAAATACTTAAAAATAAGAAATATTTTAAGGATTCTAAATTAATGGTGCAAGAGGATCTCACTAGGGCAAGACGCGAACTTGATAGGTTCGAAGTTCAGAGTCATCGTCTACCACCTGAAACGAACACAGGTTCAAATCCTGGTCACACCAATCCCCGATCAAAAGAGTCTTATGACCCTAAAAATCTTTAAGGACTAGTTGTCAGTGGGCAACGGTTCTAAAATTATTGCAAGATGGTTGATTTACTGAATTTCAAATGGATAGATAGCAACCAGACATACAAAAAAATACAAATATTTATTATTATTACTTCTTTATTTAATTTTGAGAACGGCTAACAGTACTCATTTAGTGTATATATTTATACCCATGGATCTTGTGGGTTCAATCGTATATCATTGAAGACCTAAGGAAGATCAGGCGCCCTTTCCATTGGCATAGAATGATTCGGTTGCTTTTGGCCTTACGTATCCTTTTTTTTCTTGTTATGTAATTTAGATTTTTGGCCAATAACCTGCATATTATTATTATGCAAACAGGTGACTCATAGCCGAATGGCTTAAGTTGTTAATCCGCAAATGGGGTCCTTGGGCAACCGTTCTAAACAAGTATCCGCAACGACGTGGTGATTTGCTGAATGTACGATTTGATAGATTGCAAATATCGTTCTATAAATCGTTAAAAAATTATGCGAACATTGCATTTTACCTTAATGATGCGGAGCTCATATTGATCAGACTTTAATCGAGAAACTTGCCTCACGAATTCTTTCTCCATTACTTTCTTGAGATACGGTTTGCGGCGAAAGAGGAATCTAGAAAAAATAATGGAATAGAATAATTACGGGGCTGGGCGGAGAATACATTAAGTTTCCGCACAATGGAATTAATGTTGGCTGGAAGAGTAGCAACAAAGCAAAATGAATTGGAGGAGAAGGCCAAGAGGTAAATATTTAATTGATATCATTATACGAGGCTTGCGAAATTGGCTGCGTTGTCTCTGCAATTAAATCCGATATAAAAGGAGTATAAATATTAAATTAATTGTGTTTTTCCACGATTCATCTCCGGTCTCTGATGTGTTTATCTTTGCGGAAAGGCCTGATTAAATATATTCGGCAATTTACCCGTTTCGTTCCCGGTGCAAATAAATGGTACAATAGTAGCCTCGTCCGATGCGATGGCCGGAATCGATATTCTGCAGACCCGACGAAAATCTTGGCCCCTTGACCTTTTATTGGCCTGTGGACGGACTCTCTTCATCTCCTAAACCTGTGCGCTTTTTTACACATTCGATTAACTTCTTTACTTTCATTTCCTGAAGTATATTACGTATTTTAAGTTGAGTAACTTCTCAAATTCAACGAGAAATATATGCATTCAACAACATCAATTACTGTTACGTTTGTAAAAATATTTAACTTTCTAATGATTATTATATAAATACAGTTTCAAATATAATGTACGTATATATTAATTATAATATTCGTAGTATTCTTTGATTAGTTATCAAAGCAAATTTATTTTCTAAAGGCCGTTCGTTAACTAAAATCATTTAACTTTTTATTTGGACAACAATTTTTAAAAAAATATGGACATTTACATATTTTTGTTGATTGGTAAATGTACTATAGATTTATACTATGCAGAATATACATAAAAATGCTTGGTAAATTTATATATTGTTCTTATTAATTGAGTTATATCTAAGTTACTTGAATGTGGGCATATTAAGTTAACTAGTTTTATAACTGTATAGCTTTATTAAATCAATGTGAACTTTTCAGGAGAAGAGTTAATATTTTAGCTATAGATTCATTGATTTCTGAATAAGTTCCTGAAAGTTTAACTTGAAAATTAAAAACGATTCAATTAAAATGATTTTCCAGTTTTTTCTTCCTTCAATTATTAAAAGGACGTTCTTTAATTGCATCGACTGTTTCTTTTATGCGGTTGGAAGCTCGGTATTCCGTGTCCCGCTTTCTTCATTATTTCCCCCCGAAGCTTTTTTATGCACTTAGCATCGATGAAACTTGGCCGCCCCGTCGGGATTTCGTCCTTAGTTTTCTTTCCTCGAGGTATTTATCATTATCAGTCTTTCAAAGTACATCCTTGGAGATTCGGCTAATTGATTGAGTACACCTAGTCCCGGTCTCATGACAAATAACACTAGAAACACAAATATTCCGTCGTCCTTTTTTGACTAAGTGATAAATTTTCTTCCCGACCGGTCGAACTTTGCGAGCGACGAAAGAAACGGAAAAAGGAAATTCCGCGTGTTCGCCTTAACATGCCGACACAGACCAGGTATGTGATTAATCGATAATGCGATGCATCATATCCTGGTCCACCGCAGGAAAGGAAATTTTAATTATTTAGCAGGGCATAATGGAAACGCCGTGTGTTGTTTCATATGCTTGACTCTGGTCACGTATGTAGGGATTTTTCAGTTTTGCGGTCGATTAAATCTTCGGAGGTCCTTCGAGAGTCCCGTGCAGCGCTGTTTTCGTGCAGAGAGCTATTTTTTGTTGCTTCATTTTTCGCAACTTTTTTTTCCGAGGGATTAGGGATGATCCCGGAACGATTAAAATTTCCCTCGCGTTTAATTTATTTCGCAGAGGTTTTTAGGGAAAAGAAAATGCCAGATTTTTGCATTATTCAGTTGGTGGAATTGTCCTGACCGTCGTCCACCCTCGATATGAGACCAAATATTAAAAAAACATGTGGCGCTGCGGCCGTTATTGAGTGTGCTTCAGCGTTATTTTTATTTATTTCAAAGCAATTCTCCTCCCTTAGATTTTTTTTTTGTTGTTGTCGGAGGGGAGGAGGGTTTAACTTTTGATTTATTTATTTATGTGTCCCTTTTAACCCCCGGACAAGCACAATCGAAGGAGCAGAATATACCCTGTATTTCAGTTTTTGTCCCCTCTCTCTCTCACTGTGCTCTTCTTCTTGCTCTCATCGAGGGGTGGAGGAACGACGTGTTTTGTGTGCTCGATCTGGATCTGGATCGTCGTCCTCTCAATAAATGCGGGGGAGGATCCTTCGAGAGGACATTTGGCACGTATTTGCTTTATGACACCTGTTTGATGGTCCTTGCCTATGTTCCTTTTATTTACGTCGCCGGCGACACACAATTTACACACGGCCGACATGTTCCTTCGAGCGTAACACGATCTGAAACCGTTTCCTCTGTTTTATTTTCATTTCCACTGTCGAGAAAACTGCACAAATGAAAATCCTTATTAATTGGAATGCAGCGAGCGCAGACGAAGAAACTTCCTTCGTTGCATAGCGCAAATATAATTTTTTCTTATTCCTTTTTTTGTTATAATATTTTGCTCCTGACTTGAACGAACTTCGTTAAAATTAATTGGTTTCCATGAACATTTCAAACATTCCTAGTTGGAATACAGAACAATCTCAATATATATACTAATTCCAGTAATTTCCGGAATATTTTCAATTTATATTGGGAGTTTTACTAAACACATCATTAGTAATATTGATACTTTTGTCTCTTAACTTTAACATACATATTTTTACGTTTAGTATTATACATCAGCAATCAATAAATATTAACATTATAAAAGGGTCGAAAGTTGATCTGTCATCTAATTTCCTGTTTACCGACACATTCTAGCAGAATGTGAAGTTCCGCTTTAGTTTTAGTGTTTTTTTTTAAATTAGTTTTATTTTAGCTTTCTGCACAAATAGCAATAATATTTTTTCTTTTCTTTGTATTTCTTTATATTCAGTTTGTATATATCTTGTAATTGTTGTTGCAATAATAATTATCAAAACAATATATATAAAATTAAGTATCATAAATAAATAAATCACGGAAAAATATAACTGATCTTCATTGGATCCTAAAAATATTAAGATTGTAGTATAATAAAATAAAATAAAGAAGTTTTTCTATATTTGTTATGTTGATGTATACATTATTAACATGAATATAAAGCAATTAAAAATGAATGTTTATCATAATTTTGTTTAATGGAAAATAAGTAATGAAAGGAAATAAATCAAGTAGATTTTTGTTCATGGTGTATATGGTGAAAAAAACATCAAGACAAACTAAAATAAATAAATGAGCTAAATTTTATACTATACTATATTTTCCGGACCATAAGGTGCACCTTTTTACTTAGAAAAAATCGACGTAAATTTCCAGTGCTTCGTATTGTCTGAATACTATTATTCAGCTAACGAAATAAATAAATGATTATAGAGAATTAGATAAAGCTCTATATACGTGTGAGTTCAAAAATACAGAATCTAGAGAGGGAAAGTAATATAAAATTCACTTGATACTTATTTAAGGGCCTTTTTTGGTGTATGTCTCATTGCCACGATATTTGCAGTCTGTCAATTCGAACATTAAGTAAATCGCTCATCTTGCAGGTACTTAGTTTAGAACCGTTACCCATTGGCAACTAGTCCTTTAATGACTTTTTAGGATCATAATACCCTGTGTTGCATTTTTGACAGGGGATTGGTATGATCAGGAATCAAACCTGGGTCTCCCCGACCGCTTGATGAAGACTCATAACCATGTGGCTATGAATCGCCAAGCAATAACCCTTGGATAAGATAGTATTTTTTTAAATTTTATGTGCTCTACATGCCACAATCTGGCATTAAGTAATTGAAACGTGTACAAAGTAAATGCCGATTTTTAATTTGGATCGGAGTTCTGCTTATTTTCAATGACTTTTATATATATTACAATTATATAACTTTTAAAACATCCGGTGTGGAGATTTTTTACTCGAAAATGACCAACATTCTTATCGACCTACAAAAGTTCATGATGACTAACTGAAAGTCATTGTTGAATTGAATCATCACACAACTTCTGAAGGCTGCAGAGAGGTTAAATGTGTCAAATACAACTATCGAAGATCACTTAAAATGTCTTGGATGAGTTAAGATATTTGGTTTTCGCATGAATTTAAAGTTTTTCATTTAAAATGACGGAGTACTATTTATGGTATGCTTGTTAAGCGCAATGAAAACAATTATTTGAGTCATTTACAATTACATCATTCAATGATGATCCAGCATAAGCCACATCGAAAGGTTTACTGTCAATAACTAATTAAACTAGATGAATTAATTAAATTTGCAAATGGTAATTCACGTTCCACCATGATAATGCAAGGTCTCAAACATATTTGATAACTCGTTGGGAATTATTGGAGCTCGGATGGGATGGGATGTCACATCTCCCATACAGTTCTGACCTAGCACTATATGATTACCATTTATTTCGAAGTTAGCAGAACTGGTAAAACTTTTATAAATGACGATGACCTTAAATCGCACTTGATGAAGTTTTTTTTTTCAAATAAGGACCAAAAGTTATGTGAGTGCGTAATCATGGAGTTAATGAAAGAGATGTCAAAAGGACTTCGAACAAAATAATTGATTAAAGTATAATCTTTGTAATAAAAAAAGAGTTTTTCTTTTCATAGTACAAAACCGAAATGTCTTCCTTGCCAACCGAATAGATTCTAAAATCTAGATCTCCTTCTATTTATATGTCATGTCTTTCTATTGGGTTGGTGTATAATTATTCTTCGTTTTTTAAATAATACTTATTATGAATAAATAAACATAAATATTATACAATAATATTTTTAAATGTTTGTAGCCGAGTTTGATCACCATGTGTTTCAATAATTGCTACCTATTTGCCTGGAAAAGAAATAGTTAACATCGATTTTTATTAAGAAAAAAAATCGCTTACAGAAACACTTCATAATTATGCATAAACCCAATAGTTTGTGTTGAATTTTACTTTGTTAATATTTTCATAATTTATAATAATATTTATTGAAATAATAATTACAAAAAAATAACGTTGTAATAAAAATCGAATGCTGCAAAGTTTTACTGACCACAGTTCTCTAGGCAAATTCTATAAATACTTTTAATTAACATGAAAGAAAAACTTGTACAAAATCAAGTTTTATCCATTTAATTAATAGACATGCCGTAGATTAGATTTAAAGCTTTCATCGCCCTAATATAAACATAATGCATGCAAGTCGTTGGAATTAACGTTACACGAAAAGACCATCATAGATCCCCGATTATGTCGGTCTTTAATAACTGGCAAGCGCATACACGATCGCAGCAATTTCGGCTCCAATTTCCAATATAATAGCATTTCGTTAGTGCATGTTGCATCTCCTCCGCTCGGAGATTACGATCTTAATTCGGCCAGATTTACTATTTGTACTGTTTTTCAATTTCACCGCAACTGATTTTGCACCGGGCCGGACTTAACCTGTCCTCGTAAACATTGCGAAAATATTGCCCAAAAAGACCGTATACATTTCGGAACGCGATATTGCAGTCGCCCAATTAAACTGCAGCGTTGAAAAATGCAAATTGAACTTTATTTGCGGAGGCGCCGGGCGCACGAAAGAAAATCCTCCGCAGACTTTTTATTTTCCTTCTGCTACTTCTTCGTTTACTCAACTTTTCCGCGGCGCGAATTATAAATTTAGATTGTTACAAATTATTTTAGGAAGAGCCGTCACGGAATTTAATATTTTAATTTCCCGTTGAACTGGAACAACAACAAACTAACAAAAAAATACGATACAAATTAAATGAGAATTAGAAGGCACGTGCAACTTGTTCTGCTCTTCCGTATTTATTATTCGGTATGGTAAACATTGTTTCCGCTTTCGCATGTTTGTTTTTCGAATGATATTTTTCTTGTTCTCCGCGGAATTTCGTGCCGTATTTATTTATTAATTCGAATGCACAACTGTGAAATGCTCTTCCGACCGGTGCACATTTCAACAGTATTGACACGTGCGCATTGTGCAACGGTAAATCGCTCTATTTACTTTTATTATTACGTATTTGTACAAACAGGCAACCGAACTGAACAGGCTCCGGCTGCAGGAACGTTGCGTTACGTAACGTTACGACGGGCATAAACGTAAAAGCGGCGATGGATGCGCTTTTATGTGTCCTTTGTTCCTGCATCGCCGATGGTTCCAATGTTTATGATTGCAGAGGTGGAGTGTGTAGCAGGATGCTCGGAGCACATATAAGATTTTAAAAACGCTGTAAAATGCAAATGTAATGTACATGTAAATGCGGCCGGAACTCGTCTCTGGTCTCGGTGCACTTAAACTTTCATACATGCTTATATTTAAACGAATTGCGCACTATTCAATATAACCGACGAGAAAAGAAAGACATCTTTCTCGTCGTTTTATTTTTCTTATTTGCCTGTGATGCCGCATTGAAAATAATACGCGACCAGGAAAATCCATCAAACTATCGTATCGTGTGCATTCGAGAATGCATTTTCAAGGAAACAATATTATTATGTGTCAGGTAATGGAAATTTATGTGTTTATTTTCTTTACCAACAATAACGGTCCCATACATATTGTATAAATATAAGTATTTCATTCAGAATTTATTATTCTTTTATATCCTTCTAACGACTAAATTCTGAAATGAATAAATTGAAGTGAATTTAACTATTTCCCATTTATCTATTGTAAATACTTACATTCTAAAATAAGTATAAAATATTGAATTACCAAACCACAAAAACTTATGATCCATAATCCTTTGTAGCAATAGCATTTTGTTTTATTTTTCTTTTATAAATGAATATTTTTATTACATTTATAGTTATTGTTGCAATAAATATTATTTCGTTTTTAATTGCATATTAAAATATAGAAATATTCAAAAAATATACTTAAATCTACCTAGGTTCTACCTATTCAAACTTTCCCGTCTTAAACTCTCTCCATACCTCATCTTAAGTTAATAGAACCTCGTTGAGAATAGATCACTCCAAGTCAAGATTTGCTCTTCCTTCTCCAGATCCTTCGTCCCATTCCAAGTTGTTCCACAAGGATCACCAACATTTTCCCCGATATTTACGATCCCACCCGTTATATTCTCCAATTCGCCGACGATTCTACCTTAATTTCCCATGCTTTCTCTCTTAAAGCGTCTATCCAAAAACCTTCAAAACCAGAGGATATCCTTATCATGGTACTACAAATGGTATCTAAAAATAAATCCTTCCAATACAAAACTTATAGTTCCCTACCGCTGTATTACATCATCCTCTCCCCATATTACCTTTGGTAATCTTCCCATCTATTCGTCGTCCTCCGTAAAATATCTATGAATCGTGTTAGATCCAAAACTCAACCTTAACTCCTATTCAAAAGTGTTTTTTAGATTCTCTATTGTATATAATATTCATTGGCGGAAAGACCAACAGTCGATAGACCTTTGCTCAGCCTTTCGGTTATTATTTTTATTGCTATTTAGTTTATATTTAGAATTATATTTGTTTTCAAATAATATTTTGAAGAGGTTGAATAAATTTTATTAACATTAATTAAAAATAATAAAATATAATAGACATAATATAACTATGTGGAAAACAGGAGAGGATTTGCAAATTCCATTATTATAAACATACATCAACACTTCTCAAAAACCTGAATTTCGAAGTCATCATTTTTATGTATTAAATATTCTAATATACAATTTAGAATATTTACATCTATATTTTATAAAAAATAGATTTCGAAATTAACAATAATTTACACTATAACATGTCACCAAAAATAGTATACAATTACAGTATATGTACAATTACAATTGGTTGTCCAACTAAATTAGTCTCCAAAGATTGTTCAAAAACTGAATTTTAATTGTATGAATTCTAATAGAAATTGATATTTGCAAAAAAAATTCAAGCAATGAAAATCGATCAAGTATATAATAATATTTATAAGAACAACAATAGAAGCATCGCATTAGATGCAATATATTCGAAAAACAAATTTAATATAGATTTTAGATTCAATGATCGAACAACATAATGTTCAAATACTATTAGAATACTAACTTAACTTCTTAGAACCGAATATTTCCACTCCTCACATATAATATACTTTACTTGTCCAACTGTTAATTATATTACTAAGTAAAATATATGGTAGAAATAATAATCTAAGAAACTTGATCAACAGTTTGTTCGAAAACCCAAACTATTTAATTTGGGAGATTGTTTATGAAAATAATAATATAAAATAATATAAAAATAACAACATTTATAAAAACAAGTAATATGTAACTCTAGGTAAAACAAAATAACCATAATATCGACATATTATACTAAGAATCGAATTATTCAAGAATCAATATTCCAAGTACCATTTTTTTTATATTGAATACATTTTGCAATGTTTATGTAATATAATGAAATGTCAAAAATATATTGTACTTCTAATAAATAATAGCCTATAACATGTTTATTATTTTCCTTATAATATAATATCATCTTGAATATAAAATGAAAAATGCTGGTGATAAATAAAGGCTTAATATATCATCTATAGGCATTTAATACATTTAGCAAAATACGTATTATTTGAAAGCAGGGTAAAACAATAAATAAAAAATGAATCGCTGGGGAGATAAATCAGAAAACAATATTATTAAATTTTGCTGAGATTCGAATCATTTTTCATCGCTTCCCACCTATATATATATATATTGTCTCCTCTTTTCTTCGTTTCCTTCTTTTTATTCCTCTTAGTATGCTATTCAGAGGTGTAGAAAATGATGGGGAATAAAAACCTCGGCGGCGCAAGAATGCAAACTTTTCATTTCAACCAAACCGCCGCACAGATTCCTCTTTAGACAATTCAATATCTCGTATATTCGTCCTGCGGCTGATCTTAAAATTGCTACGTCCATTATTTACAACTGCTATGTCTGTTTATTGGCATGCAGTGGTAATATACTTTCTGAATTACTATGAAATATATTATTAATATAGCAATAACTAGCATGAATTTTCAATTCAGTAATGATTAAAATAGATCATTTTATCGAAGATATAAAAATTACTTAATACAATATTGTAATATCATGAAATTTGTAATTAAATATTATATAAATACAATAATACCTCTCATAGTACGGATAACCTATTTCGTACTGATTGAAGCCGAGTAAAATAAAATCGCATAAAAGGAATGTCATGAAAAGGCCCATCTTTCAAGTGTGGTCTAATATCTAATTTTCCACTCAAAACATTAATGAAAACTTTAGATCTACTATTATCAACCTATTGGCACCTCTGTTTGTCATGGGCCCCGATGTTTTGTAAGAATTTGCTTATAGCACTTAAAGTATGCTTTTAGTCCACACAAAGGTAATTTGACACAAGGTTCCAAATATACTTAACCCGACACTGCCTATTAGCCCCATCCCCTATTTTCTAGCAACTATCTATTGGACCCTTTTGCTTCGGTACAAGAAATGTAATTGTAGAAATAATGCAGTTAAAGAAATATAAAATCCAAATATAGGGAAGCAATCGTTGTTATTTGCATTAAGTAATTGCTGGTGGTTTAAAAATAGAAAAAGCGCAAAGTATTTGCGAAATGATATCTAAACGACGAAACCGTATTCAGATGGGAACATCGATTCAGGGAATTCCGCAGGAAAATGTGCGTGCTCCGAACAATTGAGGCAGAGCCCCGAGGGAAAAGGCAATAATGAAATCATATTCATGTGATCACTAATAAACGTACGTTTTAAATTTTAATTATGCCGCATCAATTTCAACCAAGATAGAGAGAGAAATATCCCGGAAATTATGTGAGCCCAGATTGTATGAGGATATAAAAAGTAGTAATAATAAAGTAGAACGTTGATTTCTGTTTATCCTGGCTGTATATGTGTATTACCTGAGCCTCCGCGTTTGCAGCCGAAACCGGAAGTTTAATTACGGCCTTAATTACATTTCCAACCGCACTCCTGCTCCTAGAGACGGAGATTATAGTTTAGGTTCAATAATGTCATAATAATTTCTAGAGGCGACGTTGCACGTTTATACGAGCAATTAAATAACCTCCTCAGATTAATTCATTGCTTCAGGAGAAAAGAAAGAACGCTAAACAATAAACGAGAGCGAGAAAATGGGTAAAGGTATGAATCTATAAATAGATCGAAATTTAATCAAATCGCAATGCGGCACACAAAACACATTACATTACAGAATGCAATCATCTTAAAACTTAACGTTTCGTGCAATATGGCCATTGTTTGGTTTTCGCCTTCCGAAAAGCTTGTAAATCAATTCGTAATGGGTTTCGGATTCACTTAGTTATGCTGCACACGGTGAGTCCACTGTTACACAATAGTTTGCTAAACATCGGTCATAAATAACCGCATCGAAATATTCGGAGGAGGCGGCGGCGGCAGCAGCGGTGGTGGCGTCGCGACGCTCATTAATATCGTCCGTTAGTTTTCGATGGGCCGGACGACTCAATTAAAGCAATTTGCAGAGCAATTAACGCCGGACGCTTGTGAATCGTTCAACAATCATCGTTGCGCATTTACGCAATTTGCGAGCGTTACACAATTGCAGCGGCAAAAAGTGTTAGTTCAATACCCAATATCCCATAAAATCGAGACAAAACCAAACCGCCCTCCGCCGGCCCTCTGGAAACCCATTATATAAACTTTTCTCATTCAAAGTTTCGCCAACGCTCTACGGGCCAATAAACTATAAATGCGATGAATCGTTTATTTATTGCTAATATCGTGCTTAAATATTAATTGATTCCTTCGGAATCGTGATAGGCTATTACTTGAATCACGTGTAAAACTATCTAAAATCGGATACTTAGTTCGACAGAATTGCATAAAACTAGCCAATTACCTGTTATTTCACATTTAACTATCCCAATATTCACAAAAAATGTAAGTAACCAACTTATCTAAAGTTCATAACTTTATATATGATCTTAGAAATCAGCCCCTCAATTATTTATAATTTATTTGATACTTACATATAATGTAAACGTATTACTTTTTCAAATAGTAAATAATTTATCGAAGTATAAACAATGCCTGTTAATAAACAAACATTAATTTCTAAATTGTGCTATGGTTTAAGTATAATTGATTCCATTTATCAAATTATATTTCAAGCATCCAAAAAAATATTTTGTTAAAACACTATAGCAAAATACATTTTACACTTGGAGCCCGCAAAGCGTAAGACCTCATTGCCTTAATGGTCCGAAGACGAACATATTTCTTTGAAGTTGTACTGCGACCCAAATAGTAAAGTTTTTCCTCGTTTAATACATGTTGACATCTGACAATATCCAATTCTAATTTAAGTTGTAGCTCTTAGACTGAGAAATGCTGTCATAAATAACAAAAAAATATAGTCTATTCTCTATTTTATGTCATTTTTGATGTAATTATTGATAAAATATTCAGATTTTTTGTGATTCTTTTACTTTAATAACAATAATCTGAATATCATTGATAGCTATATTTAATCTCTGTTTGATTTTGATATACGTGATCAATTATTATTCTTTCAATTGTTGTCTCGTTATTATATACTAATTATGTATAAAATCATTAATATGATTAGAATAATAATAAGTCTTTGATTAAATAACAAATTTTATTGAAAATAAGTCTAATTAAAGGTATTTAAGCTATATATTTTAGATTATAGACTTTATAGAATCTAGAAAAATATAATAAACAGTAATACCAAGCTAGTCCAGGTTTTGTTTCCCGGGATGCTGTTCAAGTATTAGCTAGTATGCCACCAAGAGAACTCCTGGTTAGGGAAAGATGTTAGAGGCAGAGCGGGCTGACTAAGGAAGATGCCAGAGCTAGATTACTGCAAAAGTGACAGGAAAAATGGCATACGTCGGAGAAGGGAGCCTGAACTCAACGCTTAATTCCAGAAATAGAGCCCTGGATAAGAAGGAAGCACGGGGAAATGACATACCACATTAGCCAGGCTCTCTCTGGACTTGGATGCTTCGGCAAGTAACTGCAAATGTGTTGGTACTGTGAGGAGGACGACAGCCCAGAGCACACACTCTTCAGGTGCAATAGATGGGCACGGATGAAGTACGAGGCAGAGTTCAAACTGGGTGCCTTGCTGGAACCAGAGAGATTCGTTGGCGAAATGTTGAAGAGCGAAGAGAGTTGGGCGACCATATCTGAGTATGTGTCGGAGATGCTCTCGGCTAAAGAAGAAGATGAACGGAGACTGCAAAGAGCCAATTAAGATAGTGGCAGTGGAGGCCAGAATTGGTGCAAACAATGGAATTACCAGTCAGCAAAGACGGTCAGCATTGTAGTGGAGTACTAAGATACTGGACCTGGATGTTGATGAAGAAGGGGAGAGGTTTTAGTGGGTAAGAATCCCACAGTACCACGACTCCACATGTGGTCCCTATGTAAGGTTTCCTCTTCTCTATATAAAAAAGTCCAGGTTTTCTTAATATTCTAGATTTGAATATGCAATAATAGAGGAAATATGATTCATCAGTTTATGTTTTTAAATAATTGTGTGTACCAATTATTTTAAAATGTATTTTAATTTTGCTTAATTAAAATGTAATTTGTTTTGATACAATCAAACCAGATTATATTAAAGAGTGATGAAATTTCTGTTATTTAGCTGATAGAAATGACATTTCTGTTATCCATCAGTAAGTAACTGGACGAACGAAAAACTAAAACAAAAGTATTCGCAAACCAATTTTCCAGCCATTTCCAGAGAAACTCACAAAGAAAAACGAAGTATATAATTCAATTTCGCGATGACCATTCTTGTGGATCGAGCAATAACTGAAATTATAAATGAACTTACTGAGAACTTAATAAAAAAAAGTTTTCTAAATTGCTGATTAAACGATTTTATATGCTGTTAATTATGTTTGTTAATCTTCAGAAAACACTATTTTGGGTGCATCTTATAAAACTCTTAAAAGGTAATGTGTCTAGGCACCACAAAATTTTTAATGAAAGTCTCCACAATTCCTCCACCCAAATGTTTACGTTTCCTTGCGATAAATTTTGTTAATTTAAATGATAATTCTACCATGAATAATTTAAAACCTTTATATAATAATTTTCATAAAAAAAGTTAATATGTTCCAATAAATCTGAAATTCCACCATTATTTTTTATATTCTACACGAGATATTGTCATTTATATTTGTATTTTAGTATATTAATTCATAATGTTTGTAATAATATTTTATTTACATGAAGTCTAAATAATTTTGTCCAAAAATAAAGCAATTATTTTTTTTAATAAAGTAAATTTTGTAACAAAAAAAAACATTCATGTAATTGATGTTTTGATTTTTGTTGCGAAAATAAATATCCGGATTTATGAAACTTCACTATAGTGCAATGCAGGTATAATCTATACAAACTAATAAATTTATGCAGATTATGAAATATTTCGACAAAATAATGAAATGAATCAAAAAAAATAATACTATGCACTAAAGTATTACCGGTTATGCAAACAAAAAACGAATCATCATTGTACGTGCGTTCACAATAAATTTAATTTGACGTAGGATTTCATGGGATTTGTCCTCCGTTTAATGCATGTCCGTGTATAATTTCTATCTCTCTCGCATCACGTTTGATTGTTTCGAAATCGGACCAATAAATTCGTATGTAAAAATATGCAACACGGGAGAACAAAAAAAAAGAAATCGAATCAGGAGAATAAATATATAAAAAAAAATATATAAAATGGATAGAAATAAAAGTGGATTGAACGGTTAAAAATGCTATTCGCGTTTTTAATGTCCGCAATTTATATATGATTACAATAAAAGTGGATTCTATTCAAAGCAGGGCGAGGTTGAACCGTGAGCAGGGGCAGTCGTAAAAAAGAATGGTCCCAGGATCCGGGGTGGAGATTATACAAGGAGCGGTTTGCCGGGATCACCGAGAAATGTCTGTTAAAGTGTGTTTCGTGGGAGAGAGTGGGTGATCCTGAATTTGAAGCCCAGACGATGTTATTTACGGCAACTTAATTTCTTAAAGTCGAAAGCGACGTAAACAGAAATATTATCTGCGGGGTTAACAAAAACTGCCGTTTGAACACGTTTTATATTGAGGCTGTTTAAATTGGATTCCGTGTTATAGAGTTTATATGTACTTTTAGTATTTATCTCGAATATTTTCATGGATAATGTTTGAGCTTATTCGATTATTTTTATTATAAATATGCTATAAATATGAAGTGTTTCTATCTTGATTCTTTTTATATGTTACAGTAAATATGTAAAATTATTATTATTAAGCATTTTTATTGCAACAGTGATCAAAGTGATCAGTTATCAAAACTTATTGATCTATAGGATAAAGTTTTTATTGATAGAATTAATAGTCAGTAATATGTTGAATTTATTTATTCATATTAATGTCATAAAACTATCACATATTTATTTCAAGATACTATGCAAGACAATAACGATTCTGGAAAGAACTGAAATAGTTCATAGTAGGTTGAAAATACATTTTACTGATATTGAAATGAAACCTGTAGCTCTTTTATATAGGGCAACTCTTGGACGAGGTGTTAAGACTCCCTGCATCAAAAAAATGGTGCGAAAATGTGGTGTGAAAAGCTGGTTCAAACTCCACCCTTGGCCGATTTTTCCAGCATTTACTGGTCAGGAAAATAAGGTAGTGAAGCTGATAATGAAAGAAAAGGTGTCAGAAATATAGCAGTAACATGAAAAAGCACCTTTGAGCTGAAAGTTCATAAAATTCCAAATCGACTAAATAATCTTGTATTATTGTACCTGTTGTACCTGTTTAAATAAGGTTCCTATTTAAATATGTCTTAAACTATCTTGAACAGACTTTACAGAATGTATCTCAAATTGTCCTGAAAAACATAAATGTGGGATTGTAAATATATATATGTAAGTAGTGTAGATTGCAAACTGAGAATATAGCGTCCGGAATTTCAAACTTCAAAATCTGGTTATTTCAATTTAAACTTCTACTAAGTTAAGTAAAAGCATAATATATCATAGCACATTAGTAGTTTGTTGTAAAGGACTTACATAAGAGAGGTTTGATAAAAATATACATACTAAATACAGAAATGGTTTTTGACTACTGTGACTTGATTTTTTTATTGTCAAAGTATGAAATTGAATCACCCAAGAAGGAATCTTCTTAATATTTTGTATTTCCGAGTAGAATGTATTAATTGTAATAAATAACTAATTTTTGTAATAAATTTCAGGCATAACATTTGTATAGCCCTTTGCAGAAATAGTAATAATCATATTTTCTTTTTCTTTTCTATGCATTTACATTATTTTTATTTTGTATTTTTTTATCAGTTGCTATTGATATAAATATTATTATTATAATAACAATTAAATAATTCAAAATATAAAAATTATTGTTTGTATATAAATATATTAATATACAGTGATAGAAAGTTAGCAAACAAAATGATTATTATGAGCTAAGAAAATATAATATTAACCGTAATGTATGTCAATCAATAAAAGTAATATTTCAAATAACATATGAAATCACATATCTGCAAAACGACATCTATTGTCAGTTAATATAATAGATATGAAAAACTGTTCCAGTAAAGTACATAACCATCAATAAGACAAGTATAATAAATCAAACGTAAATGAAACAACACATGAAAATTGAAATATCTGTACTTGTTAGAAAACATACTTTTTAGTATCAAAACTTTGATTTTGCAACCAAATATTAATTGAACAATGAACAAAAACTTAATTTTCGTCTGTTGTATCAGTTAAAGTTAGCAAATGTCCCGATTTTGAATCTCATATCTAAGTGTATCGACTATATTATTTTGGAATGATCCACAGACTTTGTTTTTGTTCATATTACTTCTACATATATTCAGCCTTGACAATACTAGTATAATTTTTAAGCAGACTTTAAGATTTGTAGTTCTTTTTAAAATACTATAATACCACTTTAATGACCAATAAATTTGGCATTCAACGTCATCGTTAAACTGTCCTAGTTTGCGTAATACTCTAATTGTTAATAGATAATAATAAGTTTACTTATTATTCACATGAATTTTACTATTTATTTGTTCCTGTTTACTGGAACATTACTAATGGATCGTTATTGTATCAAGAAATTAACTAGTAGGTACACTATAGATGTATAGAAACGGTCATATATTGTATAAATTCAATTGCTTTTAAGTGGACCAATATTGTGCTATTCATGAGCCTCCTTTATCTAGCTTATATAGACCATACGCTTCAATGCTTTCAAAGCTCAGTATACGATTCAGACATAGAATGAATCATTACAATAATTACTAATGTTATTGCTGTTTGCATGTCTAGTGCATTCAAATAATCCTCCACTTGCATATATACATTTCTTGAAAGTGCCTTCAATTAATTAATGTTAGCAATTTGTAATATAAACTTCTTGAAACATCTACCAAAGTGCATCCACTCGTTATGTAAATAAACAGAAATTATATTTAACACACAGTTAAGTATTTTCATGAACATCCATTTAATAAATACAGCTTTTCATTTTATAGAATAGAATTTTGCTCTTATTTTTTAAATACAATTTTGATACAATTTGATTGAGATACAATATTTTTTGTTTATTATTTACTATACTAACAAAATTTAGAAAGTCATAATTTATTTAAGAAAAGTGTTCGAAACTATCATCAAATTATAAAATGTTGTTTCAGTTTACAAGTGTCGATACTAAACAGCAGCCTATTACTTTCATGCTAACATCTGGACTTATACTATTGTTATGTATAACCGTTATTATTTATATCATTCCTTATTATTGTATTGGTTATTGTAAGTACCTTCTCCTTAACGACGTACATTTCCGTTTAAAAAAATTCCATACCCTAATCACTATAAACACCGGCTATCTTAATGTAGTAGATCATTCATGTAGTGGTAAGACTACAGACCTTTTGGCATCCTGTTGTGATTATTTTTACCACTACCGAATATTAGGATAAGAAACCCATCCCCTACTCCCATTTCTATTAGTTAGTATAAAATCAAGCTAGTCTTTAGTCTTTGATCAGCCTTAGCTAGGGGAGCACCTAGCAACTTAAGAGAAGAATATAATTCTTAGTTAATGAAACAGGAGATCAACATTTATATAGTTGACTTCTCCAATAAAACTACTTAGAATATTCATATTTGATATTCATAAACTCTTTAAAGACTCCATAACGACGTAACTACGAGATAATCCATGGTGTCCAGAGAATTCCATCTCTGGGATACGATACTATATATGCACTATATAAAATTTATAGATTTACAATTTGATTTAACTATAGATAAAAGTGTGTCTTAATTCATCGATTATACTACAATGGAGGCGGAAGAGGTCGTCTGAAGGTCAACGTATAATTAAGACGAAAACGTCATGGATAAATTGCTTTGTTTGTAGTTGAATATTAATGTGAAGATCATATATATAATCCATATAGTTTAGTTGTTAAATAAACATTTCAAGTTGTTTGTTTGTTCTTCATAATTAAAGTGGATTTAAGCGATAGCTGGAGAATATTTAAAATTAAAATGAGATTATGAATGCGGTGAGCGGCGGTGGAGAAGTACGGTGGTCCGGTGTGTTTTTCAATAGGTAGACGGGCGCGGATTTAGACGGGTTTAAGGGTGCAGGAGAACCACCCTCGGCGTAACCAAACACAGAATCGTTTTCGAGGTTGGATGCTGTCACGGATCCGTGGACCGGAAGTCCTGCGGAGCTCGTTCGCATCCCGGGCTTTGTTCATTTGCTAATCTGCCCTCCAGCTTCGACCGACTCATTAACACACACTCCATTAAATTAACTGCACTCGGGGAAATGAACTGGCACCAAAACCAGGGGTATATCAGAAACTCACTTACACGCATAATTTATCATACGCTTTTCTCTCATCTGCACACACATAAACACACACTCACCTTTTTTTTCCCCGTATTCATCCCATTATCCTTCCGATGCTCCTTCTTTCGCCTTTCACCATTTTCATCCAATTCCTGGCATCCTGATGTATTTATCCTCCCTCCTTTTAACCTCCGCGCCCAGCTGGGATCCGGCTAAAGGAGAATCTGAATATTTAACGAAGTTTTTAATTGGATTCCGACCGTTTTCTATTGCCGCTTTTCTATTAAGGACTCTTTATGTTATTTCTTACGTTTCGGTTCGCGTTTCCGCGATCCACTTCATTGTCTGGCGCTTCGAGGTGGCTCGAATAAATCACTGTTAAAAATACAGTCCAAATATTTGCGATTCAATTTCAGTACCATAATGGAAGATGACGAAGAGGAAGCCAACACCGAAATTTTCACTTTATTGATTACAATCGCTTTCGAATTATTATTTCTATATTTTCCGCTTCAAATCATGTGGGGTTGAGAAAATTTATTTGTATGAAATTATTTACTTCCCATTTGCAATATTTATTTATATCTACATATTTATATATAACAATATTAAGAGTTCATGCTCCTCTGCTTCCATAGGCTGGTATTGCAAATAAGCTTCTTCAATTTATTTGTTTTATTTTTTATACCATTCTTTAATTTTCTTCTTAAACTTTTCCATATTCATCTCTATTTTTATGTCATCCGGCAGTTTATTGTATTCCCTCACACCTCTCACCAGAATACTATCGTTTAGTACGGCTGTCCTAATCCCCTCTGGTCTTATGTCGTTCCTGTCTTTTGTTTTGTTCATGTCACACCACTTCTCCAGTTTTGCCATGTCGGCTGCTATATCTTCTTCTAATTGTTGTTTTTCTATTCCTCTGTAAACCATACACGTGTCATCTGCATATTTAGATCCTGCCTCTGAATCCTATCTCTTTTATATCTCGCGTGTATATTCCATACAGCACAGGAGCGAGAACTCCCCCTGAGGTATTCCATACCTAGCAACCTTCTCTTCGCTTATTTCGTCTTCTATTTTCACCCTTTGAGGTCTTTCTTTGAAATATGTTTCGAGCATCTTAATCGCTCTATCACCTATATGCATAAACTTCATTTTATTTATTAGTATTTGTTTCGATACTGTGTCAAATGCTTTTTTCATGTTAATAAGTATGGTAACAGCATATTCATTTCCATCTAGTATTCTTTTTATATTCATTGTCATAACACTATATTAACTTAAAAATAAATTAAAGTAAAATATTTTCAATGATGAATAAAAATAAACAAATATCTTAGAGTTAAATAATTATATATTTATTTACAAATTATATACAGATTACAAATATTGAAAATTAATACAAAAGTCTTCCCTTCTAAGCTCCATTTCTTTCGGCAATCAATTGAATATATCGCTGACATTATGCGGGTACAATTTTCGTCAAACCATTCTTTTGTTTTTCCAACTTTTTAACCATTAGAAAATATTTTCAAAATCAATATTTTTAATTACATTAGCTGTGAGTTTCCTTTTTGTTGGACAATCTGTTTTTTGACCGTCAATGTTTTTTATCACTGGATCGAGAAGGTTCTACTTTGGTTGCATGTGGCCTTACATGTGGTTTCCTGCGACTCTTCTCTATCTCGATTGTGTATTCTTGTTCCTTTATTCTTCTAAATACTTTGTCTAATTCTTCCATGGACATATTTTTGTAACCTATGATATTATTACTGAGCGTAAAAGCTTGCAGTTCCTCTTCGCTTTTCATATTGTGCCGCACATTCATTTGTATGCGGTATGCAAAAAGGTCTTCCTTCAAGGAAAGATTGGTGGCGTTGGACTTCCTTGAGTGACTCTACAATTGAGTTTGAATCCATGGTGTTCTTCTACAATATTATCGACTGCTGCGCCTTAGATGTCTTGATGTTAGGTAAACACAAGTTAAAATGAGAAGAAAATGCACTGAGCACCCTTACTTTAGTCAGGTGATATTTGACATCACCACTTTTACTCATCGCTAATGATAAAATTTTCCAGAAATGCAATAAAATGTGTATTTGGTCATTTACAAAGAAAAGACGGATTTGAGCCGTTGCCCATTGACAAATAATGCCTTGAAGTCTGTTTTCTATTAGAAATCCATTGCCTCAGACTAGAAGCACTTAATTATGACCAGAAAGAGAGTACCAAATCCTGTGCAGAAATCCAGGATGTGAACATGAAACACCCATCCTACACTCATCTCGTATAAACTTTTCAGTCCTACGTAACGCTCAATTTTGTTTTTAGAAACTGTTCTGCATTATGTTATTGCAAATTTTAATAACATTAGTGATATATCTACAGGAATAACTTTAAAGCTTTGTCAAATAGAAAGAGTCATTACCTCAACACGACATCTTATATACAAAATATTAGTGGTATCTTACTAAGAACTAGAATACCATCACCATCATATTGTGATTATTTATACATACAGAAATAAATGCGTAAAGTGTATGGCATTTATATCCGCCGCTCATCCAAAAAATACTCATTGTATTTTGTTAATATATTGAGAAATATATACCAATTGATTTGTAATAACAACAAGATTTAATGCAACAGATGCAGATTTAAAATTTATACGTCTGTTACAATCTTTTCACTCAACAAATATAATATTTTTTTTAACACATTGTATTCGGGATATTTTGCGGTTAGGAGCCTGTGCAATATGTTAACAGCTGCGCAAGAAATTAAACATTTTTAGAAAAGTTTATAACTTTTACATTAACAGATATTATTAATTGAAAATTTGAATACAAACTCAAATTATACAGGATTATCCAATGAAGAAGAAACATGGACAAGGCCAGGCTGATATCAAATGTGTTTATTACAATTATCAACTGTTTCTTCATTATTAGAAAAGTGCAGACCCTTTTCAATTTGGTGGCTTCTTTTCATAAGAAAACTGAAATGATAGAACTTGCAATCGATGTTAAAACCATATGTTTTATTATATAACAACAAAAGAAATCACAATTTTGTTTATAGTTGTTAACCGTATAACGTAATGAATAATACAAGTAACATGTCAATATATGGATGTGTGTTGTGCAACTATCTTGTGATAACATGATGATGATGGTAACATAATTCGTCGTTAAAAAATCCGTATAAAAGGGTATCCGACTTATACGAGTAGACAAAGAAAAACTTTTACCAGAAAATCCGCATTTCTACGGGTCCTGACAAAAAAGAATTAACAATATTAAAATTATAATGATCATATTTGAATGTATACTTTTTTAAAACTAATTTTATTTTCTGAGTATTAAAATGCTATGCTTTACCCACATTGTTGTACACTTTCTAAAGGGTAAGAAAATACTTTGTTAAACTTTAATTAGTGAAAATACTGTACATTTAGTTTACTAATTTAATAATAAAAATAACAATAATTGACACTCCTAAAAATTATAACTTTACAATCATCAATAAAAAAATTACATTGGTTATTACAATGTATAATTTACAAGTCATAATGATATTATTTGAAGATCAATTATTTCTTTATAACTAAAATGCTTGAAACTATATTTAATTTGTAATGATTAATAATGAGTATGGGATTGTAAAAATGTTATTGTTAATGTATTACGAAGTATGTGAGTATATAAAACTAATTACGTAATTATAGGATAAAGTAAATTCGAAACGTTGAGGATGGAAGTACCATCTAGCCAGCGAGAGCACAGAGGGTCTGCCGCACTTTGTTAGAACTTGTTTTCTTTGTGAGGTAAATTCTTCGAAGCATCGAGAAGCCAACCTACTACACAGCTATTGTGATAGGTTCTGGGATGAAAAAGAAAAGAATGGAAAGGAAAACCTGAAACGAAGGAACGTTCTACTTTTCAAGCAAAATGCAACTTGCATAAAGCATTTCACGTTTCTAATTTATTTCTGTCCGTGCCTTTAAAATTAAAAAATATGCATGTACCACGCTGCAACTGTTGCTTTATAAATAAGAATAGGGCATCATTAGGTTTAATGTTACTGCATAACTTTCCTTGTAAAATATAGCCCTTGTGCTGCTATCTATTTCTTGTTGTTCGTATACTTTTTCCACCCCATCCTTTTCTTTTATTTTTTTGTTGTTGTTGTTGTTGTTTTCTAATGTTGCGTTGCAAAACTGATTTATGTCCCGTAAAAAGTGAACTTCATGATGATAAAATATTTGCATTTGCAGAGAACCCGAAGTTCAGCGAACCCATCACCAATGTCACGGCCTCGGTGGGACGGGAGGCCATCCTCGCCTGCCTCGTAGAAGACTTGGGACAATACAAGGCAAGTTAACCGAATCGATAGTTACGAAGTTCCGAAGCCACACTCGTGGCCATATTCATAAAACTACTACTCAATTATTTGCTACCAGCCGGCCGACCGATCGATATACCCAACTATTAATATCCCGGCTGTTAGCTGTTACACAAGAAAATCTCGATGTTTCCAACAAACCATTCCTCAAAATTTTAATTAATAATCTATTTAAATGTACACGCAACTTTTTTATTAGTTTTTTTTTATTATTCAATCATTTTTTGTCCTCCAAAACTTTAGTTTATTACATGCACATTGTTTTGAAAACATGTTCATCTTCAAAGTTTCATCTATATTTCGGGGTCTTTCTGACAATACATTTTCGATTTTACAATAAAACTACAACACCGGAATGCACTAAGGCATGAGGCTATGGTGGGCTTAATGCTCTTAATCCAAATTGACTCAATTTTTAATATATAATGGGACCTATGATATTCGTATTTCACGATTCGTTATAATTTTGTGAACGATTTTTTAGGGCTCGATTTTTTTTATGACTTTCAAATACTTAAAATCTTAACAGGACTTCTTTCGAATAAAAACTATCTATCGTCTGTACAATTTCTTATGTTTTATTGCATCAATTTTTGAAAACTATTTGATATTCTTAGAAACATTGATATTTTTGATTATTAGTTAACTTTTATAATAATATAATATAATTTATTTACCAGTTATAAAAAAACATAATAAAATTCTAAATACAAAACCAAACATAGTAATAATAATAATAAAAATGCTGGCCAAAGGGCTATCGACCATTGGACTTTGTGCTCATGAATATTATGTACAATGTAACTAAATATACAAGAAGATAAAAAATATCATTAAAAAAGCAACCTAATATGATAGATATGAAGGAACATAATTATAATAGATACTGGAATAGGGTTTGTATGGGATACTTATATTTAGGAGTGGTTGATGGATCTTGAGGGATACAACATTTGGAGAAAGAGGATAAATTGGAGTCTTCTTAGATGAGCTTAAGGGAAAGGGAGAGGTATCTATTGAGGACTGGAATAATTTTGGTTTTAGAAGGTCTAAACTTCTATTTAGACATAGAAATTATTAAAAAAAATATTGTCATCGTATTTATGAGTGTCCTACATAACGAATATCTGAGAGAAGTTAATACAATATATGAATTAATTAAACAATTTTATGAATGAAAATAAATTTAAAAAATTATATTTCAATCGTTTGTTTTATAAATTAATTAAAAAAGTCAGAACTTTCTACATGACCTAAAATATTACTGGTGTAAAATGTCCTTTAAATATTAGCTTTATACTCAAATATGAGTTAAATATGAAATTGCGCGTATTTTATTAAGTTCACATTTTTTTCCTACAGAAGTTTATATAAAATGATGACAAAGAACAAACTCAATACAATAGTAATAAAGAAATACAAAGAAGGAAAAATAAACTATAATTCTATTGCTGTAAAGGGCTATAATCCATAGGTCTTTCTGCCCGGAAAATAAAATATATTATGTAAAATATATAATAATATGAAGTAGCACAAATCATGATTTCAATTATCGATTTTTAGACAACAATTAAGATAAACGCCATAATTTCAATCATACATTATTTAAAGAAAAAATGGTAAAGCGAAACCAATTTTTATTATTACGTTAATCTAGTTCTATTCGAGAACTTAAATAAAATACCGAGGTAACGTAATATTGTAGTAACAGAATTAATTTGGAGTGAATACCAAATTAATTCTGTTGAATAAATGTTAAATATGTATTATGCATTCTAGAGTTTTAGATGAATATGAATAAATAAAAAATTTAATATGAAAATGGAAAGGCCTGTTGTTTTGAAATTTTGTTCGGGAACCGAACACGTGGAATCGACTTACGATAAATTAAGCTTATGGCAATAATATTACCAAATCATCACTTCATGATATTATAGTATATACAGAATAATCTCATTGGAACTTTAATGAATCATTCGTACACAAAAATCAATTTCCCTGCTAAGATTATGTTAAATAATGTTATCCGTTTTTAAAAGATTAGCTTATTAAATCTTAAATATAATTGTAAAACGAAGATTATTTTGTTTTAGAATTTTGCTCCACAACCGAGTTTATATATTATATTAAATTTATGGGATTACTCAAATCAAATCAATCAATACACAATGCAATTCTAATATATTTATGGATAAAATAATTGATAATGTTAACAAAATTTCTTTTGTTAGAAATAAAAATAATAATAATATCTCGAAGCTTCTGGAAATCCACGAATCTTTTGATGTTTTTTTATTATGTTCGGAAACCGAGGTAATAAATTAAATAACAAGAACTTTTATTTAAATCCCAAGGTCTAAATGAAAATAATGGTCCCTTCAAATTACAATTATAACTTACGCAGTGCATGGTATTGCAATTTACGGTTAATGAAAATAATATATGCATATATTATGAGTCAGATCTAAAATTAGTATGGTATTTAGAAGCATATACGAAGGTAATAAATGCATTTACAGTGAATTAATTTAAATTAATCCCGTATAAAGTCCATTGAAAATACAAGCACTCGTAAATGAAATGTAATTCCCTTTAAATGTTTGGTAATTTAATCAGGCAAACTAAATATATGAAACCTAACGAACGCATGTACACTGCTTGTGTAACTCAGATGTTTGATAAATTTAATTAATAACAAGAAAATTTAAATTAATATTAATAAGATTATAATTATACATAAATGTATGATATTGTGATCAAAATATATATTTCATATTTTAACGGAATTAAAAATTTAATTTTTCTATTTAGTGAATCCATTATATAATTAAATATTTCGAAATATAATAAGCACAAACGGCATTGAGAATACATAAATGCAAGCTAAATGAACTAAACGGAATACATTTGCATAACTACGTTATGCGAGGTCACAAGCTTTTAATTTTGTGCTAATGGAATGGATACGCTTTAAATAAATTGTTTGGGTCTTATATAATAAGACTACATTTAATTACAACCAAATGGATTATATAAAGCTTTTTTTCATTTAAAGCTTTATTTCAACCAGTACAGCCATACCTTGCTATACGGCCGCTCTTTATACGGCATTTCGCTATAACGGCCCTATTCAATTAAGGCACGATTCACGGCCTAAAATGTTTCGCAATAACGGCAAAAAAAAACTTTTTTGATGTCGATATATCTAAATATTGCCAATCTTGCGCAACTGCAATAAATGATTCGTTATACGGCTTTTCGCTTTGCGGCCAAGTTTCGTGGATCATATCCTGGTCGTAAAGCGAAGTACTTATGATCAAAATTGCTTTAATTTTGAACCCCTTAAATAAATCAGACATTAGTGTTAAATAAAATAAATCGGTTGATCACAATCCATAACCACATCATCTATTCATTAAACTATCGAAAACTTAAGGACTGTGGAGCTTTCGTTCATCGACTGAAGAGTAGATTTTTTGAGAACTTCAGCATCTACACTTTGGATAACTTCAGTTCGAACTAGAGAATCTGGGTTAGAAGTTGCCCACCAATCCAGTAAAAGAAACTTCCAGATCAATTGTGGTTGATGGATAGTGTATTTGATTTTTACGTGTCAATGAATAAAAAATAGAACTTTGGCCAATAGCTTTTGGTCCTTGTGACATTTCAAATTTAAAAAAAAAAACAAGTAAAATATTAGTTTTTTTTTCAAATTACATGTACAATATTTAAAGTACATCATTTAAATACATATTAAACAATACAATAAAAATAAATCAATTACTAGTCTATTTTCATTTGTAAAATGTTGTATGTTTCATTTGCATTTTATGATGTGATACAAATAATAACTGGAAACGATAATTACTGTTTCGTAATAGTTCCATACTCGATCTGTAACAAGAACTATTTAAAGCCGTAAAATTATACCTCCGTTGCAAAAATTACATATCATTTAGTAATTAACTTTCTGTTTCCATGATGACCTAATGCCGCTTTATAATTAGGTCATCGCAATCAAAGTTATAAAAGTGCTTATATAATCAATTCTCGTTACTGAGTCTATTTGCGAACATAGTATGAGTAAAATAATTAGAAGTATAGAGATTGGGTCAAAGTTATTAAGTATCAATGTGTCAATTATTCAAGTATCCAAGCAACAATGCCTGTACATACCTGGTTTTGAAGTCTTAAATTATAAGCAACATTCGGCCCCCAAATACATTTTACAAATCCTTACATATATTTCCATTTAGCTAATGCCACTTTACAATTGGGTCTTCCCAATCAAAGTTTTAAAAGAGTGTATTTAATCAATTGTTAGTACTCAATTTAAAGTTCAAGACAATATTTATTAAAATAGTTCATGTATAGAGATTGGGTCAAATCAATAAATATTTGTAAATTATTATATATTTAGTTGTTTTTTATAGTAAATAAATTATCAAATTCATATAACCATGTATGATTTACTTAAAGCTTGTATAATTGGTTCTATAGTACTGTACAGTGTTCTTTAACTTGCGGCCCGCGGGCCTCATTCGGCATTCCAAACAAGTTTATACAACAAATACATGTCAGTTTTTCCACCTAGTTATTTGTAAATTTTCTACAATACGTTTTCTTCTAAGTTTAATTCTAACTATATAAATATTTATTTTATTCCAACAAAAAATCTACATATATTTTGTTAATTATCTCGTTAACTAATGTACTTGAAGATAAAAGCAAATATTATGCACAAGCCAAGTGTTCTAATTTAAAAGTAATAACGTGTAACAAAGATTATGTAATTTTTCATAGTTGTTTACAATGTGATGTAGATGGATTGGAAAACATTAAAATTGTGGCTAAAAACAACAACAAAAAAAAGGTTTAAAAAAATGCGCGAATATTTGTCTGTCCCATATAAACAATAATGGATTATAATCCGGCTTATGCCTGCACTCGGTTAAACCTTTTAAATATTTCATCATTCAATGTCCAGATTTGAGTGGGTTCATCACCGAAGTAATATTTTTAGTTGTTTTTTTATCCTCCAGTGCACCTAAACGCGGATTTAATTGCAAAATTGAACATGCTATCATGATAATCTGCTCATAGAAAATGGAGAGATAATAGATTAATTAATTAGATTACAAACTAAACTTTGTAAATCACAAGCAATTTTGCTAACATAATCCTTTGAAACTTTAAGTTTAATTAATCGTCAATACTATTATATTCATTGTAGTGTACATAGTAAAGTCAAATATAGATTTAGAGAAGTTAAGAGAAAAGTAAACTTACAATTATAACTCCAAGAATTATTACCTACAAGAACTATTTGTTTACTTTAAAACTTTCATCCATATTCAGGTCGGTACCTTTCCTAAACAATTACATTTTTAATTGTTGAATTCGATGACTTAATAGTTAATTAATATTAACTTTGTTATAATTTGAATACATTTTTTATATATTCATCGACGAAAGTGCTAATATGTGAATAAGGTGACTATTTTATGACTTAGGAATACTATGCACAGCACCTAAGACCCACGAGAAATTTCAGGATTCAACTAAAAATATAGGGCACTCGAAAATCTTTAGTTCTTTATGGATTCATGAAAATTTTAAAAATACAAATTGCTAGCTTATATAGATTTATTTCAACAATAATAATATAATAAAAGCTGGGCAAAGGGCTATTGATCAGAACTATGGACATGAAAAAATAGACGAATAAAACATATAAATTACATATTGAATTAATGGATTTGGGCTACTTTGTCTAGATTATTTATAATTGTTAAATTAGCTTTGCATAGCTTCAATTATCGAGAGGATAGATGAACCATTACCAATATTGTTGTTAATGATTGAAAAAAGATCATTTATGTAGCACTCGTAGATTTCGACAACAGGATATAATATTTTTATTGTACATGATAGAATACATGATATATTTCGGGCGAATGGAATTAATGTTGGAATACAGAACATGGAGGCTACTATGCATTGACCACAATTGATTTGGAAGTTTTTTTTACTGGATTGGTGTGCAACTTCTAGTCCGGGTTCACTAGTTCGAACTGAAATTCACCAAAGTATCGATGCTGAAGTTCTCCAAAAACCTACTCTTCAGAGGCTGAATGAAAGCCCCACAGTCCATAAATTTTTAATAGTTTAATGGATAGATGATTAGGTCATTGTTTGCGATTATTTGATGTAATACTAATTTTTGATTTATTTAAGGGTTCGAATATGAAAGCAATTTTGATCATAAGTGAATTTATTTATACAAAATAATATAATTCAATCAGGATTTTGGATTTACCATTTACTATAACCTCCATATCCGCCTCCGAATCCACCTCCGTATCCACCTCCATATACACCACCAAATCCTCCTCCATAACCGCCTCCCAAACCACCATAACTAGTATGAGAGTGAGTGTGGACTGGGACAACGATTGGAGTTGGGACAGCAATCTTCTTAACAATTGGGACCGGGACATGAACTGGGACAGCGACTGGTACCGGATTAGCTACAGTGATAATGGCACCTCCATATCCACCTCCAAATCCACCACCTAAACCTCCGTATCCTAATCCACCATAACCACCAAATCCGCCGATAACTGACCTCTTTCCCTTAACCTTGGGATCAGCGCAGCTGATGCTGCTGATGCAAAGGGCTGCCAATACGAACTAAAAAAATGAGGTAGAACAATTATTTTAAAAATGTTAATTAAACTATTTTTTCAAACACTTACTACTAAAACTTTCATTTTTCCTTTGAGGATAAGATGTGACTGATACAATTCACCAAATCTTTCGATGCTTTTATACAAGAAATCAAGCTACCGATGTCGATTACATTCATCATTTTGCACTATAAAAAAATCTTAACTATTTGTAAACAAAATGTAATTAATTGGACCGGTTATCTTTAGCTAAAAGAAATCCTGGATTCCATTAAATGGTTATTCAAGAATAAATTAAAATATTGCATTTACATATTTATATCATACGTTCATTCAATGCTTGTTTTTTACACCCTAAATGCAAATTTTTTTCTGCAAAATATAATGCAGTTAGTGATAAAACATGATCATCAATCAATAAATGCAGTGACATTTTCAAAATGATCTCAGCAGAAATGTTTAGAAATCCGAGGTCATCGTTAAAACTCATCTAATTTATATAATTATTAAGTTGACACTCTTAACCTTTAATCGATAATCGGTTTTAAAAATATGCTATTTTTAATATGGAAGCTTAGTCAATTCATATTTCATATTTAATCCGGTGTTGCTCGATTTTTTGTGACAACGGTTTCTCAAATGTCAATTAATTTACACTTTATTAATTTATTTATAAAAGATTATTAAGTAAATATTTTTTTACCTTCACTACAAATTTTACCTATCAAAATTTAATTAGTTTGATTATTAATTACTCAAGCACAAATTGCTTTAAATAAAATAATGTTTATTTGAGTTGTTAGTTCGGATTTGATAAATTGCTATTTGGTTTTTATTTCTTTCTTATTTAGACTTAATAATTATTCATAAATTGGTCTAAAGTACTACTGATTGAGGTTTCCTAGGATGTGTATTATTTTTTACAAATTATGGTTTTCCTATTTCCATATTCAAGTCTCGTATTCTTTGTTTATTTAGGTATGTATTTAGTTCTTCGTTTTTCTTGGTTGCAGACAGTCTTGGATATCATATGACATATTTATACATAAAATATTATTAATTGTATAAATATTTAAACGAATAATAAGGTTTCTTGATTACGTGAGGTAAATAATTTGCATATGTCATTTGCAGCAGTCAATTGGAATTAAATTCTCTAACTATGTTAAGAACATAATTGTATTATTATTATTAATTTAAATTTACACAGTAAACCAAATATGTGTGATATTCATAATGAGAACAATAGTCTAAACACATGCTGCGAATTCCTGTTGTAGAATAACACATATACCATGATTTCATTTAGTGAGGAGAACTTCAAATTAGTGTTCCTTCATAACATATGAATGGGTTCCTTAAATTGTTTTATGAAAATTATAAACATATTTATTTTTTTCGCTAATTTTATTGATGAAATTCGAATTTCAGGGCCTTGGGCATTTAAAAGGGTGCAAATCATAAAGTTTAATAAAAACTGAATATATTACGTAAATAATTACCACTGATTACATTAACACTTCAAATGAAAATATTTTCTATTCCTTAAATCTTATAAAAACGTAGGAATCAAGATACATAAGAATTAGATAATTAAAATTATTAGGAAAATAATGTACAAAAACGTTCATATTTTTCAATACAAATCAATGAACAACTTTACCATATTACATTGAGTTTGATATAATTAATTTAATTGGTTAAATTAATGGTTTATCCGTTTCTTAAACATGTACAATTATTATAGAACTTTATTATCATGATAATTTTTTAAACTAATTATCGAATTGGAAATATTAATCGCGAATCATCACGTATTAAGATTATCTGGTTGCAAGGGGCTGAGCACGTATTAATACGTGTTTGGACTACAATGTGTTAATAATTTTAGATTAGTCCTAATGGGTATATGGATATGCGCGATTCTACTTACACAGTTCGTAGAGTTAAAGTAGATGATTTCATCAGTGAATTATTTTCTATGTAACTGTATTAATGTCTATAGGAATAATGGATGGGAGACAATCACATTATTAAATGGGGGTAATTCAATCTTTAACTTAGATTCGAGTTCCAAGCTAATATGTATATAAAGGAAATTTAACTTACTGCGAGTATTATTAAACTTCATAAAGTAATTAATTTTGCTCGCGTTAATTTAGATCAGTTTAGTTAAAATTACCTGTATTTTCAATTTACGTTCATAAATTTGAAGTAATTTAATTTATATACATTCATTATTTTGAATAATTGAGATTATTAGGAATTGGGTGGAAAGGCTGTGGTAAAAAGCCCGTTCTAATAGATGTAGCAGTTTATTTTTAATTTGTTATAATATTATTGTATAAATATATATTGCTAACTTTTCTATCTCTATTGGGTTACTATATTAATTTACCGAAACTCAAATTCCCGACAATCATTATCCCGACTATATCGAATTCCGACATTTACTGTAGAGAGTAAATGTCGGGAATTGCAATAAATATAGTTGTCGGTTTAAGACACGCAGCGTACAGTTTTTTCTCTATTTATAAACATTGATGTGCAATATCCAAAATATAATAAAATGTCCGGGAATTTGATGCAGTCGAAATAAAAGATGTCGGAAATTTGTATGTCGGGAATTCGATACTCCCAACTGCAGGAAGTCGGGAATTCTCAAATATATCAACTTATGGCAAAGGGTTTATGCTATTATTATAATAATTTGTCGTTATTTACATTTTCTTCATAGAGATTTAATTATAAATTTGGACAACTTACTTCGGACAACTGACTATTAATCGTCTAATGAAATATTTAAGTTTTAACTGCTAGAATATAATTACACCTCAAAATTGTTTCTACCAGACAAGAATCCTTCTAGAATATTAGTCCCCATAGGTTACTTTGTACTGTAGTGAGTACCATTATCCATTAAGTGCAATTATAAAAATCTGTATCAATATTTTATTTCATACATTAATTATATTTATTTTTTTCATCTTCGTTAATCAAGTAATTATAAATATGACAGTATAAGCAATAATGTTAATAATTATATTAAAAATATATTTTTTTTTTAAACAAACAAGAATAATTTATTACGTCTTCTTCAAATTAGAAATACCTTTGTCAAATGAAAGAGACAGGTTTAAACATACATATTGTACACTTTTGTAAAGTAGCCTCGTGCGACGTATAATATTCCGATGTTACTTTTTTTTGTTTTCCTTTTTCCGTTCTCGTCCATTATTTAAATTACGCATAATAAATGCGTTCTCGACGTCTTCGGGGGCGGTAAAAGTACAGTTTCCCTCACATTGTGTTGCTACGTCGGAAAAACGTGTTTTTAAAGGACTTCCTGCTGAATCAATCCTTACGTGAAAGCGATAGAACATCACATGGAAGTTTAATAAATTACCAACTTTTCAGTGACTGCTTGGCTTGTTGCTGCACGTACGTACGTGTAAGACGCATGCATTTATTCACAGCAAACGAGAATATATTTGCCACCGTATTGAATTTGCAAATACCGGATCGTTACGTAAATGTACAAAAATAGAAATGAAACCGTGCAAACAGGAAACGGAACGGGATTATTTTTACATTACATAATAAATCAACGTGCATGAATAAGTAATTAGTGGAATAAAGTAATGCATTGTGCTTTGCTTTTATAACCGAATGCAGGCCTTTTAAATTAATTTTTGTTTGATTTACGAAATCATTGAAAACTTGTTTATTATTCTATAATGTAATTTATGGGTCTACTTCATTTGCCCGTCAATCATTTGCCCGGCGCTCATTAGCCCGGTATCCGTTCGCCCGACTGTATAGAAGGCCCGACATTTGTTTTCCCGACTGTATCGAATTCTCGACATCCGTTATCCCGACATCCATTAGCTCGACTATACCAAATTCCCGACATCCGTTAGCCCGACATTCGTTATCGCGAACATTTTATTAGATTTTGGATGTATTTTAAATGAATGATTAATATCAACAGATATGCAAGGTAAAATTAATTGAGGAAGTAAACAGAGATCAACAATGAATGAACAGAACATATCATCGAAGTTCATCCCTCATTTTGTAGGGTGTTTGTAGTTTCTATTAATGAGATAATGTTTAAGTTATATTTATTAGGTTTCATTCTTTTGAATTAGTATAATATGTAAAGTGTGGCACGTTATGGAAAACTGTTGCGTTTTAGAGTTTTGTGGTGGTTGTGGCTATATTACTATTCTAACATTCCTCCTTAATTTGAGCTGTCTTGACTTCAGTGAAGGAAATACTCATTCCTTGCTTAGAGATGTCGAGATTTTATTTGGTATATCTTAATCTAAATGGAATAGGTTGCCAAGATGCTTGAATTTTAAGTGATGGAATGTCACAGTATGGCCTTTTGTCTGTTTCATGACAGTCAACAGAGTGCAAGTCTGGAACATCCAGAGTATTACATGAAAGAACTGACTTAGAAGAGTTACCTGCATTTTCAAATATCTTCACATTTCCATGGCTTGAATCGGAGTATTTGCACCATTGGTCATTCATATACAACTTTGTGTCTTTGCAGCATTTGTGAAGAGATCACAGATGTGCAGTTGTCCCCTTCTCCAACATATTTGGAGACTTTTTAATGATTGTAAACATAGCTCAAACTTCTTCGGTCTGCTTTTAAAATAGTGTCTTCAAAGAACAGTATGACCTTTGAAGGAATTACTCTAGATACATTTTACTTTTTTATTTGGTGTGTATCTGGTTGCCACGACAAATAACAATCTGTCATTTCGGACATTAAGGAAATCACCACTATTTCATCTTTTACACAACTATTTTCTTCCATCTCTCGCTTAATTCCTCAATTGGCATAAATTTAGCATGTCTGTTTAAGACATACTGTGTTGTCACTGCTAACTAACATCCATAATCTAAGAAAATGTCCGCGATAACGAATGTCGGGAATTTGATGTAGTCGGGATAACGGTTGTCGAGAATTTGTTATAGTTGGGAATTTGATGCAGTCGGGCGAACGGATGTCGGGCTAATGAGTGTCGGGCAAATGATTGACGGGAAGCATATGTCGGGACCGGTAATTTATATTATATTAAGTAAATACACATATTGTGTAACTCTTATTTAATTATTTGTAGCACCTTCAACTATTAATGCTTCAGTGTCAGAAATTATCAATTTCAACAATCTCGAACTGTGACCTATCAAAACATAAAAATGTATATTTTTTTACTGTGTTGTATGTAATATGCTTAACACTTCGAATAGTGCTAAAATGTGTTTTTTGTTTAAAAATACTTTTATTAAAAAAATGAAAATCGTCATTTCCAACAACATTTTCAGAATTCTTAAAATTTATATTCTTACCAAGTTACCGTAAAAAAGATTTAGGGAAGTTGAGATTCCAAAATTGGTTTTTCAAAATATAGGATTTTGTATATTAACACACTTTAAGATAGGTGACTGTATGAAGTAGAAAATGATTATTTTTATATATATACAAATTAAATTTTGTACAAATAAACGTTATTTTCTTTATTACTATCCAAGTGAGTGAATATAGTGAATCTAGAGTTATCGTACTCGCACTCTTCGAGGTTTACTGAACTCGACCTACATACGAAGTTGCGTAATGCAATTAACGTCTATTTATTAACTGAAATACTTAATAATCAACTGAAATAAAAAATAAATAATCTCTCTATATAGTTCCATATAGTTAGGTAGAAGACCAATAAAGATCTTTAAATTAATAAATAGTTTTAGTTTTTTTTTTGCTATTCTTTAAGAAGTCAATCTCGTTAATTTATGAAATTCAAGATGAAAAATATATAGATTTTTCTTCTGTAATATTATAGATGTAATAAAAATGTATTTAACTTTAGATTTAGATTAATAGTTGTGCATTATTTGAAATTGTTGGATTTTATCCATATAAATAGTACGTTTATTTAAAAATCTGTTTCTCAATATCCCGGATAGAAATTTGTGGAAAGCTGCGAGAAAGGATAACATAATAATTATGCATTATACGGAGCGGCGTTTATTAGTTCTCTGCACGAGCTCGGAATTATTTATGGCCCTCCGAGCATTTAGTCACAGCCACAGATTTTCAATAACCTGCCCATCAACATAAAATTGCAACGTTGAAAATATGACTAAAATAAAAATTTCAATAGTATTTTTTATACATTTTATACATTTATTAATAAGCAGAAAAATCAAAATGAACGGTAATAGTACTGAACGCATGACAAAATATTTTTTATATAATATTGGTTTTATGGATATCGATCCGACTTTCAATAATGGAAACGCTTCCAACGGAAAGTTGATCATAATGCGATTCGCACCATTGTATACCGTTTAGAAATTTTAATTAATTCATCAAATATGCATGCAGTCCGCTTCGGAGGAACGGCTGTAATTGTTGAAATTGATTAATGTTGAATTGAAAAGTTACATTCAGCTTGCTACAATTGCTATCGCGGTTTTGGATACAATATAAACATGCGATCCGGCACTGTGCATCGCTTAACGCACACAAGTTCCACCATTTAATTGATTATGGACTCGAGTTCCCAACTAACCCACTGTTACTTACCATTACCGGATTATGTAACGACTTGTCCCTAATTTTAAACGTACGCTATTTTAAGTTTCGCAATGACATTCCATTTATCATCGAGAATGATTTAGGTTTTAACTTATTTGTGTTCTATTGATATGTTTTATTGTGACAACTCCTAGTTGACTTGTCAAAAGTATCATCACAAAAATCCAATGTGAAAGGTGCCCGTTTCAAATCCCAGCATTGACCGAGGTTTTCAGGCATTTACTGGTCAGCAATAATTTGAAATGGTACCGATAGGAACGAAAATAATGCCTATTTTAATTTAAAAATTTGTTATATTTGGCTCAAGTATTTAAGTCAATAAACCTTTGGCCTAATTTGTGGCTAATTAAGAAGTTTTATTAAATTTTATATTTCAAATCAAACACGAACATTTAATTTAAGAACTGTTACGATTAAGGAATATAAAAGTTTATATTTCAGTAAACATTATAAACGTTCTAAATTGAACACAAATGTATATATCTGTTATATATTTATATACAGGTTGTAAGTATTGTTTTTATAGAAAATGAAAGTATTATCTAGATATTTGATCAAGAGAAATTTTTGAATTTGAATTATTTAAAAAAATGTCGACTTCTCAGATACATTAGAAAATATAGAATGGAATTTGGAAGTTCTGGATAATATATCAAACATTTGAAGGTGAACAGTAGGGCGAATAGTACAAGACTATTTCTTTTTGTGCCATCAAACAAGTAATGAATAAAACGTATTTAAATCAAGCCAGGTTTTCCTTGCAGATCAATGCCTAGACTATGTATATAATATCAGTTTTAGAAATAGCAACAGATACATTGATAAAGAGGACTGTTCGAATAGCAATGTACCAATGATTTTTAGCCAATAAAATATTTAAATGTAAACTACTTTTTTGTGCAAACATCTGGTATTAGAGACAGATTGTAGTTATGCAAATAACTGAATAATGTTACATTGCATATTGATGCTCTTCATAAAACATAAAAAAGCCCAATCTACTAATATATCAATTGTTTAATTTTAGGAGAGAAAGGTTTATTAGCTAAATTGAGAGATCAGTTATATTCCATTTTCCTACGAAAATTACTTGAAAAAGTAAATACTGAAATATTAATTGTATAATATTAATTTGAGAAATGGTCTTCACAACAATGTTCGAAATTGACCCCCTTGAGTAATAATTTTCAAATTTATTTGAACATTTTACAAAATATTGTAGCATCAACATTATACTCACTACACTAAATTGTAATAGTAAATAATTGAGCTTAAATGAGGTAATTTGTAAAATACGTTTTATTTTTGTAACCTTCTCGTTCTTTTTTGACGTCAGAAATTCGCACATTATTAAATTACTGTAAAAAGAAGCGTAAATACGGAAATTTGTATAATGCATCAATAATGCACGCTCAGCCCGAAATTGAATATCAAAGTGTTTATAAATAATTCCATTTGGTTTTCCCCGTTCGATGGTTGTTAGGGGATGGGAAGGGAAAGTGGAAGAAACCCACACAGCAGCGCACATCGGGATATTATATCGAGGATCACGTGTAGAGAACGAGCTGAACAGATCTAAATTGTCATGTCGACTACTAATGAGCCTGTGACTGACAAACATGCTAATGAGGCCATCTCTTATGCCCCTCCTGTGTTCCTGCACGATAATACACCTATACACAGAGCACATACAAATATACACTAAAAACATACACCTTCACTCGCACACCTACACACTCTCGCACAATCATCCCCCACGAACACAATTCCTCCTCCCCCTCCGCCCCGCGAGCTCGGTTTTTATTCCCATCTCCTTTCTCTGTATATACATTTTTTTCTTCTTAATAAAATTTCGCGCTACCTCCACATTTTTATCTTTCCTCGTTGCTGCCATTGAAAAGAATTGTTATCAAATAACAGATCCCGTAGGTTGTAAAGAAATATATGTATATATAGATATATGCATATGGTTCGATGCGTGTGTGTATATAAGAAAATATGCCCCTATCGAAGATCCCAATAAAAATGTAATAAAAGTGGGATCAAGAGAGGAACAAAACGCCTCCGCTTTTTTGTTCTGCAAGATATTTATTCATGTATATTTATTACAGAGGACGGGTCCGAAATAGTGGGCGAATGATCATAAGATTCTATCTATTTTTTACTATTTCTGAATTGTGACAATTCAAACTCAATGGATTTTAAGTTTCATGTAATACAAAGAATGTATCAGAAAGTATTAATATGAACTAATGAATTGTGTGAATTTGTAATGTCATCTTTGACTTATTTTTTAGCAAAAAACAGTAAATTTTAAGTGCAAACGAAGATTTGTAAAAATTTAAATAATAATTGTTTTTTTCTTTAAATCGTATTTTAATGTTTAAATTAAAAAAAAGTATTATATGCAAATAAACAAGTGCTTTAGTGATTAAGTTTATTTAAAACTCTCTAGTAGAAAACAACTTTGAACGTATCTTTATAGAAATTAATACTTAACTATTAATCAACTTCACAGATTATTTTTTTTCTCCACTTAACAAATTGTTATATATTGATTATAATTAAGATGAAATTCTTTGAAAATATTATATATTCAAAAAATACATTTAAATGCATGAAATCTTAAAAAGTTAACCACGTTAAAAATCTATTGTTTAATTTAAATTGCATAAATAATGAAACACATTTTTAATGGTTCCAAATTGGATCTATTCAATAGGATGTCCGCTATTATTAGATAGGATGCACATGACATAGTATCATTTAGTGCGTTGTATAGGTGTATCTTCGTCATTTGCATATAATTCATCTCCGATTGCATTTCTGTAGATGGAGCATGTTAAGCAACACCCGAATATTATATTAACTATCTACCTGTCAGTTACCAGAAATTTATGTATATACATTAACTTTTTCTGTGTTAAATTTATGAAGATAATACAAGATTGATCTATAGTTTAAATTATTTCAGTAATAAACTAGTATTTTGGTTCAATAAAATAATGAATATTTCATCAATAAAGATATTAAATCAATATTTTTACTTAAAATATTGCATTTATATTCATTTTTTTTAAATATCTAATATTAATAATTAAAAATTATTTTTAATATGAAAAACTAATCAATATTTTGCCTACATTGTCTCGAATATGATAAAATCAGAGTTAGAGTTGAATAATAATAATACGAAAATATTATTAATTAATTTATATGTTATTTTGTGAAAGCTGTCAATCATTTCATTTAAACTTTGATAATGGATTAAGAACTATTACATCCATTAATTTAGCAAATAGATCACAGTAATAGTAGTAATTATGTAATTGGAGATATAAATAATTCTTAGTATAAGATTGATAATACTATTAAGTTCTTATTATCATAAACACAAAGTTTAAAGACTACTAGATTGAGTATTGTGATTTTCTAATATAATGCTTAGGTTTAGATGAAAATATAGGCATGTGTTATATCATTGTTATTTCTTGACTATTGTTATTATAATAATTGATCATCATTTGGTTGTATGTATGGAGATTATTTGTATGGGTGATATAATATGTTTGTTGTTTATTTTAGGTGGCTTGGCTGAGGGTCGATACTCAAACAATCCTGACTATCCACAGCCACGTGATCACGAAGAACCACAGGATCGGTGTGACGCACAGTGAGCACAGGACGTGGTATCTCCACATCAAGGAAGTCAGGGAGTCGGACAAGGGCTGGTACATGTGTCAAATCAATACGGATCCGATGAAGAGCCAGGTCGGCTACTTGGATATCGTAGGTAAGATTACCGTCTTAGTCGCAGGGCAAATTGTGTACAGATCCTCGTCGCGAGGTGAGGTGCGGTGGGATGAGTGCTCACTTGAGACGAGTAATGAATGGCAAGTACTCGGTCGGATTGTTTCGTTCTCGCTTTTAGCTGCAACTCCAATTTGGATATGTTACAAGGCCCATTCAGCCGTTCTCGCCACTCCAGAGTGGTCTCTCGGTGCACCTAATTCAATAGCATAATTCCATGCACAACAATTGCCCTCGAGCCCATTGAGCCTCGACGCCTCAGAAAACTCACCCTTTTCATGCAACAGCCCTCTGCGAGAAACTAGCGCGGTTTGTTTACCTCCGCGGTAGAAATTTTAATGAAAATTTTCTGCGTTTCCTTCGCACACAGACAAATTGCAATTGCAAGGGCTCGAGAGTGCAGAAGGGGATGCGCGAAAGCGAAAGATACGGCCGTAGGCCACGAACCGGAAAAGAAAAATGTTCAACTTCATGAAATATTTAATATTTACCCAACTCGTGAAATACTAATAAAATACACTGTATGCACAACACCTGCATAACGATTTTTGCAAACATTATTTAGGATTAAATTTACATAATCATATAACTAATATTATATAATATTTAAAACGATCAATATTCTAACAAATAATGTGACTTATATAATATCCGGATACTTTATAAACTAGATTTAATTATTAATTATACATATATGTTAAAATATCCGTGCAGATCTGAAATGTGACACTGTAGCTACATGCGGTTTTTTATATATTAAATAGCTCTCACAGCGGAAGCATAGTGCCTCTACTAAGAAAAAACATTTTACTTGCAAAAACAGTGATCGTAAAGCTACGGGTGACTCCCTAAACTTTTTTGATCAAACGATATCTTAAAATGGCTCTCTACTATAAAAAGGTTTCCGACTCCTACTAGGTGCTTCTATGTATTGGGTTGTCCAGAAAGGTCGTACCGATTCAGTTTTTTGTATACATTTATTAAATTATTTAGGTGACACTCTATTCTATAACCTTTCTCCATCCTTCAGGCAACTTGACAATTCCGTTCATCCAGATTTTTTTCCATCAACGAAATTTTGTAACGATCGAAATATGTTGAAATCAGAGTGCGCGTAGTCTATTGAATATGGTAGAACACAATGAAATGTCCATAAACATGGCCGGTTCAAAGTCATATTGTGCTGTGGTTGCTTAAGTGACTGCATCCTTATTACAGTCAATAGCAACCTTACCCTATATAAGACATGTTGCCACATCCCGATACTGTAAAACAATTATAATTCTGTAATTGAAAACTATGTAAAGCCATTCTAATTGTAATTTAATACATAACTTTGTAAATACTCAACACAATTAATTTTCTTTCGATTAATTTTACAAAAAAAGGCAAATCAGAGCCGAATGGCTCGAGTCGCCGATCTACACATCTGGGGTCGTGGGTTCGATTCCCCAATACAACATACAGAACAAGATTTTGTGGCCTTAATAATAATAGTCATCAAAGGAATAGAGATTCTAGTAGATATTACTAATAATCAATAAAAATATAAGCAAAAAAAAACATAATTTATGCATTATATAATGTTATGCAAATTGAGTTACTCATGGTGATTATGAATTATAATTTTTAATCAAACTGCATGAATAATTTATTCTAATTTATTATCTACAATCTGTCCTTACAACAATAGTGAGAGTAACTCTTTTACACCCATACTTCGCTTTACGGCCTAGATACGTTCCACGAAACTTGGCCGCAAAGCGAAAAGCCGTATAACGAATCAATTATTGCGCTTGAAAGGAAATATGTAGGTATATCGATATCGAAAAAGTTTTTTTTTGCTGTTATAGCGAAACATTTTAGGCCGTAAATCTAAAACGTGCCTTAATTGAAGAGAGCCGTTATAGAGAAATATCGTATAAAGAGCGGCCGTATAGCGAGGTATAGGTGTATTGGAAATCTTGCAAGTAACACTATTATAATATAAATCTACATTAATTTTAACAACTCACAAACAAGTCATATTTGTTGCTACGACAAATATAAACAATTTAATACTAGAACAAAATAAAACAAAAATTGAATTCCTTTGCTCTAAAGGGTCATTGACTAAGTTTTTCTGATCCAACTATAATAGTCAACTAAATAAGTTATTCTATTTTATGAGCTAAATATTAAGTCAAAGGTGTTATTCTATATTTGTATAATCGGTTTCACTAATATCTAGTATGTTTATAAATAAACATAACATTGTCAATAAAACAACAAGTGTGAATACCCTCACATATTTTTATAAATAAGTCTATTGAGTATATACTACTTTTCTGTTAAAATCAAATTATGAAGTATATAATGAGCACGTAAAGAAATGTTTATTGTTGGATTGAGTGATAAGTTTTAAGATACGTCATTAAAATCAAATAATCGATAAATATAACTTTTCCGTTCATTCGCTTTACTTTAATAATTAAGTACGAAAATATTGATTCTACATTCTTCGTGTTGACCCATTGTATTTTCTAATCATATTAACGGTTAATGCAACCCTCTGACAACCCGACGAAACACACATACGTGTGCATTCCACCGCACATGTGGAACATAAATAAATGTCCGTATAATCACCTGTGCATTTACACAAAAGGTTGGTTGGTTTCACAAAATCTGATTCAATTTTAAGCTCGGAATTTCAATCAAGCTTGGAACCCGTACGGTCTGCAGTTTATGTATAAAAAGAAACCCCACCAGGATCGACTGCGTTGCATTGCAATTTCAATTTGCATACGCTAATTATTTTACGAATTATACGTTCTGGTCATAATGTACCGTGTGATTATAGGTTTCATTTTAAAGCAGATCGATTTCTGCTGTAGTTTTTATTCAACATATTTTTTTCTTCTCGTGTCATAAATTTTATTTTTAGACAAATTTGAAAGAATAAATAATAGCACGTGCGTTCGCGTTTAATTAGACACGTAATTACGTGGTAAATAAATATATAAATAACTAACTGCAAATGGGCTCTACGGTAATTGAAAATTTATTTTTGAAAAATTCGATTAAAATCATTATGATTTAATTCATTCATTTCCTCTGGAAAATTGAGAATTAATTTTTTCAAGTTTTATAAATTAGAAATGTTTTTTTCTTCATGGAAATATAGGAATTATTTGGTTTTTATACGCTTAGAGTAATTGAATAAACAGTTTATTTTATTGACACAATACAATATTATGTTAATGTGTATTTTGTTTTGAACCAGTCAATAGATGGCGCTGCGTAACCCAAAAAAATGGCATGTGTCAAAGAGCCTCCTGTCAAATTATTTGTGATATGGTCATCAATATTATGAAATACTGTAGTTAATGTATCAATTAGGGCACAAAGACTTATTATCCATAGCAACAACATTTGTTTTGTATTTCTTCCTTTTATTGTATTAAATTTGATTCTGATATCTGTATTTGCAATAATTTTTTTAATTGTTATTCTAACTATTACAAGATATATAATTAATAATATATATTATAAATTTCTTTAATTTATCGACTTAAAGTTTATATTATGTTATTAGTTTAATTCTATCTTATTCGTTCGAAATTTCATTGTTTTCATAATTATTCATTAAATTTCAGTTATAAATCTATATTTAATAGTAAGTACTTCACAATTTGTACTTTTGCTACATTATAACGGAGCTTTTATAGTATAGCCTAAAGCTATTCCACAATCACATTGTTTTAGAAGTCCCTAGAGCCACACTAGTATCCTATATCTTGCGTAATTCTTTTGACCTGTAATCATGGGAGTAATATCTAGCATTACATAAACCTAAATATAATTGCCACGACATTTATATGATCATTTTGTCTTTTATCCAAACGAAAATAGTTGACATTAAGTACCTGTTAAATCTATTTTATAAAATATTACAGTTTTTTAAATATTCTTTATTAATTCGTCATAAAAACTGCATTATGACGAATTAATATTTCGGTTCATGAAATATAAGTAATACTAAAAATATATTTCAATTTACGATTTGAATATCGTTAGTTTTATGCCAAATGTATTAGTATTGATCTATTTTATAATTTAATATGTTCTAACCTCATTTTCAGAAAAATTCTATTTTTGAACAATAAAATAATCACCTTTTCAAGCATTTGCAAAATTGTATTGATGGTCTCAGGAGAGGCTTGTAAAAATGAGCTGGTAAAGTTTTTTACAAATATGAAGAAAAGTTATCGAATAAAACGGCGCATATTTGATCTAAATCCTCAAATTCTAACTTTGTTAATTTCATCGTCGAAATAAAGAAAAAAAATGCTCAAAATATTTTACTTCACACATTAATATAACATAAAATATTGAACAATAAATATATAATTTCAAACAAATTTGCTTTAAAAGAATTTTTGTACTTTGTTCACAAGTGAATTTTCATGAATTAGGTTAAATTAAAGGTAATTGTTATAATGTTTGCGTGGTCTTTTTGATGGCGTCGGGTTAAAGCTTCAAATGAAATAACAGCAATATTTACGTACATAAATTCATTGTTGTTGTTAATACGGTGGTCGGTTTTCGGATCGAGGCGGGTGTTGTGTGATGTGTGTGCGTTTGAGTGTATGAGTATGTGGACAGAACACGGTTTGGCGTAAAATAGTTTAAAGGACACATAGTTAGTTAATTACTGTGTAATGAACCGTGTGTTTGGATTTGCTTTCATCTATTTTCCTCTGGAGCTATTTACATTTTGTGCTATTTCAATCAGCGGCCTAATTTGTAATTGGCGGGTGGACGAAAGAGTTTATGCAAACCATTAAAATTATCGGCCGACTGGAATTTGATCCTCCCTCTCCACATCACCAAACACTCCAACAATCACCGCATGTTCCAGCTCTCTTTTTTTTCTGTTGCCGATTTTCCGTACTTCGTTTTGTTTCATCCCCCCAAACGCCTGTTTCCGCTTTGCAGTGGTTTGCATTTCAGCAGTCGCGTTTGAATTATTCAGACGTCGGTTTGTGCATGGAAAACGAGTGTGGAGGAGGGGTTGTGGATGCCTCGGCCCTCACTTATGTATGTAATCACTTATCTAAATAAGATATACGCTTCAGGCTGGGTCGAAACTATGCACATCGGCGATCCGCTTAATATATAATCAGGCATCATAGCGGGTCGCCGGGGATGCAGTGGATCTTCCCTTTTGGATCCCGCTGAACCTGGACCAGGTAGACCACTTCTCGAAAAGCCACCGAATTCGCCCCTTAATAGATGTCACCACAGGTGCGGTTAGTGAGTTCGGTCGTAATACAACCGCCTCACTCACTTCCCATTCAATAACATGCAAATGTATGTAAAACAGCCATCAAATTACATAACCCAGGAATCATGGGAACGTTTTAGAGCACCCCGCACGCACTTACATCCATACATCTACACACACAAGGATAGATGTAGACATACCTATAAGAGTCGGAGTGAGAGGGAGTGGATGGTAGAGAGACTAGTTTCAGGCACCGGGGGGCATCCGCTTAATACCGGATTACGTCTTGCGGACTAATTGATTTATATTACAAATCGTCCATGCATCGTACATTATGTAAATATATAGCAATGTTTATCCCAGTCCTGAGCCAACAAATAATTCCTCTTCCGACCACTAAATTTGCTTGATTTCATTTAAATCTACTGATATATAACTGTTTATAGTAATAAATACATAATGTATTTCATTAAAACAACTAAATACACATTTGTTTAATTTATTTTTCGAAATTAAAAAAAAAAATGTATTTTCACCGTAAAAATATCATAAAGAAAAATACAACTTATCTAAAGGAGTAAATACAGCTCTTAGAATCAATATGAAAATATAAATCCGTTTTTTTTTAATTTCAGAACATTTTTCAGGAATTTTGAAAAATATGCTAATTAAAGAATTCAATTTATGTGTTTTAGTAATAGGTTTCAGTTAAATGTCATATTTTATGTATAATTAACCATACGTATTCCTACCCTTATTATATAACAAAATTATCATTTATTATATGGACTAACTTAGCAATACTAAGCTTTCTAAAAATTTGACAAAAATTAACTCTTACTCATGTAAAATATAAAATTATCCGAAAATATTACTATTAGAGTTCAGAAAGACCTAGGTCGTTAGAGCATTTTCCCAATTTGAACCAATAAAGACGTTGAAATAAAATATTACTATTTGAAAAGAAAAAGAAAATTCTGGAAAATATATTTTTTATTGCATAACATAGGGATTAGTATTAAATAGGATTACAATTATTTATAATAAACTTGGATATGAATAGCATGTAATTACTATAAAAAGTGTAATAATTACTAAAAATTTTAGAAAAACATAGCCATAGCTATAGCAAAAGTTTTGAGTATACTTTTGGATTGTAGTAGAAAATATGTAAAACACAGGAACTAAAAAAAAGCTTTAAGTTAAGAAAATAGTCATCCAAAGTCAACTAATTTTATCTAATGGAGTAGATATATGAATTAAGTGAAAGAAACCATAGAATTTTATGGATATTCTAATTAAAATTATATAAAACAGTGAAGGAAGGAATATTTTATTATTCAATAGATTAATAATCGGTTATATAAAATTCCGATATATGACAGATCTTAATACCATTTACTCAGTTTAGACCAATAAAGATTTTCAAATAAAAATAGGATTTTTTAAAAGTACAAAACTGGCAGCCTTATTGCATTACGGATGTAAAAGTAAAAACTAATGCAAATATTCATATAGATTATCATAAAACCTCGATTACATATATATACCCAATACAATTCTGTAAATTTGTATATTAATTTACAACCGTCAAATAATTTCACTTCCAATTTACTACATTTTGGTGGTATTTTTTTTAATCAAAACATTTATTTCTGTTGGTTATAATAATAACTACATCAAAGCTAGTAACAAAATCAAACGAACCGACAAATTTTGTGTACAATGCACAATTATTGTTTTTGGCCTTTTTTTACTGAAACAAAAAAAAGCTGTTATTCCAAACAAATGTATAAAATGCATTTATTTTGTGGAGCGTTTCTGTTGACAGCGCTTATTCCTGTACTGTTTAAATATTGTTCAGTATATTTATAAAATATTTGCAAACGAGACAAAAATACACGTATTTTATGCGAACTCTGCTTTTACCTCTGAATTCTAAAATCAATAATGAGCTAATAAATTGCTTAATTATTATGAGGGAAACCCACTTTCTGTACCAAATTAAGAGAAATCTATAAATCATGTTTCTCTTACTTAAATAGTAAATAATATTGACTAGTTTTTTGTTCAAATTAAAGATTTTGAAACGGAAAGAACTTTCATAGCAGTTGAATTTTAGCTATTATATAATTATCCTTTATTTTTATCTATAAGTATTCAATTATGAATTACAAACATTAATCAAAGTAGCATATGTTTCTTAAAATGTATATAAAAAAAATTAAACAGAGAGTCAAACAATCAATAAATATGTAACAATATAAATATCTAGCCTTAATGATTCTGAAGAACTAAATTGAACTTCAACTCTCGTGATGATTTTCAGCAACAATGTGACCTATATAGATAAACGTGCGAGCAAATTCAACACAAGTACAAAATCAGCGCGTTACACTGAACGTACCTCAAGGGTATGGATTAAGTATATGAAGGATATAGTACATTAACAAATATATAGTTTGTGAAGCGACTAGAGCATACACTAAGAGATATAATGCATAAAAAAATGTGTACTAAATATTAAAAAAAACATAATTTAGTATAAATATATATAATCTTGTTATCATAATAGTATCAATTATCAAATACTTGCTATATATGGATTTGAAATTGTTTGAAAAAAAAAACGAAAAACAATTAAATCAGGAGATCGGAATTGTTTAAACTGTGATAACATTTTTATGGAGTTCGGACTAGGCAAATTCTCAAAAGCTATATAGGACAGTAGGAAAAAGTGACGTAAAGTCAAGTTCAAAAATTGATACTGAATGTTTCACAACCCCGTGCAAACTTAAGCTGTAAGTCGTATTATAGGTGGAAAACGATATTCAACCTAAAAAATTGTATTCAAATCATGATACTAGGCGTCTAAAAACGACCGTTTTGTTTTGGTGGTTATAGCCATCATGTCACATAATGAACTTTACTTTGACGGCTATAGCCGTAAGTATCCGTGAACGTGTTAAAATGGGAAAAATTGTGTTTAATTCGAGAATAAATCTGAGTGACCTCGACGAAAGAACTATCGCTTCGATATAGTAAGATGAAGGATAAGCTTGGAAAAGAAAACTATCGCCGAATCATACTTATCCTCGTTACTGAGCTCAATTTCAAGAAGAACATTAAGGCCATAATCAACTTGGCTATACCAGCAAAGCAGAACAGCTTCGGGGTAATTAACAGGTTGCACTCAGATTTCCAGCAGATGGATAGAAAGACCAGAAAATTACTCACAATCCATGACTGTCATAACGGATTTTTTATCGAGAGGTGATGGTGGTCATAGTCTCATCGACACTGAAAGTGCCAGCACAAGAACAATTTTTGGCATCTTCGAGTATATTAGCGAAGGCAATGATAGTTATACGAGCCTGATTAAGAGACCTGAAGCTAAAGTCCATTCGCTCACCAAACATTGAAAGGAATTGAAAACATCGATAATTGAAGGAAAAATTGAAAGTATCAGGTCAAAGCCTCTCTATGGACTGTTTCTCTTAAGAATTCAGAAGAACTGAGTAGATAAGTGAATAATTCTTTTGTAGGGCTGAGAACGGATAGAAAGGTAAAACGGAGAGCCTTCTAATAGCAGCTCATGATCAGGCATTCAACACACATAACCACCAGAAAAATATCATTGTACTTAATGTAGATAGGAAGTGCAGGATGTGCAATAGGACTGCACAAACCATCACTCATATCATTACTGGTCGCACAGTTCTGGCGCCGACGGAATACACGCACAATAGGGTAGCGAGCTATCTACATTGGTCCATCCTGAGAGAGCTTGGCCAGCAGGTATCTGAGAATTGGTATGATCATAAGCCTACTCCGAAGTAGGTCGAACAGGTACAAAATAAGCAAGCACTGCTAGGGACAGCTCATATACAAGTCAAGGCCTTATCCATCGGCCAAAGCACGCCCTAGGGTCAAGGTAGGACACCGGCAACAAAGTTTCTGGCATATTGCTATATACATATTGTAAAAAACAACAATAAAATGTATTGCAACACATACACAAAAAATACACGAAAATTTAAAAAATGCTATTGGTGCAAATTGCTATAGACCATAGCTTTTATACTCGTCTTGTTTTTAATATTAAAAATATATTAATCAAATAGCAGCGTATGTCTTTAATCATGTTGTATTTAATACGGCATAATTCAAGAAAACTATAACTATACAGCTCAGTTAAAGCTATAAATAGTTTCGTTAACTCAGTTAGAGTGCCTCATACAATGAAATTGTTAACTAAAAATGAATCTGTATATGTTTATTTTTAAGTAATTAATTATTTGTATAAAAAGAAATGTGAGATTGTTGAAAGAATCAACTATAGTACGGTTATATAAATCTGCATTATCAATTATTATTTAATAATACATGTTTCGTTGAAATAATTGGATGTACATTAATGAGCTAATTAATGAAATCTGAATAAACTATTTTAAATTTTATAAATAATGGATATTCGATTTCCTTTTTGTTATTGAGATACATGCGCATCATTCCGTCCGAGTTTCATTGGTGTTTCAATACCCTATTATTATTACATAATTAGCAAAACAGCAACAAACTGGTTACGGTGCTCATTTGAAAACCGGAATCCGACGCCTGCGGCTTAACCCATCCGACAATAATTACACAATGTACTACAGGTGGAAATTAGGTGAATAAATTTAAATTTGAATTACGTTGAGGGCAGTTAAAATAAACATACGGTAAGTTCAGCTTCGGTTACTAATTCTGGGCCCCGTGGGCTGCAGAAATCGTACACAGTTTTCGAAAATTTTTTTTTGTCATGTATTGCAAAACGAAACTGTATACTTGTAGTGTGTGTATGTGCATCAATCAAGAAAAATAAACGCACTGTGTATTGATTCGTCAGTGCAAGATTACTGAATATTTTACATTGATTTGCCGTGAGATATGAATGCATAAATACTCATCAAATTTCCATTACTGGTAATAACAAATAAATGAATGGGTTTCATGGAGCATATTCGAATATTATTGAAACGTAGAAAAAAACTATGTCTTTATTAGCATCATAAAATATAACCAAGTTTGTTTTACAATTGCATTAATAAAAATCTATATTGAATATCTATATTGAATATAATATTAGTATACTAACAAAGTTCGCTTAACATTCATACTACGAATATAAATACGGTTGCAAGTTTTTATATTTGTTTCTAGAACATGTCTTCTTATTTACTCGATTTATTATTAATAATTTAGCTAATCTTTGTTAATAACATGTATTATCACGGATAAATTTGTATTTTTATTACATTAGTTCTCTTTTTTTTGAATTTACTTATTGTATATATCAAGAATATAGTCTTTAAACTATCAATATTGTACGCTAGTGCTTATTTGTACATACATACATAAATTGTAGTACGCTAAGTGAATATATGTTAAGCAATCGATGGATTCCCATATGGATATAAGCTTATATAATTGTTAGTTTACACAACTTCATATTAACGTTAATATTGCATGTTTGCAAACATAATTTTGAACGTATAATTTCCATGGACTATCGAATGTCAATATTATATGTTCGTGCGAATATTTCAATCCTCAAATTTCTGCACTACAAGTAAATGTATACCAATTGAATTAACTCTGGGCCGTAGGTTGCAGAAATCCTACATAGTTTTTGAAATTTAAAAAATAGGCCTCAGTTTCGGCAATAACTTCTTAATTTCGTTACCTTTCTAAACCAGTAATAGAAGTAGGCCAGATCTGGAGAGTACGGAAGGTGAGGAAACAATACGAAGCATTATTCATTCAATTTACATCGACTTGAGACATGAGTTTTTGGTCAAATGTAACCAAACGCGGCACCCACTTCGAAAGTAACTTTCGTATGATCAATTTTGAGTGTAAAATTGTAAACACACCATCTTCTGATCTCTTTGAGGTATCAGTTATCTTTTAAAACTATTTTGTGGATTTTTTATGTTTTCTGGAACAACTGCCTATTTTGGGCGACCAGAACGTATACTTAACGTCGGTGTTTGCTCAACTGCGTTTAAATTCAGCATACAAGTTAATAATAATTCATTTATTTGGTCCATAGTGTTCATAACGCAAATCAAGTTATTGTTTAGCTTTCCTCATCGAAAAACTATGTTGAACAATACACGAAATTGTTTATTGTTTGGAAAATTACAAAACTGTGATTACTAAAATCACTCTAACTTGTAAACTAATTCTCAGAATGTCAGGAAATTTTGACACGTATCATTTGAAGGTTGGTCCTATCCAGAAATCATATGGTTCTTTCAATAAATGATTTCTTAGTTAGGCCGGAGACTTATTGAATGATGTGTTAAATTGATAATATTGTACGTTCTCACGTATTGTTATATATTTTTAGATTCGAGTTTATTTTTCGTTTCACAAATGTACTTATATACAAATGAAACGTATGAATATTAATGCATAAAATAATATAAGCTAAGCGAATGTATTTTCATAAATTTACTCAACTTTCAATCAAACTTACACTTCACTTTAGCCTTCTACTGCAAATATGCTAATATGCTACAATTGCAGATAATTCCACATTAATTAAATCGAAAAGGTTGTGAGTAAATATGTTAACTATATGTAATTATATTAAGTGATATCTGACTGACTAAATGTAGTTAAAAGTACAACATAGGAATATTATAAATGAAGTAAAATTTTACCAAACAAAAATGTTCATTTTCAGGATGAAGAATTAATAGATTTTTTATTTTCTAAAAGCTGCAGAAGTTCCAGAGTTGGTCGTTGATTATTTAGTTGATCTTCGAAAACCGAAACCGTTCTCACCATAATGCATAATAATAAATGTAAAATTAAATAAATTTAGGTCAATTACATAGATAAAATTTACGAAAACTATAAGAAAACATGTAATAAATATATATAAATACTTTGTTAAATTGAAAGTTTATTATTTATTTTATTTCATTATTAATTAAATAAACAATAATAATGATTAAATCAAACCAATATTTTTTTAAATTAATGAAATGTTGTTCATTGAAAAAGTACACACTAATTAACTCAATAAATGCAATATACTATAAGCATTTATAAATCATTCACAAATCAATATTTGTACTGAATGATTAATAGTTACGTACATAATTGAACAATAACGTTCACTGTGTGTTTCTGATACTTCTCTCGTTTATGACATAAATAAAATAAAATTATTAATGACAGCTTATTGAAGTATACATATTAAATCATTGTTATTCAGTAGTCTCCATCAACAAGTTTTAGGTCGGATCTCCGTGTTTCGCAGCATCGTGCATACTAAACACTTAAACTTGTTGATCTCTTTTCAAGTTTGTTTTTCCCCCCTTTATTCCACTTTTTTTTATTAGAAAATCTTGCAGTTTCTTAACTCAATGACGCTTTATGAATATAAATGACACGTTGTCATAAATCGATATTGAATGAAAAATTACCTCTAACATTATGAAGCGCTTCTCAATAGCTGACTGGTTGTTATAATGGTTCTCCTATTGAGTGAAAAGAAAAGCATTAAAACCACATTGACAGGATTTAAAAAATAGTAATTTATTAAAGTAAATACTGGAAATATAATACTTGATTTTTTATTTTGAACAAAAAATAAAATAAATTTGAAAATAATTGAAGATTATAAGAAATGCATATATATGGTAATAATGGTCCATGCTTACTCATATTAATAGTGTTCTGACAACATATTTTAAATTTAACTTGTTTAAAGATTTCAATCAAAACGCTTAATGATAATTGCAGTTGCCCCGTGGTGCATTACAAAGAAGGAGGTTTATGAGAATCTTCCGCTTGACACAGTTAAATATATTATTACAAAGCTAATTAGCAGAAATAGAGATGGACTAAAATAAATGCAAATATTCTGGCTATTAACCTAACTATAGCGAGACTATATAAAGAATTAATCTTTTTAATCTCTTAATTATAATCTAAAAATTCCTGAAAATCTCATCATAAATAGGCTTCGACATAACTGGTCCAATTTGGGCAACTGTAGATGGGTCTATAATAATAAATTAATCAAATGATTCTAATTAGCACCAAATGATTTAAACTTTTAGTTTTAGATGAGAACATGTATTATCTTAAATTAATGACAATTTTAATCAAATGTTCAATTATTAAAAAGAAATAAATAGAAAAGTACATCAACGAAGTGATATTTCACTATTTGAAAACTTTAATTATGTTGAAATCAATAGCTTTTGATGTGATATCGAAGTGATTAATGCTTCTGACAAAGTGTGTGTATTAAAATCTATATACCAACAGTTGAAAGTAGAAATCGTTCCGGTATAATACAGATCATCCCTTGGGGACATTTGAAAATGAACAAAGAATACAAAGTCTAGTCAACTCGTTAATTACCATAACTCGAATGAAACTTTAGCTTATTTAACAATGCGTTTCATCATATATTTCTTCTATTTACAGTTCCTCCGGATATCCTGGATTATCCAACGAGCACGGACATGATAGTCCGCGAGAGATCGAACGTAAATCTGAAATGCGTCGCTAAAGGATCCCCGGAGCCCTCAATTACGTGGAAACGAGAAGGAGGAGAACCAATTCAATTATTGACTGGAGAAGAAGGTATTATGTCTGCCATTGAACTAACGATGAACTTCCTTCCATATTTTATACTTGCAAACCGGACGTCCTTCTTTCCGTTAGAATTAATTGCTTCGAAAACAGTATCGCTATTACAATATTATTGATTCGCTGCGAATAGAGAAATCCAATCTAATTGAATATTGACGATATAATGGTATGCTTATTTGTGTGGGATCATTTGTGTGACATACTGAAAAGAATGTATGTTTACGTACATATCACGATGTGGTTTGTTTGTCCCAATTTACGAAACCAAATTCTCATAAATAATATTTAGGAAAGGGACTTTCGTTGGAATCGCACTGCACACCGTGATTTCTTTATGCCGTGACACAATTACATTCGGTTTTTTTTTTATTTGTTCTAAACTCATTTTTCATAGTTTCTTTCGCGAAAAGTTTTTTGGTTTAAACTTTGATGTTCGGTTCGTCCATTAAATTAAACAAATGGTTTCCAAGAACATATAATAATGATGATAATTTCAAATTTATTGGTATTTTTGTACAAATGCCTATCGACCTGTCAATGATGTAAGTATTAGTATGTTTATCAACCGATCTTAGATTTAATAAGCGAATTAATCTTAATTTCACTACCAGATTTAGCTACTAAAAGTATCGCAAAATTTCAAAACTATTAGTTGCTGTGAGATAATAATATACATAAGCCAATTGTAACAATAATGTTCCCAATATAAAAATTCCAATTTGTTATTAGAAGTTAATACAATGTAAATTGTGTAAAAAGTAGATTTATTTTGAATCTCCAGATATTACATTAAACTTTTAAGTTAACAATTGAAAAGTAAAATCTATCCATAATCAAGCAAGAGAACTAAGACTAAAATATATTAAAAGAGTCTACCAAATATAAAATATTAAAAGATGTTCTGATTATCTAGACAAGGTTCTATAATCACCTGTATTTCATATAAAATTATAAAGGGTTGTAAGGATATAATTTTCAAGCAATTTTATTAATTTTAATAATTAACGTTGATGGATCAAAAGAAATAGTATATGAGGTTAGTAATGTGTTGTAATACGAATTAACAAATACATTAGTTATTAATAGTACACAATAAACTTGCACACAATAATATTTTTATTAAATTTATTATTCAAATTTGTTAAAATGTAAAAACATTTTCCAATCTTTGGGCAAAACAATAAAATTATACAATGAATTTACGGTTTATTTCGACGAACAAAATAATGCTTAACACTTGTTAACATCAACAAAAAAATTCCCAAATATAAATAATAAAAACTGAAAGAAGTTAATTAAAAAAAGTACATTATTGTATAGAATAATAACCAAAAGGTTGGATCGACCTTAGTCTTTTCGCCCATGAATGTGCTACAGAAAGAAGTGTAGTTTACTATACTATAGTAATATATTTATTTTTGGTCTTTTTGCAATGATATTTGCAATCTATCCAAATAGGACATTCAGCAAATCACCACGTCGTTGCATACAATTGTTAGGAACCGTAGCCCATTGACAACTAATTCATTTTGATGGTTGCAAATATTTGGAAGTAGCAGGATTTGAACCCTGGACCCCAAATTTTGCGAACGACGACTCAAGCCATTCGGCTACGAGTCGCCACTATAGAAATATATAAATGATAAAAATAACTAGATGATCAATACTGTATAGAATTACTAAAAAACAGTTATTGGATGGAAGGAATGATAAGTACAACAGGTACGTGTAAGTTACTTATATTTAGAACAGTTATTGGATTTCGAACGATACATAATTTGGAGAGAGAGAGAGAGAGAAGAGAAATTGAAGACTTTTAAAATAAATTTAAGAGAAAGGGAGAGGTATCTATCGAGGACTGGAACAATTTTGGTTTTTGGGTCTTAATTTATTTTTCTTATTTGTTGGGATATTTTGTAGTAAATGTACTCTGTTTTGTCGAGCTGCGATTTAACTGATTATAGAATTATTAATATCTTGAATAAGTTTTATAAAATATTTATGTAAAAAAAACTTTATAGTCTCGAAATTTCGTAAAAAATACAGTTATTTATTTGATTATCATTTTTATTTTATTTAAACATATTTATTGGTCCCAATTAGACTTATCGACCGAGGTCTTACACAGGAAATTACTAAATAATTTCTTTATATATTTTCTTTATTTATGTTTAAATGATTCAATACTTATTATTGTTAATTAAATATTGTAGTAAATATAATTGCCAATATTGGCAAACATGTCTCTTCAAGTTCAATCAAATTTAGCACACAAATATAATACTATTGTACAATAATTTTATAATAAGAGATATAACATTAATAAACTTATATATAAATACTTCAATATAAAATAAACGTATTTTGGTCTATTGGTAAAATTTGATTTCATAAATGAGAAATCCTATGTCCAATACATTGCATGTCTCCTTTCGTAGATTTTTTTTGTGTGGCTTGGTGTAATAACATTTGCAATCTATTCATTCGGACATTCTGCAAATATTTGTTTGCCCATTGACTAATCTCTTGATATATATTTATATTGTATGGAACTTACCCTTCCAGGTTTATAGACAGACGATTCAAGGTATACGATTTTGAGTAGCCTTACTTTTGTATATATTTCAATAATAAGTTAAACATAATACTTTCAATGTTTAACAATTCTTGTATTATTAAATCCCTTTCCGGAAGTATTATTTTTTAGCAAGGATATGAATTTATAAATCTACATACAGTTAGTATGATATAAAGCAAATGAATGATAATGATAAACGAATACAAAGTAAATGTAGACTCAGTCCATCGGTGTAATCATTACGATACCGAGGATTGCGGTCGCTCGTTACTGCGTAATTGTTATATAATAAATAGATAAGATCTAGGAACGGGTTCGTTCCTTAGTAGGTTAATAATATCTAATCAATGGCAACAGCGGCGGTGAAAAGAAGGGAAGTAATAATATGAGTTATTTTCGACTTAGAATTGGGTTCTTTATTCTGCGATTCGCGTGATCCGGGCAAATTACCATAGCCCACGTGCTACGTACCTGATTCTATATACTTTGTTGTTTTACTTACCAGTTCTTGTTCGTTCACATTATTTTTTTTCTGCTCTTTCCTAGCCAATCTCTCCGTCCCTTTCCCGTTCGTTCCGTTCGTTCCCTTCTCTTTTCCAATATTTTATTTTGCCCTATGCATTCCGGTGCAATTTACAAAGGGCCCTTTCTCGGTGAATCGATACCGTTTGTAGGGAGGCAGTTGCGACGACCGTCCAACGGGCCGTGTGTACAATTTCGCTTTGCTTAATCGATTATGGATCCACGTGTTATTTGCCGGCTGCATTTCCAAAGCCCTGCCTGCACCCACCGACGTGCACATCAAATCCTGATCAATTTATCTCTCATTAAACTAGCACACAGTTCCAAGCAGCTGCAAAATAATGAAAAAAAATGTGTATGTTGAAAGAATGGAGAGCGCAACGCGTTACCAGGTAAATGCTTCAATTGATGAGGATTATCTGAAATAACTGAAGCGTATTTTTTACTTTGGGGATGCATATTGATAAATAAAGACATATATCTCTTATGCAACACTAGTATTATAAAATAATTACACACGCAAAGATTCATATTCACATGACATGCTATCATCAAGACTCAATATTTAGGGAAGTTTTGAAGTCACTTGTACTCTATTATTCTCATTGCCTAGGATCAATGAGAAATGTTTTAGTTATCAGCAATTTGGAGGCCAAAAAAATAAAGGAATTAGTATCAAAAAAAACTATTTTGTTTTTAAGTTGCTAAAATGCCTACAAACATTTGCTCACACATCATCATTTACTTAACTAGTTCTAGGATCTACCATATTCTCAATATGTGCTTTGTACTTTACTAGATTTTATGACTACATTTTGAGAATAGAATTCATAGAGTACAAGTCTGACTGCAAACAAAATTTGTAAATTTAGTTCATATACAGAAGCTTCATCGTTTCTAGATGTAGCGTTTTCCTTTTATAATTGCATTTGTATGTTAAAATTTTAGTACCAAATTTTATTGTTTTAGATAAAAATTTACTACTAAAAGTTAGATCGAAGAATCATTGCAATTTTACATAAAAATAACTATAATTTATTGCATAAAATTATTTTTGCATTACAGAGCGTACTAGAAAAGAAATGTATACTATGTTAAAATTTAGTTGGGTATTCCTCTCAAAATACAAGAATGTGCATATGTCGTCTGCACTTAATACCAGAACTTTTTTATTTGAGGCTCCCTCCTAGGGTTCTGCAGTCCCACAAATCGACGTAGAATGCTTTGTAGTTTCGCCAATGACATTGTTATGTTGATTTCAATATTGTTGCCCGATTTGGTGCTAAGTTTAACCAACCTTAGGGACATTAGTAGGTGTAATGGATGATTTCATCAATTGTATAATACCAAAATATTGGCAACTTTTCTTGGCGAATAACTTTGGAAACACTGAATAAAAATAGAAAAAACTAGAAAATAATATTTTTCTATCAGATTCTAGGAACTAATTATATTGCATAGCCGAGGTATTATTGTATTATTTTCATTTATAATACTTTTAGTATAATTTCAAAATGAATTTATGTTTGAGAAAACTTTGTATGTTTAGACTTTTGACAAGAAGACAATATTAATAATTTATCTGTTATTTATCTGTTTATTTATTTATTTTTTACTCATTACTGGTTAAAGTTAATGAGCATAGTTATTGATCGCAATTAAAAACAATGAAGAAAATAATTTTGTTAAAAAATTAAAACTTATAAAAATAAGTACATTTTAAATAAAATTCAGAAATATTATTTTGAACTGTGATACAGAGTTTTGTCATGTTATGTTAATTTTACGGAATACAGTAATGACCTGAACATATCTTCCAGTATTCATATCAAATTTTAATATTTTACAAATAGATTCTGGGACGCAATCATATCTGTTTTCAATTTTAGACCCAAATAACATAGTTTTTCACTGCACAATAGATTTTATCGGATCGCGTTACATGAAGTGTACCTGTCTAAATATATAGATGTTACTTTCGGTCAGTGGATGATTTGAGACGTCCGGATAAAGTCGATACGCGCTGTGCTTTCCGCTAATCCGGAACACTATTGGGCGTGCGGTCAGCAGTAAAGTTGGAAATCCCCATTTGTGGCACCCGCAGATCCCCCGAAATCTTTCTAAACCGCGAACGGATCACGCAATTGCGGTTTCTTTATTGTTTCCAAGCTTCTTCCTTCAAATAAATCCAACCCAACTCTTCGCGTCTGCTCAACTTTAATATTAACCGGCCAATTTCAACTGCTCATATTTGTCTTCTGCGAAAGAATAAGTTCCTTAAAGTGAAATGCTTAATAAGCAATTAACGTATTCCCCGAGGCGGTAAAACGAAGATGGAAATCCGTGTAACGCTCGAGCGAAACTAATCTCTGCAACAACTCCGAACTACGACCAGTTTCAAAGCGCCCTCCAAAAACGGCCACATATTTATTGGATTTACGTCGGACGTGTTAACACGTTTTCCGAATACAAATTCACTTTCCTCTTTTTTTTTGTGTTGCTGTTGTACTCGAATGCAAATCCTTTTTTCAATTTTGAATCATGTTAAAACTTTGCACTTTAAAGTTCTTTTTTTTTGCCGGACAAAAAGGAACGGTAGAGGCGGCGTTAAATCAAATTGGAGATAGATCGAATTTTGGGATTTCGGTGGAGCGCTGCTCTTCGGAAGGATCAAAGTGTCGCGAGTTCGGGACAGGCTAATCTCCGTGCTGTTTGTTTTAGTGCAAATTGATTTCTTCGGGATTACGTCGCTATGATTTACGCCCAAATATTGTATTTCGATGTTGGAGCTGTTGATTTTACTAGAGCCTATATGCTTTTCAGTTAATTAAAGTTAAACCACAAGGATGAAGCTCTCATATCTAGTATAAAAACACGATTAATTAAATGAGAGAAATTTCATTATTTTTTTAGGTGAAACGGATTACAATTTACAAAAGTTACTTAATTTATTTTTAATTCAACTTCCGTGACGGAGGAAGCAGCATAATTTGATAATTTGGACAATATTTAATAAGTACATGCATGAAAACAAAGGAGAATTAATATGGTATTATTCGATTTTACTACAGGATTTACTGCACAACTACTTCTCCAATTACTCTGAAATTCAATAGAAACTAAAATGCATATAATTAGTTGTGAACTGTAAACTACTATGGAATTAATATAAATTATAAATAACGTAACAAACGAAATCATTTTTACCTAGAAATTACTTAGCTTATTTATTATACTTTTTTAATTGCAAATAATTTAGTTATACTACGTTATTCTAAGAGAGACAAGATTACTATGCTCTTTTGTCAATAAATGTCAAAATGTATTTTGGTATAAATGTAAAAAATTCGAAATGTTTCTCTGTTATATAAATTTATTAATTATTTTCATGAACAAATTAACAAAAGTACGTTTTTAACAACAACATAATTAGTATTGTCAAAATAAATTAATTACATGTTCAATTGCATATATAAAGCAATATTTTCCGCCGTTTGTGGCAACAATATTACTAATTAATTATTGATATAATTGGCTCCATTTTATTTATGTAAATTTAATGAATATAAAAAAGGAAAATATATATTAAAACTTAATATTGATATTTATTGCAACAACAATAACATATACGCTTTTTATATTATTTGTACAGCAATAATATATAAAGGTTTGAATGACTTTGATAAACAGACATTTGTTATAAGTTGACCAATAAGATTAGAGTTAAGATTCATGTCTATTTTATGTGGTTTTAATGTACTCAATCAATCCGGTATATTAGCGGAAACTTCTATCCAGTCAACACTCCTATAACGCGGTGAATGCGTACCGCGTTATATGGAAACCGCGCTATAAGAAACTCGGATTTAACCGTACAAACTAGGCTAATTCGTAGCGTGTTCTATGGAAACCATCTACCGCGTTGTATGGAAACCGCGCTATAAGAAACTCGGAATTAGTACAAATCACATTATTCGTATCGCGTTATATGGAGACCAATAAATACAAAAGACAAGATAAATTATAAATTATTTTTATTGAATTGAAGAGTTCATATAAGGATTGATAAAAAAATGAAACAAGAACTAAACTAAAAGACTGTTTTTCAACAAAAAACAATGAATACTTTTGTAAAATTATTTAATCTTTCAACACTCATCCTCGCTGTCAGATATGAGTCACCTAACTAGCCTTCTTTTAATAGGCAAAATGTCTTCATCACTTAGTTCATCTTCACATTGGTTTTGGATTGTAGCTTTTTTTTACTAACTTCACTAAAACCTCTCTATAGGGAGCTAAGCAATTTCTTAACTCTCTTTTAAACTTTGCGCTGCGCACTATTGAACGATCAGTTTAAATGAAATCAAATTCTAATTTTTTAAGCATATTTAGTCCTTTTTTCACATCTTGTAAATCGAGATTTGGCACCCATTCGTTTTCCTTATCAATGAATTCCATCAGTTCTTCCTCATCTAAAGTTTCTTCCCCGAGTACTAGTTCTCTTACATCCTGATGGTTTACTGCAAATTCTTCATCGTTTAAACGAGTAGCAATGTTTACTATTTCTGTAACTGGGAGTGAATCAAGTGATTGCTTGAACCAATTGAGGTAAACTAGGTTTGCAACACGAGCTCTGAGATGAATGAAACCGATGTCATAAACGGCTAGTTACTAGAGTCATTTATAGGCTACGCGGAAGGAACTTATGGGATGCTGTTGAACGGAAATCGCGCTGTAAGAGTACCGCGTTATAGGAGGGCTGTGGCAATTTCAGCTCCGCGTTGTATAAAAATCGCGTTCTGAGAGTACCGCGTTCTGAGAATACCGCGTTATAGGAGGGTTGACTGTATATAAAATTAAGACTGACGGTAGATAGAAATATATTTTATAAAATCAATGCGAGAAAATATAATTTTAAAAAGCATAATTTAATTTGTATCAAGTTATCACAGAATAAAGTGTTATTAATCAAAGAGTATACTAATAATTAATGAATATAAAAGTATATGCAAATATAAGGAAATCAATAAAACAAAGAGCTTGCTAAATGTAAGTTAACTATTAAAAATATTATTGGTTTATCGATGTGGAGTTATTTTTTATTTATTCTTATGTCGTTGTTTTGTTTCAGTGTACAGCATGGAAGGGCCGATACTGAACATAACCAAAGTGACTCGGCAACAAATGGGTCCTTATTTATGCATCGCCTCAAACGGAATTCCGCCCTCGGTTAGCAAACGCATTATGCTCATAGTTCACTGTAAGTACGGATTAATAATTCACTTAATTAAAGCTTTTCAAACAAACCGGAACGGTATAAGTGCATCGCTCTTAAATTCCTGCGTTCATCGAAAAGAATTGCGGCATATGTAAGTGCGCTGCACTGGATTGATGGAATTTTCGCTCGTTATCAATTTAGCGGCGCAATAAAATATTTACAAACAAAAATATAAAAGAGAATGGATTGTGGTGGAAATAAGGCATTCCTAATAACTGCCACTTTTCTACGCACGCCACTGCGATAAAGCTACAACCTGATTATATAATAGGGACAGTGACCTATATGCACGGGCATACATAAAGCGATCATTATTTTTTGTTCCTATTCTTTTGTTCTTCCTTTATTTGCATCCTGCACTTCGTCAGTTAAATCCGTTTAAATTTAAATTGCTATTTTACAAACGTAAGCAGCTCTAGCTCAAAATGAATACAATTCACTAGGTAATAAGATCTTCCTTTCTCGTCTACTCAAATTATGTAATTATTTTAAAAATATATTTTTTGGGGAAATTAATTAATAATGATAATATAACTCAACGATATATAACTCAACTCTTCACAAAAAGGGCGACAGAACGAATATGAATAATTACCATGACATGAAACCTTATAATACCTTACAAAATTCTCTCAAAATCCCTTCAAACTTGAGCTGATGAATAGTTAGTCCAAAATTTGAGGAACAGATTATCTACCTTAAATCTATTCTTTCATATCTGGAGCTTAGAAACAACCAATTTGTAGTGACCTTCATAGACTTCAAAAAGGCTTATGATTCCTTTGATCGACCCAACCTGTATGAAATACTAAAATATGTATGGTTCACTAAGGTGGACTGAGGATTTGCAAGGAGTGGGAATTACAGGCAGCGATATCTGAGAATGTGCCCCTTTTTAGCAAAAATTAACAGCACACGGATGTTTCTAAGAAAATACTAAGCTTCCAACAGACAAGACTGAAACTGAAATAACAGCATGGAGAACTAATGTGAAAGTACTGGGAGGATGTTAAAGCTCGATGCAGCAAGAAGCAGTTAAAATGACGTAGTCCGTTGGTAGCCGGATCGAAATTAGAAGAATATAACTCAATTGATTTAATACAAAAACTAAAAGTGGTATATGGAAAAAACTTTGTTTTATTATACATAATTTATTGCAATTACAATTTACTGGCTTAATTTGGCCGTCAAATAATCAATTTCAATCAGTATAAATTACCATCATTAGGAATAATAATTTAACATCAATATTTATTACATTATATTTTTTTAAATTATTTTTTATTATGAACGTATTAATAAACTAATATGATAATGATTGAAATAGTATGCGTTGAAATAGTCTTATGTTCACTTGAATATTTATTATTATTAAACATGTATTAGAATGCACAATAATTGATCAATAAGTTATAAATTATTGATAAATACATATTACGCATACTGCATTATTTATTTGCAAGCATAACTAAATAAATTTATACTAAATCAGAGATAAATAACATTTGTTAAATAACTAATATTAAAAGTTGTATTAATTTTGGGTTATTTTGGTTCAACATTTGATAATTACTAGTTTTGAATTGACATGATATTAATATAATTTATGGACTAGATTTTCATGTTTTGAAATATTCCTGTTTAAAAAATTACAGTTTCCTTAATATATATTCAACAGGAAAAAAAATATGTATAGAAATTACTCGCCTGTCAGGAAAAACTATTCAATTTTGTTATTAAATTTTATAATATTATTAGGACATTAAAAGGTTACTTTAAATACTTAAACATGTTATTTAATACATATATTTCAATAAAAAAAGGTAATTTTTTACTATGCAAATGAATGAAAACAATCGTTATTTATTATATATAAATAATAAGTAGACAAATTATGACAAGAGTACTATATTTAACTAAATAATTATAATGTAATTTAATGTAACGAGGTGTGTATTAATGTAATTTGTAAGATTTTTGCCTTTTTAAAAAATGTGTTTCCATATTACGAGATATCAATTAATGGAGTTATATAAACGTACTAAATATGATTTAATACTATTTCCCTTTTAATAATAAGAAACATATTTATTGGGCATAAACTGTGTTAAAATGGTACTTATACCCTCTCTTGCTTGATGAATCCCATTTGATAAATATGATTGAAATGTTTCTATATTCCATATGCAATAATATTTTTTTCAATCGATTTAATAAATTATGTATGTCTGAATGAATTGAAGCAGCCCGCATTGAAAACAAACATACACGGAATACATTAATTAATGATACGTAAAAAAATGAGCTGTTCATGTTTATGATTATTTTTTCGTTTTCCTTCAAGAAATAGCAATTACTATGGAAATATTAATGTTGTTTTTCTTTAATTAAGAGTGCTTTTATCGATGGAACCCGAACGTATATTTTTCCACTTTTTTTCCGGGTTTCGACGCCCCTCTCAAAAAAATGAATAATAAATCTGATGGGCGCAAAGTATCCGAGCTAAAGAAAAAAAAAAGAACGAGAATCAAAGTGAAGCACGAAGACAGGAGGGAGGAATAATATTTAGAAATTCGTTCAAAATCGATTGCACATTTGAATTCGAAATTATCATCATGTTAGATTTCCTATGTCGTAAGGTTCCTGATATGGGGTTGTCTTCCTTTATTTTTGTTCGAACAGTTCCACCGATGATTTGGATCCAGAATCAGATGGTCGGAGCGTACGAGGGTCAACAGGTCACACTCGACTGCCACTCGGAGGCTTTCCCCCGTTCAATCAACTACTGGATGGCCGACAATGGAGAAATTGTTCCGCAAAGTAAGTGGGGAAAAATGTTGCATTGAATATTTCATAGAGCTCAGTTTGATTTTACTTCGTTTTCCCCCGTTCGTTCCCGGTGTCCCATTTACAGTGAATTCTCTGTAATATTTAGATCCCACATGCAATCTCTTCTAAAGTCAGATTGCTTTCATTCCTTTATACAAGTCCTATTATTTTGCATCACGAATCTGTTTTATAAGTATACACTTACTTACTTAGCATTTATATAAAGCGTTTTTATCATCGGTAAGTGCCATTTCATGACAAGTAAATAATATGGTAATAATAACATTTATTGCAACAACAACTACAAAAAAACTCAATACAATTAAGAAAAAAAAGTAACTAATAAATGCAAATGAAAAATCCATTTTGCATAAAATAAATAACATCTGCTTCGATACTCGATACATTTAAACCTATTTTATATTAATAACAATTATTATTTTAGATATTTTTCAATGTTCTTTTCTGAACCTTTTCGGTCCTTATCAGTGTCTCAGCACATCATTTTTGTTTACTAGTCAATGCTGGAAAAATTGGTGAGCACTTGGATTTTTGCAACAATCAACTTCACTTTTCAACTTAAACATTTCTCTTTATAGTGCTTATAAACTAGGAACTTAAAAATAGATTAAGAACTAGGTGGTCAACAATAACAAGAGCAAAGGAATTGGTAACAAAATCATAACAAAAGAAGATTTTCAAGGACATGTTCATTACAATCGAAATGTTCATAGTCACCAGATTTTTGTGATGCAGAGACTCCTAACCACTCGGCAAAAAGTTGTCCTAATAATAATTATTAAAGAGATAATTTATACTAAATATGATACAACTTGGTTACTATAAAATAATCAAAATACATTTTCTCTTCTCTTTCAAATAAATTATTGAACAATAATTTATTTGATAAGAAAAGTTATTTTATTGATTATTTTAAAGTAAAGAAATTATATAATATCTCTTTATAATAGTTATTTTGATGTCATTACTATTACAGTAATTTAAATGACTAAAAAATCTGTTTGTGTGACTATTACAATAAATATAATAATAGTTTTATTGACTTTTAGCAACTTCTCATTTTAGTTGAGTAAATTAACCTAACCTAATATAATGTAACGCGTCCCAAACTTATTGATGGTAATTTAACCCCACTAAAACTAAACTAACGTAACTTCGCAAACGTGTGCTTTTATTATGTTGTTTACATATTACTCCAGACTTTAAATTAGATTATCGACGAGCCATCCTTTCTATTTGACAAGTTACGTAGCCAGTTCAAATTCGGTTCACGAATATTGCGGGAACGAAACAAAAACGCAATATAAAAAATTCGATTTCCAAACAAAATTTCGGATTATAAATTGTAAATTAGGCAACCTTCTACATTCATTAACATTTCTTGAAACAGTCATTTTTGATTAGTAATTTTTTGTTTACTGCAAACAGTTGATGTACTAATTTATGTATTAATTACTGTTATAAAACAAATGTAATAAATTGAATATTCATTCAAATTTACATTCAATTTTTTTACGCCGATAATGATTTAGGTATTCGAACAATGCAATTCCTATCCAACCTCAATCTACAAATTATTTAGATTTCACTTATATTTTAATCAAAATGCATTGAAATAATGTAATGCAAATGAACATTGATTACTGAATTAATATTACATTATTGCTAATTTTAGATTGGATCGTATTAATTAAACATGTCGCCGCACATTATGGACATTGTGTTTCAAAACTGAATGTGCAATATTTATAATAAATTGAATAATAGATCTCACTTAATAGCAGCGCACCGGTCGACCGTCCATTTTATTGTTATTATTTCCAATAATTTATATAAAATTATTTATTTACGCTCGCAATTTGCGAAATATAATTACTGCACAAAATTTAGTTTTGTTTTATACGCGTTTCCATGTTTTATTTGCTGGTTTGTTTGTTTGTTTTTTTTTTGTATACCGCAAAAAACATACATGCACACAAATTTCACGTGAAATTTACCAGTGGAAACCGACAAACAATGAAACAAATAAAACAATTATATATGTGGGGAATGTGCATATTGTATAATATTGAAAACGTATTTAATCTAAAATAAGAAAATTGTACAAAAATGAATATAAAAATATAGTGAGTGGTCGATTTACGAATAGATCAGACAAATAATAATTTAGCTAAATGATTTTTTATGTTATGACATTAAGAATAGTTTTCAGATAATTTATACTTAACTGTACATTAAAGAACAGTACATCGGCATTCGGTTAATAAATAATTCGGTTTGCGAACATTGTCTTTGATCTTTCTAAGTTTCGTCAATAAAACCTAATACTGTATATCTATTAGAATAATACTACTTATTTGAATTGTGAATACAAAAAACATTTTCGTAAAAAAAAATTCATGGCCAAAATCCCTTTAACGCACACGTTATTGCACATAGTATATCAGTGAACAGCTAACTAACAATTCGGTTTTCGAACATAGTTTTTAATATTTTTTGTTCTTTAATATAAACCAATACAGTAGATCTATAAGAATCAAATTAATTATTCGAACTATGAAGATTATTGTAAAGAAAACCACAATCCAGTTAACGAACTTGTTATGGTTTATTAGATTATAGTATATAAATGATCGATTAACTGACAAATTGGTTTTCAAACATTGTCTTTGAACTGTTTGTGTTCATTAACACAATATAATACGGTAATCTATTATGAATGAAACTAGTTATTCGAATTGCGAATAAATCGGACAACGAAAATATTCACAAAAAGAATGTTCTCACCAAAATCTGGTTAACAAACTCTTTATATAAAAAATGACATTCAAACATAGTTTTTGAACCGGTTATGTTTATTAAACGAATACACTTTGTTAATATTTGCAATGAAACATAACAATACTAGCTTGAAACATTTCTAGCTTTTCTATATTAAAACAAAACTTATCCCATAAAATTGAACTAATGTAGTAATAAAATATCTTTAATAGAAAATAAGCAATATTTATGTTTCTTCATCATTTTATTCAAATTACAAACATATATTTTATGAGAATTTTAATAATAATAAGATTTATTGCAACTTATCCAGAACCAAAATTGGCCCAGTCCTCGATAGATACCTCTTCCTTTTACTTAAATTCATCTCAAAAGACTCAAATTTATCCTCTCTCTCCAAATTTTGTATCCCTCAAAATCCATCAACCACTCCTAAATATAAGTATCACAGAATTACTCTATTCCAGTATCTATTATTCCTATAATTATGTTATTTCCCTTTCCCAGTGGCTGCTTTTTTATAAAATTATTTTTTCTCCTTTTTATGGTTAACTGGTAAACAATAGTGTTCATTTAGTTTCTAAATTGTATATAATATTCATGGGCGGAAAGACCAATGGTCGATAGCCCTCTGGCCAGTTTTTTCTCTTTATTATTATGTTTGGTTTTATATTTACAATTTTATTTTGTTTTTATAACTAATAAATTATATTATATTAATATTGCAACTTATATAGTTAGATAAATTAATAATATATCTTATACATCTATTACCAATCTACATCTTGTAGTAGCCGCAATTAAAATATGAAATTATTTAGCAATACTCTTACATTGGTAAGCTAAAACTAAATATTTGTTATATTGGTGACGAAATACAATTTCAATGAATTTTTTAATTTCCAGCACCTAGTTTAATGTTTGTTGAAATGTGAACTAATACCGAAACTAAGTTTTAGTGCTTGCAATGTAATTTCATATACATTCAATACTACTGAATAACATAAAATGTTGTGTGACATGAAACTGACCTAAATGCAGTTGGTATTATGTACAAACAGTATTATTTTGTAACTGTTGGATGCTAAACTGTTAATTGTTAAAACCGATGGAAAATAATTGAAAAAACGCCATAATGGACTCGGAATAATACGTAAAGCGAATTGCACAAACAAACAACAAACATAAAAAACAAAAACAACGCAAAAAAAATAGCGCACACATATAAATTGATTGGATTGTTTCAGTCTCATAAATCCGTTTCAGGGTTAATGCAATCAATCCGATCAGTACAAAATCCTGCAAAAAAAAAACAATAACATATTTAACAGTAAACACCCTCTGTGTACCATTTTTTCAGCGTTGCACCAACTAAAACAGCTATGCGGTTTTTTGGCTGTTTTATGTAAAATCAGCAATGTTTTCTTTCTGGTTTTATAGTAAACGCCTTGCTCATTTTTTTTTCTATCGACGGTAACAAAATAATAACACATAATCATATAATTCATGATTTTGCTATTAAATAATAATTAAGAACATTTATTGTATTCTTTATGAAATGGTTGTTTTATACTGTATTTGTATTAAATTGTCTAAAATAGATGATTTTTTTTTGTACAAGTGCGTAATATTAGTACAAAATAAAAATTATGTTCAAAAACTGAATTTATGTCTTAACCGAGTATTTTGTATTGATAACTGAATTGTCTAATAGTTGTGATGTTCGAGAACCGAATTTTTCCTATATTTCACTGGATGTTGGCGTCCGAGGTTTATTTCTTTAAATAATAAAACTAAACTATAGATATTCGAGAATCGAATTTTCACTGTGCTTTTCATACAACTTCGGAAACTTAAACTATCTTTTCTAGCGAGCGTTTGGTCTGATCTCTTAATAGTAATTGATTTTTGTTTAAGAATCTGTGCATATGTTTGAGAACTAAATTTTCATTAAGTTGTGTTCATAAACAGAAACGATGTATTGTTATAATAGTATTAAGTTGTTTGAAAATCGAGATATTGGATAACTGAAATTTTACTGTATTTTACTCTAAATTATGTTGTTAGTCAGACATAATTATTTTATATTTATTTTATAGTAATTTAATTGTTTGATAATCAAAATTTTTGGAAACTGAAATTTTATTAGTGAATAAGAATGGTTTTCAGTTGTAATAACAATTAATTAATTTGTTGAGCAAGATGTCTGTGAACCGAAATTATAATGTAATTTTATAATCAGAAACTCAACGAAAAGTCTTTATTTTTTGTATTAGTAACTGCATTGTTTTAGTATAAATATATTTCAGAATCGAAATTGTACTGAATTTTCATTTAAATTATGTTCGAAGCCAGAAACTGCCGTTTTCAATAGTAATTGAAATGTTTATGAATCGAGATGTTCCAGAACTGAACTGCATTTGACTCCACTGACCAAGAAATCAAATAACTTATATTAATACAAAGTTACGTAATGCACTAAACTCACTTTTTTTAACTATCAATTTCAAAATAAATCTGAATTTGCGGTGTTATATTGATTGTATCGTTTCAAGGTATAAAAAAAAATAGAAAACGTGGACTACATTTCGCCCGTCTGATTGCATTTCCTGGGCTTGGATTTATTGGCTTTAATGTATTGTGTGTTTTAATTAAAATAGTACAAAAAAAAGCAGACACAGTTGCGAGCGAGAGAAGAAAAAAAA
>JAFMTC010000354.1:204069-215974 GCA_018845635.1 Nicrophorus orbicollis
CCCCCAGAATAGAAATCGGTATCGACGAACAACCAGTTCCCCTCTAACGTCCTCATCCGAAAATGAACTTTCTGCACACGTAAAGTTATTTATAGTACTCTGGAAAATAATTAAACTTCCAATTATAAATCGCTATAAAAACGTACAAAGTTTTATTACCACCGTCGAGGTCCAAGTAGATACATTTATACATATATATTATATTTTTATCATGTTTATTATGTTATATTTGTTGTGTTATGTTATAAATTTGCTTAGGAATAGGCCGTATACATATTCTCTTCTCTTTTCTTTATTAACTTATTAGAGGGTCTGCAATTCTTCCGTGCTGTAAATCCGGTTATTATCTTAACAAAAGGGGGAGAGGGTTTGTGTTTCTTATATCTGATTTATTTTTGTATTAAATTTATGGGACAGTTTTATGTTCGCTGTAAAATCAAACAACACGAAAACCAAGTTAAGGTTGTGCCCTTGTTTGCTTCTAGGCGGGAAATACGAGATAGCGCTCATAGACAACAGCTACAAGGCCCACATGAAGCTCACCATCAAATCGGTGTCCATAGAGGATTACGGATCCTATAAGTGCGTGGCTAAGAACTCGCTGGGAGACACCGATGGCAACATTCAACTTTATGGTAAGTCATATTTCATACCTAGAATAAGAAGCAGATTTTATTGTCTTTAATATGTTCTTGTCTAAACTCGGAAAATAAAGTTAAAACGATATAGAATAATAATTATAATTGCAGCAACAAGTACAAAACATAACTTGATACAATACAAATGAAGAAAAAACAATAATAAAAATAAAATTACTGAAGCAAAAGGCTATTGACCATAGGTCTTTCTGCATTTATATTAGAGTCATTACAGTTCATAAGTTTTTTAATAACTGGTCCAAATTGGGCCAAAAGGACATTGGTCTAGGTCTTTCTATCTCTTTTATTTACATGTTTTGTCACTCTTAACATATCGGGTTATAAATAAATCTATTATATATTGAATTTCCATGTACAACTGTGTAGTAGATTTGATACAAATTCAATAGAGTTCTATGCAATGGATAGTCATATCAATGAGAACGTTATATATTTACAAAATAGAAACTGAAAATCATAATAACTTTTATTAATACATATAACTTTATGAAAAAAATATGTATTATGTTCGAGGTAGATACTTTTTATTATAATGTTTTGATTTGGGTTTGATCGATGAAATGACATGACATGAAGCTATATTGTTGACAAGGGTTGTCAGATGTCTGGGTTTCCTGAATTTACCCAATGTAAGATCCTTGTATCAAGAAATTTCTAAACCATTTAGTATCGAAGTTTATCAAAACTAGTTAAAAGCAAATATGTTAATACATTTAATAATCCATGTATTCATTTAAATTTTAATTATCAGAATGTAATTATATCCTCAGTTTAGTAGTTAGTTCTTGTATGAAATTAGCATATTAAAGTAAGTATTTTTGTCATTATTATTTTTTAATATTCAACTGATGAATGTTTATAATATCAAGTTTATACATACCTTCATTGCACATTTCTCTAATTGTCCATTATTATTCAGTTTGTAAAAGATAAATTTAATAAAATAAAAAAATAGGCTGAATTGCAGTGCGATTTATAAGATATTAGAACATCATGAAAATTAAACATTGTTATTGTTAATATCTCTAACATTTCATTTATATAATTTTCAGTTGCTATTAAAAAGTATACCTTTCTTGCTTTTACTCAACTTATATTTTCAATATTAATTGAGATTTTAAGAAGATTCTAAAACATATAGAAAAGTATATGATGTTTGATGATATCAATAAAATCACTGAATGATGAAATTTCATATATTTTTATAGCAGAAATAATCAGTTTATATTACCTTAATTCAAATTTGATTGCGTATTACACGAAATCCATAAATGCCGGAATTGCGTCGATAAACACAGTTTATTCCCTATAAAATCAGCTTTAATTTACATACTTCACGTATTACCCTAAATATGTTCATTGGTCTACGCGAGAAAATATCGTTATAACATAAACCATGAAATTTCCATAAGTCAACTTTTAGCGTTTACTTACTCTACGAATATAATAAATATTTCATAATACTAAGATTGCAGTCAAAAGTGCATTATGTGTAGTTAAATAATATATTTAGTTTATTATAAATGACAGGACATTTTGTCTATTGACTAAAATTATGGTCTATAGCCAAAATTAAATATGTCAGTTTTCTTGAATCGAAATTGAAGCAGTATATTTGCGAAAGAAACATATCCTTATCCTGTCCATAATACATGAATGTTTAACACCGAAAACAAAATTTCGCTTAACAAAGAATTTTCCTGGAATACATTTTATTTTGTTATTTTATGAGTTGCTTATTATGCTTGATTTAAACACCAAAATAAATTAGTTTGTGACTGATAAACACTTGAATGTACAAGTATTTGGCAACTTTCCATGTAATTATATACGCTGAAATATTCATTGGATTATCGTTAAAACGAATGTAAAGTTTACTACAAATTCAGAGCATTAAAAATAAGAACAAACTACAAATTTATTTATTTATTATTATTAGAAACTAAATCAAAGTCATTAGTTCTAAAGTAGAAAGCATATAATGACAAAGTAATTAAATATTGATAGCCTAATACTATTTTGTTTTCAATAATCATACTATATTTGATTATGTAGGTCATACATTGAATTATGTACTATTTATACTGTAAGACCTTGTTTAACTTGATGTAAATCTTTGCGTTAAGTGAAGACCTATATAATATAATAAATATGTACAATTTTCTTAGACTTCGAGACGAATCAGCGTTTTATGAGGTCTGATTATATTGTATATAATATATAATCAATAAAATACTATATTTCCTAAATACTTCAACTTTTTTATCAAGAAACTTGGCATTTGAAACTACATCTTATAGAGTGGTTAGTAAAGGTTTTTACACCTGGGTAGATATTTAAAAACAAAATAGCATTATAGTTTGCAGAAATTATTAATTTTAATATGCAAAATAGTTTATAGAATTATATTATGAAGGGAATAACGAACAAAGTATGCTTGCATCATAAAGAAACTGCTAGGTGGCAACAGATTCGTAAGAAGTTAATTGGGAATAATAACCATAACGCTTTCGCGCAAGGATTTATCGAATTGGAGCGGCGCACGAAAGCGGAAGAGGATAACTGGAAGGGCCGTTTTTCTTCTTACAACCTTCCCCCCTCCACTCGTTGTCTGCTCGAGGTAATTTTTTGTGCCTTCTTTTTGGCACACACGTCTAGTTTAAGTTACGACCGCGCTTCCTGTGTTTTGTCATTAATTCCGAGCCCACGACTTGCCATTTGTAGTTCACAAACTACGACCAGTCTTCCAAGAGGATCGTTAATTTTTTAATTGCAAAACAGGAAGCGAGTTTTTCTTTTCGCTCTCATTTGATAAAATCGCTGCATAATTGATAAATTTGCTTAGGGTTTGACTAATTATCTTAAATACTTAATGTTTTCTTATAATCTTCTGTAATTATTTGCTATGGTAATGAGAATAATCCTATCACGATTTATGTTTTTTAATTGTAACGTAATTTCATGAATATGTAAACTTATGAAATAATTAGTGTATTTTTCGAATTCAAGATAATTATCTTAAGAAATGTATTACATAGTATAATCTTATATACATATTTGATATGCATGTAGTATTTAGTACTAGAAATACAATACTATTTGTTTATTGTAAACAAAATATTTAATTAGTAATATTCCAATAATAATAAAAACTTAATGCAATATTTTTTTTCTTTATATTGTTTCAATAAATATTTTTTTGTGTTCTGTTCTTGTAGTTGTTATTATTCATGAACTTTATTTGATTACACAAAATAATTTAAATATAATACATTTATTATTTTATACAATAACTAGATAAAGTATGGAATATTTCAATCTTTACTAATTTGAGAGAAAATATTTATATTTTTAATTTCAATATTAAAATATCATTTGAGTGTACTTATTTTTGTAGTGTTCTATTTTTAATTTAGATATTTTGATCCACTTCTAAATAAGTTAGCTGGCTTAGGGTGACAAAACCGATTCAATAAAAAATCAGGACGTAACTTCGATTCTTCACTGGATTATGTTTTGCTATCTCTTTTCGAAACAATTAGAAATAGATTTATTGGAAAATTTAAAAAAATAGGAACATCTCTAGTTGAAACTATAACGATTTTATATCATTTTAAAAGTAATATATAACATTTTTTTGTAATAAGAACTAAAGAATTTCAAGTAATCTTATATAATTGATTGTGGGAATTGTAGGATTACAACGGGAAGTGTGTGTTAAACAAAGGGAATAAAGTGTGATGATCAATAATTTGACGAATGGTGAAGGAAAACAATGGGAGATAATTTGAAGGAAGACATTAAGTAATTAAGTGAGTTGATCACTTCGCTTGTTGCGAGAGGACCGACCGACCGACCGACTGAGATGAGAGGATGGGGGAGGTTGACGGCAAAAGTGCGAAATGTAATTAATTACTTGACGAGAGGCTGGCATTGATTCAAGTTCTCATGCATAAGTTTATGTGCAGAATCCTTTCATAATTAAAAGCAATTTAAGTTGAGTGCCAATTTGCCGTGGACCGAAAAGCCGCTTTTTTGAAGGAAAGTTTCCGATTCATAATTCGAAATTGATACAGAGCGGCGGTGGAACTCAAAAGGGGAACCGCCTCCGATTTACGTGTGTGCAGGTTTGCATGTGTATTACGCGAGTACGTGTGTTTGTATGGGCACAAAACCTTTGATGCAAAATAATTCAATTGGCCGCTCCGGTAGTCAAAGTTTAAAATACTTGAAGGGCGGAAACTTATTCACAGAAAGTTGTGAATTACGAGAGGAATATACGTATATATATATACGCACACAAGGGCCGGCGAGAGCTAAATATTAATTGGATTGAGTATTGGGGGAGTTTTAAATTCGCGAGATAGAGCGAAATTCAATTATTCCGGATCCTTCTTTTCTTCGACATTTTTTCTTCTTCTCTTTTGCACTCTCCATTGCTGTTTTTTCGCTCTTCCTCTTCCTTCATCTGCACCCTCGGCCGTTCACTCCACCCTCTATTGAAATCAAATTAATTAAATCTAAAATCTTTCCAGAAGTTTTCCTGCTGCAAGCTTTTATTTACATGTGAATCGGTGGAACGAGTTTCACTCGAGAAATCCTATTAACTGTTGCACATTGTTTTCCTTCCAAAGTGCAATGGATACATTGCATTAAATAATGACACATATAAAGTACTTCTCAGTAACAGTTTCCTTTTTAAATTTGTTTTTTCACATTGATTTCATTCCTTCCTATATTTTTACTGGTTTTTCATATACAGTTCAATGAAACTGCTTCGCTAAAGGCAACGTTTTCATATATAGCTAAAATGAAGTTAGGATTACGTTTCTTCATAAATAAAGTTAAACACTGATGAAGCAAGCACAATACATTACAAATCACTATTAAATATAAAACAGAAAAGTAAGATTTTCCAAATCCACAAACTACCTACCACCTAGTATATTCAATAAATATAATTTTCTCAACTTTGATATTTTCAAAATATTACTAACTATGACTTTGTTATATCGAATCATCTATACAAGAAATATCTTTACAATGAAAAATAAGAACTTCTATTTGTTTAATACATTGTAAGCAAAAATGTTTTCATATACAAAAAACTAAAAGAGATGTAAAGGTACAACTAAATAAGCCAGTCTCCTAAGTCATCCCATCCGAAATTTAAGTCGTATCTGAAAATACAATTAAGCTTGTTCTTATAGCTTATGCATGTTTCATATTCAATAAATACACTTAAAATATACATAGACTCTAGAATACGTATAAATAAGCAAGGATTATCATACATGAATTTAAAGTACCACTTTTTTCCAGAAATTTCTCTATTAAAATGTTGTGGCAATTTATTTTTCTCAGCAAGTTTTGTTCTTCTTCTTAATTTTTGTAGTAAATCCTTAGGCTATTCTAAATTTGACTTTTTTGTTTCATTGTTTAAAATGACGCCGTATCGTTGGTTTAGGGTTTTGATATTGTCTGTGAGCTTCATTGAATCCAATAATACCTTGCACCTCATCTAGAACTTCTATTAAAAATTCTTTGTGATATACTAATGGTCTTTAAAAGTCAATAACAAAAATAAGAATGAAAATAATAATAGATTATAGTGGACAAAAGTATGAAGTAGCCAGTAAGAATTAGGAATCTCGCGTGGTTACGACTTAGAACAATGTTCAAGTCATTTGTAGTCATAACAAGTCATAACTTCAGACTGATTGAATTTTATACGATTTAGTTTTCTATAGAAAAATTTGTAATTACTACATATGTTATATTTAATATAAAAATCTTATTACAGTTTATATTTGATAGGTATGACTTAGGCAACGATACGACTTAAGCAACCCTATTTTTCTCTAATTATGTAATGTTGTAACTGTTACAATATATGTTCGTAAAGAATGACAGCAGGAAACCTGATCTTAGTTTGATCCCATTTAAATTTATTATTTTATCATTTATTTGTCGCATACTCTAATTATAATATTCCTAGATTTTAATTCCTTGCGAGGTATTATTATTGAAAAGAATATGAAGAATTATATTCTTTTCAATAATAATACCTCGCATAGTCCGGGTCATAGATTTCGCCAATATCCCGGACTGTTTGAAATAACTTTGCTAATTGTGTTATTTTGTAATCTAAAATTTTGTTTATTTTGAAATTATCAAACCAGAGCACATTAAATCTATACTTATCGAAGCCGGACTATCTGAGATATTGCTGTATAATACATTTTTTAGTATGCAATTTAAAAATCCGTTTGATTTAGAAATACAGCCTATATTTTTGATTAAATCATCAACATCATGTTTAATTGTTCCAAGTCATGCTAGTCTTTTTAATTAATTTACAACCGCGCGTATAAACTTTATTTCCAGTTTAATTGCATCGTAAATAGGAAACTTCCAATCAAAAAAAAATCTGCATGCAATGTACACGGATGAATACAAAAAAGAGAATTCCATAATAAAATGTATACGTTAAATTTGATTAACGTTTGGTTACATAAGCCAAGACTAATTAAATAACGCATTTAGCGCTGTATGCTTAGGAAGCAGCGAGTAGAACGAAGCGAGGGATGCAGGGAGATATATATATATACAAGAAATGTTAATTACTTAATTTCTTTCTTAGCCAGAGCTGAAGATAAAAGTTTTGCAATTAAATAAACTTCTGGTTTGCGGTTGTGGTTTCAACTGAGAAAAACTTTGGTTCCAGTTTTAGTCTCAAACAGTGGCGGATTGTTTGAGTGGGACTTAAACGCATCTTCGGTTGCAATTCTATCAACCCAAAATCACTGTGTGAATTAAGAATTGCCTATATTACATATAACTCTAGATATAGTCAATTGAAAAACTACATTTTGCATATGTTTTAGAAATTAATTTATAGTTTCTATTAAGGAAACTGCCAATTTTAGTTTGAAACATTTTATAATAATTCTTACCGTATTTAAAAAGTCTATATTGATTATGAATTAAGAGTAGTCTATATTAAATATAATACCAGATATAGTCACCATAGAAATGACAATTTGTAATAATGCTTTTAAATTTAAATTTGCGTCAATTTTAGTATCAAATAGTATGTATTATGTACAGTTTGCATAAATATAACTCCAAAAATAATTAATAGAACAATTAAATTAAAAACAAATATTTCGCTGCAAGAAAATAATGTTAAAATATTTACAAATATAAGCAATATATATATATATAATTAACTTATTGTATATATACGTAAAATATAACAAAATAAAATATTATATACACAAAATCTAGTTACTAAATTCTGTATAAATCCGTATACTTTTTCGGTTATATATTCAAAATAAATGTTACAAAATTAAATATACTACATTCAGAACCAATACATATTATATAAATATATTTTATATAATAATTTCACTAAATATAATCGGTTTTTCGATTTGAAAAATATATGTAAAAAAAACGAGTCGATAAGTGTACAAGTATTTAGTATTTTAATACAATGAGGACTTCCATTCACGTAAATAATTAATACACACATACCTCGCTTTACGGCCTAGATACGTTCCACTTGGCCGGAAAGCGAAAAGCCGTATAAGGAATCAATTTTGGGCTTGCGCAAGATTGTCAACACGTAGATATATCGACATGGAAAAAAAGTTTTTTTTGCCGTTATAGTGAAACATTTTAGGCCGTAAATAGAAAACGTACCTTAATTAAAGAGGGCCGTTATAGCGAAATGATGTATAAAGAGCGGCCGTATAGCGAGGTATGGGTGTATTGTTTTATTAGCGAATATAATTACAATTATTACCGGTAAATTTTGAGAAATAATACCGGTTATTTCGAAATTTAAATGTATCTATTTATTTTCATGTTGGAAATTCAGTGCAAAATCTAAGTGCATGAATACAATAAATTATTTTCATATTGTTATGAATAAGCATAAATACATATGCAAATGAGAATAGCTATAATAAAGCATTAAATTGCATTTTAAAGTGGAATGGTTGAAGAATTGAAACTTTTAAGACTCTCTATAATTTGCCTAATCTTTCTGATTTTTAGCTATCCCGAAGCCGGCCAAGAGGTCCAACGGATCCATTAGGAAAGGTAAATGATTAATATTCGAAAGGTCGGCCTGGTGCGGACTGTCACGATTAACAGCACGATTCCTCACTTTCGAGTCACTTAGAATGAATTTAGGTGGAAACGTCGTGTAAACATGCGATGTTATAATTTATTTCACTTACAAATCAACGCTTTCTGTACACGCTGCGATGCTAATTAATACCGATTCTTTATATTTCTTATTTTTGACCATTCGTTGCGGATTGCAGGCAAGTTCAGGAAGAAAACGAACGACGTGACGGACCTGGAATTGAGGAGTGAGTGAATGAAGGATTTGTTAGGGTCCTTTTTTGTTTTATGAACGATGTTGGTCCTGTTTCAGACTCTGACGATCAACCGGATTCGCTGTTCCAGGAAGACGACTACTACAACAGCCGCGGAGGAAAAACTGCATGGAAACTGCCACTCGCTTTTTTGGTCGCTCTGCCTTTCGCCCTGCAATAAATCTTAGTTGTTTCTCCTCCCAAATAGAACCCAATTCTCTAGGAACAAAAAAAACAACACATACACACATCCTGATGTCTTTCTCTGTGCGCGTGTAAATATATAAAGAAAACTCGGGAAATCTTCTCTCTCTATCTCTACCTATTTCTACCTAACATATTTTTTTATACGCTTCGTTTTGCTATAATCGTGATTCGTTCATTTCCTTTCTCATCCCCGGATCCTTGTGTTGTCTATAGGGACGAAGTATATACTGTACATGTAAAACTAAGCATTATACATTAGACTTAATCTTAACATTGACTGATATATTATGTGAGGATTTAGCTGGTAAGCAATATTTTTCAGATGTTAGAAACTTGTTTTGTCTATCTTTTCCTTGTTTTGTTGTTTTCTAGTTGTAACTAGCTTTAGAGCTTAGGTTTGGGCGACGCGTTATTTAAACGAGTTACGAGAGGTAAAAGAAAAACATTTGTTAATGGGAACAATTTTCTGTTTATTTTATTTTTTTCCCTGTTACCTTTGGTTCGTTCACGTCGACTCTATTCTACACGAGCATTTGAAGCGCTTTTCATAGACGCAGCACACGCAACGCGTGATTACCTAAGTTTCACAAACTTTAAGTTCCGCTTTCTTCGTCCTACGATATTATAATTAACGTCGTTTCATAATTAAACTTACATCCATTGACAATACGTAATCATTCAGTTATGAACGAGACATAAAATAATTTTGTTACATTTCTTGTATACAAACTTTCAACAAAATTTTGTATATAATTAAGAAAAAAAATACATAATGATATGTATTTCTATTTCCAATAACTTTATTAAGTTTATTTTTTACAAACTTTTTTAATTATTTATTTAATGGATGTAAGGAAATGTATTTTCTCTACGTTTGTGTATAAAATTATATGAAAACATATCACAAATGTTAATTTTATTCTTAATTTCATTGATATTAATGTTTCAGATGCTCGTTTAGAATTAGCCTCATATAACAATTAGTGTGGATTGAAGCCCAACTCCATTTTATATTGTAATCTTATGTATGATGAAAAAGACAAAAAATAAAAAAATAGTTTTATACGTTACGTTCCTTATTTATCCTTTTTTCTTATTTATCTTAGGTGAATCCAATCTTCCATAATCAGGTAAGAGTATTTCTATAAACCATTTATAATTATCTGCTAGAATATACAAGAACAAAAAGAAAGAACTAAATATAAATTATTACCTGGAAAATATAAATATGAATAAAAATAACATAAATACTACATAAATTAATCTGACCAAAGGGCCATCGTCCTTGGTCTTTCCGACCCTTATAAGTTAATGTAAATTAAAAATATAAATAATAGTTAATTTTCCTTTTTGTATAAATAATTATAATAAGATTTATTGCAAGAGATACGACAGAAAAATATTAACAATATAAATATTTATGCACTAATATTACAACAAAACCATATAAAAGAAGCCATCTGCTACATGTGTTACACTGTGTATGACATAAACAACTGTATTTAATAATAATAACAAACATCTTTATTAATCACAAAAAAGTGACTAAGTCTTTCAGTCCAGGATATCTTACAAGTCTATATATTTCAAATTAAAAAAAAACAAGCAAGAAAGGAGTTCCATGAATTATGATTTACAAGCCAACCCAACAAGACAAGAGTCCTATGCACAAATTTTAATTAATTACACATACATTTGTTTGCTATTAAGTCTTAAATCAAAAGCTCTAAGATGTATTTATACTATTAATGATAAAATTACATTTTTTTCTTAAAAAAATTAATTAAAAAAAGCTTTCTTAAATGAAACAATAAGCCAAAGGTTCGGCCCAAACGAAACAATAATTAAACTATATTCTCGAAGGGCTGGTTCTGTGAAACACACTTACAGCGTACGGCACTTTAAAACAAGAAATACGATTTCTGCTTCTGGCGTTTGCAATCTCCTCACTCACAAAAATAATGTTGGATTGGTTGTGTATATCCTCATTCGTAACGAACCAAGGTGAGTGAATGATTTGCCTCAAGCTATTAGATTGGAATCGCTGTATAACATTGACGTTCGAATTCAGGCAGATCCCATAATGTCGTAAGTCCACATTGGCTTTAAGATTGTTTTTTATAGGAGAAATCTAACTTTGTTCTCCATTGAGATGTTGGAGCTCCTGCCTATAATTCGTTTCATGTCAGTGGTCCTTGGCGTTATTTGATTCCTTTTATGCTTACATGTGCCATCCAGGTCATACGTCTGGCTAGGTGCATTCTGAGGAATCTGGCCACAACTTCTTGCGCGATAATGAAACCGTTAAGTGTAACTGGAGAACATGTTTTACCATTGAGAAAGTGACATGTACAGATTTGGTCTTGTTTGCTCTAATCCATCACTTCCTGAGTCAACACTGTATCCTGCCCAAGCTGGTCTAGAGTAATCTGAAGGTAGCTATAGCTTCAGTATTCGATGCGAAGACTGCAATGTTATCAGCATTAGTTGCCACGGTTACTTCCTCCGATGTTGGTAGGTCAGCTGTGATAATCAGCGAAGGACTCGCCACGCTGCCTTGTGGAATAACTGCATTGATCGGACGGAGCGTTGTTATCTCCTCAATGACTTTTACTTTTTTTTTTTTTAATAGGGGAGAGGAAACCT
>JAFMTC010000354.1:217039-283347 GCA_018845635.1 Nicrophorus orbicollis
CATTTCTCAAGTCACCTTTCCAGCACGCAATTTCACTTTCTTTGCACATGGTTTCGGGCACAACCTCACCCGTCGACATCCTCAACCAAACTGATGACTTTTACTTGAAAGTGCCTTTCCGCATGATTCAGGTATGATGTGAAAATGCAGTAGTACACATGCGGAAGGCACTTTTTCGGCTTGATGTACATCAATAAATGAAGCTGAGCAATACGTCTTCTCTTCCCACCATTAATAAACTTGCGAAACAACACGATGTACTTGTTGCATCTATTGCCTACTACGTTGAAAATAATAACAAAAAAAAATGAATTGCATGATTTCAAATATGAACTGTTTTCAGTACTCTAATCTAATAATCTGATCGGTATTTGTTCCAATTTCAACGTTGAAAATAATTACAATATGTACATCACATATTATATTCGAGAATATAGCCGAATAGTTTGTGTTTCCTCCTTAAAATTGATGAAAGGTAGATCGAATAACAGCCAAACCAGATTTATGGACCAATATCCATCACTTAAGTGATGGTAGAAAGTATACAGAGATTGAATCTAGTAGAATCGGAGCGCTAAAAAAGTTGAAAGAATTAATATGATCATCAAAACAATTATAGTATTTCCTTTGGGAATGTCCATAACTTGAATAAACCAAACCTTCATAAGATTATGAATAAATTATAAGACAAAACAAACAAAACATGCATAGATTCTATTAACAATTTAACAAAACTTTAGTGTACAGCCTAAAGTGATGATTGGGGGTACGAAAGAACATATGCAAAATATGGTGAATTTGTTGACTTACATTATTTCGTGTTTTTTTTTATCAACAAACTGATTCTAAACTCTCTGTTTCCACTGAAGAATATTTTTATTTATTTCTAAGAAATATTGCAAAACAAAAGATCGATAAGTTCATCAAGATAGACAAATAACCTTTATTTAATGGAAAAGTCACACAATTTTGACTTTGATCAATAACGTACTATGGATTACTATAAGAGCATTTAGGGGAGATATAGTGAGGGGAAGATTTCCATTACAATGAAGCTGGAAATTGGACTCCGGAGGGTGAAACACCCCTAAAAAAGATGATAGTTTTATCAATGTGGTCAGATAGCATATAGTTTGAGTGGGATCTATTGGAAGATGTACAGAAGACTACAATAATCTGATTAACTTTAACAACTGCGTTTGATTTATTGAAGCCTTATTAAGATTGACAAAAGAATACAGATTCAAGAATTCACATTTATTTTTCGTTACGTAATTGTAAAATAATTTAATGTAATTAAAAGAAAAGATAAATTTAGATTTTTCTAACTATAAAAAAAATAATTATTTTAGATTTTAGAAGAATTCTGGAGAACTTCCATGACAACCTTCTTAAGGAACGAAATTAATGCAAAATATTACTAACATTCATTAAGACAAAAGAATCTTGTGGAAATTAGTCCTTTATAGAATGAGATTTTCAAGTTCATATTTTCAGCTATTTTTAAAAAACTACTGTATATTAATATTAATATTTAACTATTTAAAGGTAAATATTTAAAATTAATTATATTACTAATGTGTATCAATATTTCATTTTTTTAGACTTTGGTTAAATTCCAAAAAGGATCCATATGTAATGATATTATTGATCATATAATTCCAATATGAAAATATTCATAATTAACTTATATTTAGAACTTTTACAATTAAAAATGTTAAAAAAGAACTATTTTTTTCATTCAATTTAAAACTCACTTTTTCTAAAAATTTTTAATATCATGTCTAAACGTAGCATATGGATTTCGAACATATTTTACATTACACAGGATGACGCGTTCCGAACAGAGGCCTAATTACATAACAGAACCATCCGTACATGCACGTAGCAAAAAAATGTAATAAATGATGTTTCATAATTGATGATAACTGGGCACACGAAAATGAAACAGGGGTGATTAATTTAAATGTTATGTAAAATACGTACAGTTTATGCTCAAGCTGGAACAACGTTTTCGACGCAAAATCTCCATGACTGTGTACTTTATGACTCATATCTGATGGTATCAGGTACAAAGTCGTACGGCATGGGATATTTTTTTGTTCGCTAATCCGGCAATAAGCTTTTCTTTTGCAATTAGATGTAAATCACATGTAGTATCAAACTTTTTTGTATTAAATAATAATATTTGCTATATGTTATCGTGATTACTACTTTATATTTGAAAAGTAATAGTTAAGATTTCTTAAGTAAAGTATTTAACAAGTAACAAGTATTTAAAAAAACAATTGTATTCATTGTTTAAAAAATTCAAATTAGTAAATAAATTTTACTATTTTCATTTTTAATTATAAGTGTTAAAATAAATTATATTTTAAACCTATATTATTATTAATGTAAATTTAAAGCTAATTGCAATTACAGTAAAAATTCATTTATTTATGTGTGTATTTATTCAATTACATTTTACAAGATAATGTGTTAATTTTTTAATAAAGTTATGGTGGATTCGCCAGTTTCGTTAATTTATTATGCAAACATTCCAATAAAACGGACAAAAATTTCGACAAGAATGCTGTAGCAAGCAAGAAATTTGGGCTGGTTGTTTCAAGGACTATTCAATTTACTAGATTACTATCAACCGCATTAGAAACACGCCTACTTATATAAGTTTCAATTCTTCTCTAACTAATATGTGAAGATGTATCTAGATCTGAAGAATTGAATAACACTGTTTTAAATAGCACGAACTAATCAACTGCGTTATTCAAGTTTTAACTATACTTAATAATGATATGCTGAAAAAGTTAACATGATATTGTAGGAAATTAATACATGTTAGAACTAAATACTAATTAAATATATTAAAAAAAAATATACTTACTAATAATGATTATATAATTTGAGATTATATAAATTATAAGATTTAATTTAAAGATAAAAATGATAGTTTAATCAACGAAATTGAGTAATTTTTGACTTATTGTTTTATAAATTTAAAAATTACGTAAAATGTTTAACGACGTATATTGGGGTTGAGATATTAGTAGTATCATTTATATTAGAATATAAATAAATTGACCAAATATACAGTAAATAAATGTTCTAAAATGGTGTTCTAAATATCGGGATTGAATGTGTTCGTTTCTAATGAGTAGAAGGCGTGAAACCCTTACGCAATTTATATGTAAAGGATAAATTTCATTAGCAGTAAATGCAGCAGTTAATACGCTTGGCACGTGTCGGAGACCGTGGAGGCGATAACGATTTGGCAACTTTCGGTCTCTTCGCACAGTTCTTATTTTATTTGCACCCTTGATTGCGCCCAAAGCCAAATTGTTACAGCGCGAATGCAAATTGGCGAATTAAAATTCGCGTCCGTTTTCCCTACTTTATACCTTTCCTGCTTTCTTGTCGACAGGACCGTAACAAGCTATAGGTAGAAAGTATAATAAATTATATTAGGTTAAATTTGAGTATTTATTTTAGTTTTAATAAGAAGCATGTACAGTTATATATACAGAAACTGATAAATAATAAATGAAAAGATAAATTTAATAAAAATATAATGTATATGTTTAATAAAATAATTGAAAAACAATAATAATAGCAGTTAAAACTAAAAAACAATGCTATAACTATTACAAAGGGTCTTTTTGTGCCAATTGTATAATATTTATCAAATGTTTTTAAATTAAATGTTATTAAATTATAAATATTTACGAAACATATTAAATGTCGGCTTAATAGTATATGTAAAACACATTTTGTAATAAATATTCACAATTAAATGTGGAAGTTCTATCATTCTCATTTACTAAATCACTAACTTCTGTTTTATATGATGTAACATTAAAAAATATTGATTTTTAGCTATAGAGTAAAATATTACTTAAACAAACTAGTTTTATTTATAAGATTAGATTATCAGAGTTCTGGATAATAAAAGTCAGCTATGGAAAATTCAGACTAAAACTCACTGGTTTTCAGAAATATCTACGCTATACGGATGCTCTTTATACAGCATTTCGCTATAACGGCCATATTCAATTAAGGCACGTTTCCGATTTACGTCCTAAAATGTTTCGCTATAACGGCAAAATAAACTTTTTCCATGTCGATTATCTACATGTTGCCAATTTTGCGCAAGCGCAAAAATTGATTCCTTATACGGCTTTTCGCTTTGCGGCCAAATTTCGTGGGACGTATCAAGGATGTAAAGCTAGGTATGGGTATTAGGTATTATCATTAGTAAATATGAAAAAATTTACTAAGAAATTTAGGCTATTATTTCTCTTCTGTCCATTTTCTTTCACCTTTCAGTACTTATCGAAAACCACTATTGAACTGTACCAAATTTGGAAAATCCCAGAAAAACCTTATTGACTCTCATACCTTTTGCTTTAAGAATTAGATTTATGCAATATTTTAATAAATTCCTGATTATTTTGAATTTAATTAATTACATTAATTATTTATAGTACAGTTATAATAACTAATATAAAAAAAAACGTACTTAAATAGAGAAATATAAATGTGACTTTAATCATTACGGAACGAATATTGGAAGAAGTGCAGTTTAGTATGCACAAATGTATTCCATTATATGAGACATGAATGATTCATAAGTATTTACATCAAAATCGATCCCAAAATCCTTCAACTGCATATATTATGTTAATACGTATTATTCGAATTTGTTACTCTAACCAACCTCTTCCGCTCTGTTTATCCCGTGTTGACAAATAGTATATTGTAATTATTAAGCTTACATTTCGTATCAGAATTTAATTTTTCACACAAAATAATGTTAAACTTACGAATCTTTGTTTCTGATAATACTGTTATGTTAGTGTTCTGCTCGAGTTACAAAAACTACATACCTGTTTTCATATTGAGTATGTTTTCGAATTGCTTTATCAGTAAAGAGTATTAATTTTAATTATAAAAGAAGTACAATAATTTTAGTTTAACTATTGGCTGAAAATAATTAAATTTTAAATTATAATATACTTACTGATATAATAAGACTGAATTCCAATAAAAGAGCCACTTGATCATGAATGAAATTGTTATCTTTAATTATTTTTATTCATTTTTTTTTAACAATATCTATATGCTGAAACCCTGATTTACAAATTCTCCTCAAATCCGAATGTTCTCATCAAAATCCGCCATCTAAACAACCCGCTCCATGACTTCAAATGACCTCCTCTATTCAAAAACAAAAATTGTTCCTCTTCTTGAAAGATGTTTTCACTTAAACTTATTTCAAAAGATTCAAATTTATCATCTCTTTCCAAATTTTGTTTCCCTGAAAAACCAACAACCCTTCCCAAATATAAGTATCCTTCACGTACACTCTACCAACTAACCTGTTGTCACTATGATTATGTTCTTCTTTCCATAGGCTGCTCTTTGTATTATATAATTCCGTACAATATTATTTAATTAGTTTCTTTTATTATTTATATATTGCTTCTTATTTTATACTTTTCACTAACATATTCATGGGGAGAAAGACCAAGGTCGATAGCCCTATGATCAGCCTTTTGGTTATTAATAATTTATTTTAATTTTAATTACCTTATTTGAGTTTTATTATTTATAAACAAAATATATATACAACAAAATATTCCAAGTATGTTGTTTTAGTGGTTAATAAATTATATGATTATTATATAATTTGGTTTTGTTGAGAAACTTTGTTGCATCATTTAAGGTAATGTTGTTTGCATCTAAGATATGACGTTAATTCCAAAATTCAAGAATATCAGGTCGATAGAAACTTGGAAATGCAGATTGAAAAAATCACAATGAATTAAGAGAATGATTCTCGATGCTAAGATGGTCTAGGAATTCAGATGATGTTAGAAATAATGTTTGAAGGAAAGAGTAATCATGGACAGAAAACATTCAGTAAAAATCTTAGATTTATTTATTAATTAAATCAATTAAATACAGATCAAATAAACTGTCAAAAATACCGTAGCACGGCCCTGCTAATCCTCATGTTTTTTTTTCCAACTTTTTTCTTCCAAGCTCAAGTACAGTCTCTTTCGTTGTCCGTTATATTCTCACCTTCGAGCCGTGGAAATATGCAAAGTGAACGGCGATAAATAAGACGTTGAAGGGATCCGATTGCGTTTATTTCCCCGCTTTTTGTAATAACCCTTTTAGGCGATCCGGAGGGTTGCATCGCGTGATTACACGCTATCTGCGGCCTGTCACCACCTCCGCGCCGCCCCTAACTCATTCATGAATCGAGGGTGGTCGGGGGGGCGGAGAGGCGGTTTGGACGTCGGAGGTTTGTTGGACCAACCCCCATCCCCGAACCGAACAAAAACTACATCTCCGCATAATAATTCAAACACCTATTATGAGGCTGGATGGCGGCGAATTTATACAACAAACACGCTCGGCCGAAATATAAATTAAACATGACAGGGTAAATACCAAAAATTACGCTCGTTTTCTCTCTCTCTCTCTCTCTCACTCTCTTTGTGTGTATTTCTCTCTCTCCCTCTCTCTCCACCCCATATATTTCAATCCTTTATTTACTCTCACCCAGGGAAGCGTACAAAAATAGCAATTAAACTGAAACAATTAACCCATCTACACGTTAGTTAGTTAGTTAGTTATCGCGCGAAACGAGCGTCCGTCAAATGATAATAATATACTTTTTATGTTATTTTACTTTACTTTATTTATTTTTTATTTTATTTTTCTTTTCTTCTATCATCTTTACATTCGTTATTATTGTCTCATTCCAAATTCCTTAAATTAATCTAAGCTCGACGCGACGCTCGTTCCTCGTACAGGACAACGAACAGAAAATTAGACACCGGCTTCAATACAAAATCACGTAAAACATGAACGCAATTACGAACGAGAGGATCCTGGAATTTCCGACGATTCGTGTCCCGGATCCTTGCTCGTCTCCCAGGAACAAAGGGCCCGGTCGATCTGCAAACAAATAAAACAAAACAAAGGAGTAGAAAAAAAAATGTAATTAGTAAATTTTACTTAAAACTTCTGCATACCTGCAGTGGAAGAACCTAGCTGATATGTAACTTCATTCGACATTGAATTATCTATGAAAAAACAATACAATATCATTTATAATAACACAAATAATTATATAATAGAAAAATAAACTACCAAAATATGTTGTTGACTGATAGCATACATCATTAACCAAATTAACAAATAGTATCCTGAAGAATTATTACTTAATATAATACATTGCACGGAGTGATTAGTGATTGAATCCGGAGTAATCAATAAAGTAAATGCAAACATGTAAACCATTCTGTGTAAAATAATTATGTATACAAATGTGTAACCATTTATATTTCTTGTTTGAAATAATGATGAAATAATACAGTGAATATAAGAATCGTTTATTGTAGTGTCTATATTTTATATCAATTGTAATTTTATTGAAAATATAATGTTATTTTTTAACATTTTACATATTAAAAAATAATACCGTACTAATCGAGGCATACTCATAATTTAAATGTGTATAAAATAACAGGATTAATTTATAACAAAAATATATCAAAATGTAGTGTCCAAAGAGAAAAAACAAATTTTAGTAAAATTGTGACTGAAATAAGGAATTTTGAAAACAATACGATTATAGAATTACAAAAATTACAACATACATTGAACTGTGAAAGAAGAAAATTGATAAGTCCGTCTAAAAAATAATGAAATATCCTTTGAATTAACAGTTAAATAAATATTATCTCTGACTAATAAATCTTGTATAATACACGAATTTATTTATATTTTTCTCAATTAACATTTAGTTTGAATTCACAATTTCAAATAGTATCATGTGAATCTGGTCTGGTCGAAGTCACACTGTGCAATATATTTTGATTTTTACTGAAGTTTTAATATTTGCGTTATAAGTTTTGATATAAATCAAACAATTATTCTATTAATCTAGGCATAAAAGTAATATACTTTCATACATTAATCATCTTGTATTAATGTAATACTATTGCATAAATGTATTTTGCAACTGACTGTGTAATGTTTTTAAATAAAGCATTGATTTTCGTTAGTTTTCACTTCCAAATAATTGAAAATCCTACATTTTTACATCAAAAGCAAAAAGCTCTAAATGACCTTTGAGTTCTTTGTATACTAATTCTAATAATCTTCTTTAAAAGCAAACATTGAATACCGTTCAAACTACGCGTTCTTTAAAAACGGTTTTAATTAAAAATATATACAGAAAAAGTATTAGAGTAAAACGACCATTTTGAGTGAGTGATCGGTTTCGAGTATAATCCCTTCAATAATTTGCGAAAATGTTCGTTGTCCGACTTATACATAATACCAACTACTCCTCAACCAATTACCCAGTGTATTATCAATTCAAGTTATTTTTCAAAACGTATTGAATTATTATTTTTTTATTGGAAACGGTTGCAGCTGAATCGGCTATAAAATTAAAACATAATCAGATCATATAAACGGCTGCACTTGGAAATGACTGTGAAGCAGAAACATTTTGCAGATCGATATTTTTTTGGGGGAGGATAAAAATAAACAAATGTGTGCGGTGGATGCGCCGGGCGCTCGGAAACACTTCACGAAATTAAATTCATTTGGCCGCTCAAAAATAATGCAGAAATATTTTCACGTTGAATAATGTCTTTTTAATGAGATAATCAAATACACTTGCAAGGGAAAAACAGTGATTAATAATACATATAAAAAAATATGTGCATTACATTTTGATATGTTTATCTACTGGTAGTATTTATTGAAACAGTAAAATTCATTTATAATTATTAATATTATTTTTTTGTATAATTATCTGAAAATAAATATCCTTTTTTAGTAAAAATATTCTAATAAGACCATCTGTAACGAGTCTAAGATAAAAAGAATTGTAAAAGGAAAGTTTTGAAAGAAAACTGACAACTAATACCAATTATAATAAATTATATCTCGTTATATGAAAAACGTGTAATATGAAATTCATTAAAATATAGTATCTGATGAACTCTTTTATTGAGCTATATGGAAAATCGTTTCTTGAAGACATATTTGTATAACCTGGAATCATAATTCCAACAACATGAAAATCAAGAAAACTACAATCCCGACAGTATTTGAATCCTGAAATGCATTATTTCGACAGTATCAAAATATCGATAGTACTAAAATCCCGAAAATCGCAATCCGGATAATATCACAATATTGTTTATAAACTGGCAACACTTCTACAAGGCTAGAATAAGATAACTTAATTATAGAAGTTTTATGGAAGTTTACGGCAAAGATGAAGGATTAATTGAGAGAGTGAAGAAAATAGTAGAGTAAGAGATAAATTAGTTGGTATTTACCCAGATTATTTCCTCCGATGAGCATAATGGAAGATATAAGAATATTCCGAAGGAGTCTTCGAGCCAAGTCGATATTCATCAAGAACTTTTCAAATTTTGTTGGAGAAGGAATTTGAGACAAACTATGAGAATATTGAGAAACATATTGAATGGGCTCTGTTGTATTTATATGCGTCCGAGCCATATTTCAAAATTTGAATTTTTTCGCGAGCCGCAATTAATTACGTTTTTGAAAGGTATGCAAAAAAAGGTATTTAAATAATAGAACTATAATGAAAGGGCCGAGTTCCCGAGTACATTTATCGAGAGCCACAAATAATCCTTCAAAGAGCCGCATGTGGCTCCCGAGCCGCAAGTTGGCTCCTCATGCTATATGGTTTTAGCTTGGAATATGAAGGGATTACAGATGAAACTTTATCGATAGTTATTACTATAGTAAAGTAAGAGTGATATAATGCATTCATCACTATTCAGTTACATTATACAACATCTGAAATGTATGATCAATCCCAGAAAATAATAGGCAAATGAAATTGAGGAATTAAACATCACCCGAACAATGAAAGAAATTTGGGACTATCTGCAGTTCAACCTTTGTAAATTTTCTTATGTAATTAATAAAAAAAAGTTTAGTAATCTTATTTTTTATATTTATATGTTTTTGTTTAATATATTTATACGAATATTTTGAGTTCTGTTTTTAGTTATATTTATAAATTGCAATTACTTATTTTCATGGTTTTTTTTCCTGTACTGCCGATGATTGTTTTTTTTTTAAATATATAAATGGTTTTCGGGATTTCAATATTTTTGGGATTATTATTTTCGGAATTTGAACGCTCTTAGGATTATAATTTTGGAAATTGCCGAGATTATAATTTCCGCATTTCGATATAGACACATATCAATGCATGCCATGAAAATACTACTTAGAAATCGCGTGATATAAATAGAGATAAACACAAAAGTATTACAGATCTAATTAATATGGAAATCCATATTATATGAGAATCATTACGACGCGTCTTTTACAGAAATCCTATATCATGTTATATGGAAAAAATCTAGTATGGTAAATATGTATAAATTAATTACTCAAAAGACTATTTTACTACATATGTAATACGTTCTATCATATAGAAAAAAACGTATAGTAAGAATAACGTATTATATTAGAGTTCTAATAGTTTTTCTACCACGTTATATAGAAATCTCATAATAAAATTACCATATTACTCTTGATTTAAAAGCATATAAAATCTATATTATCAAAATTTATGGACAAAGCTCTTTTACTCAAATTAAGTCGTCCACAAAATTTGGGGTCCCGGATTCAAACAGTGGTACTTCCAATTATTTGCACCATCAAAATGAATTACTTGTCAATGGTTCTGAACAAGTGTCTGCAATGACGTAGTGATTTGCTGAAAGTCCTATTTGGATAGATTGCAAATACCATTGCAAAAAGACCAAAAAATTATTATTGATTTATATAGTTGAAATAATTTCAATTACACTAAATTATATTTCAAAAGAATCTGAATATTTTTTTAAACAAATTTATTTTATATGTCGCGGTCGGAAATTGCTAAATATGTATAAACAAATAAATAATATAATTACAAAAAGTAATTAATTTCTGATATTTGCATTTAATTTCCTTGTTTACATAACGCTTAAATTTATTCCCAATTCAAATGAAATCTCGTTTCCGGCCAAATGAAATAATAAAATTCATTCAATAAATTGAACTCCACCAAAACAAAACAAAACAATACAAAAAAGATGTGTATGCAATTTAGTTTATCTACCATAAGCAGATAATGCTATGGACATATCCATCGTTAGCGGTTCCATATTTAATCAGTTTACGGATGGGATTGTTGGATCATCGCTTCTAGTTTGTATTTAATTCAGTACTGCTCAGTCAACAATGTGTTTCATTCGATCATTGGGAATCGACGTGGAATCTGGCGCAATTTCTAATTAAGCGTTGACCTCCTTCCGCGAAGCCTTGATTTGATATCGTTAATTAAGTGTTTATGGAACTGTTCAAATGATCAAGACGGATCTGGCGTGTCAAAATTATCAAACAACTTTGTTGCCAATAAAACTACTTAATTACAGAAAGTTACCACTTCATAGATTGACTTTATTTATTATTTATTAATTAATATTGTCATTAAAAAAAATATAAATTGACAATAACGTAAATTGACAACAAATATTGGAAATTTTAGTAATATGTAATTTAATTTAATAAAAGTACAGAAAATAATTTAAAATTTGCACCTTATTGTTTTTATTCAGAATTATATAACTATATTTTTGTATAATTAATATTAGCAAATATTTCAAAAATATGTTCCAATTAACTCATTATTTTGAACCTGATTTTTTTACTCAGTTCAATTTCTTTGTATGTTATAATTTACTCATTTTTAATGTAAAAAATAAAATAAAAGGATGAAAAAGTTCATAATTTGTAATTATTTATTAGATGTAATGCTATCATTTTCCTTTCGAAAAGAAAAATTCTCTAGAATTCTTGTAAATCACTTTCACACTTCATGTCTTTATTATCTGCTTGTAAAAAAATGTTTAATAATTCATTGTACTTCAAGTAAATAGCAACATGAAAATGTGTATAAAAAAACTGGTAATGTTACTCTTTATTTGTTCTAAATAATAAACCAAAAGACTGAAAAGTTTCTAAATTTATAAATGATAAAATAGTTTATATTTTCTTCCGAATCGAATATTTTTGTATACATTTTTCATAAACGAGTTTAGTAATTACTTATCTTTTAATAAGTTTAATTAGTTCAATATGGAATTGAGGAATTAATCATCGCCCGAACAATGAAAGAAGTATGCTATCTGCAGTTCAACCTTCGTATATTTTCTATTAATACGACTCATTTGAGTTATGATTGTTTTTAAAAACATATAAATGGTTTTTGGGATTTCTCTACTTTCGGGATTGCTCTTTATTTATTCTAAAGAATACACTAAAAGGTTGAAAGGTTTCTAAATTTATAAATGATAAATTAAAAGGAAAACATATTTTTTTGTTTTCTTCCAAATCGAATGTTTTTATGTATATTTCTTATAAACGACTATGGCAATTGTATAGTTTTTAATAAGTTTAATTTGTTCAATTTGGATATGAAAAATTATATCAAAAACTTATGGTGTTTCTTTTTGTTATAAATGACTTTCAGAATAGAATATTTTTTAAATTAGTTTCTAATCCTCATTTTCTATTTATAAAAAGTAATAATTGGTTACATTTGTTGCATAATTATGATAAATTCTCTGCACCGTCAAATTAATGTGGACATGAAATGGAATATCGAAAACTGGTATTTCGCAAATCATTCGGTCAACATAATTCCGCACTTCATTCGAAATTTGTTTTGTTATTCATCGCATTATTATTATTAAATTTGGCCTGAAATAATCACATTCACCACGACACGAATGAATTTAAATCATAATTTCTATTTAATACTAACGGCCATTTGTGCTGCACAATTCAGTTCAGTTTCTCTGTGAAAACGCCGCTGTAAGCGGATTACAATTCATGTCACCAAAAACATCAATTGCATTTGTATTTTATATTTATTCGTCAATAATCAGATTAAATTTTTATATAAATACATTTATGATGAATGTAATAATATAAAAAAATAGTAAATCATTCTAATTATTAATAATTAACCGCAGTATTGAGTATTGAAGATACTCTCAAATATTAAGTATAATATCTTAGCTTATACGAAAACTGACCATTGTTTTGACAAATGTATAACATCAGAGAATCGAGTGGTAAGAAGTGGAGAAATGAATGGTAGTTTATATTAGGGGGACAGAAAAGTAATGCTTTTTTTTACATGCCATTATTAGTTAATATACAATAACTTAACTTATGATCAAGTATATATTTCTTTAAACCTGTTTGGGTTTTAAATACTAATAAATATTTATCAAAATTAAACACTATATCAAATAGTATTTTGAGTTTCAGACAACTTTCTACGTTGATATGAATATGTAGTACATTCGTGCGTACAAACAAGCTACCGGTCTACCAAAATAAATGCATGCATTTAGCATTTAGCATTTATATTGACAGTCCGACTAACGTATATTCGATTAGAGTATGGTAATCTTCGTTTGCATATATACGAGCGATTACAATATTTAAAAGGCACATAATTGTTCTTAACAGTTTATTTTCAAGTAAAATCTATTAAAAGAAATTAAATTTGTATTATAAACATTAAAATACACATAAAAACTCAACATAATGAAAATTGGTTGAAGATAGTTGCTAATTTTCTTTAATATATTTGTTAAATAATATTTAGCAGGATCAAATTTTCATTCAGATTTTCAAGAAATTATTATATTTTGTATTAAACTAAACATTATTATGTTTAGGTGCCTCACGAATCGTAAACTGTTTTTTAACCATTGTATTATATTTAGTAAAAAATATTATAATGAAAGTTTACTAAATTGTTGAAATGGATATAAAGTTACAAAAACATTTAAAAAATGTAACAGTATAGTCGAAAACCTTTTTGAAGCGAATAATCACTTTTAAGATTATATATGCTAAGCAAATAGTTAGGGAATCGTACGAAACTGATGATGATGATGGTTGACAAGGTTTGGTTATCACAAAGAAAAAAACATTGAAATTAAGGATTTTTTCCATGACTAAAAGTATGCTATATGCTACCAAATAAATAACTCAATCCTACTTTACATAAAAGTATACGCTAATATTACAAAATACACAAACAATAATCATCTATAGAAAACGGTTGGACAATATTCATTGATGTTTCTATGAACACAAAACTACGTGATCTTTTTTGAAAACTAGACTATGTTACAACCATCCCCGATCACTGACATGCGCATTCTACCGATAGAATTAAAATATCCATAATTACTCATCCAAAGAACGGCATCAGTCTCTGAGTCGATCAATTTTTATATGTATAAAATTTTGATTATATTTTATATTGAAATAAACGTACAATATTATTCGTATTTAAATCGTAATGAAAAAGTGTAACTAGTTAAAATATATTTTTATTAACCAAATATATTTAATTAAATCGATGAAAACTCAATAATAAATGTATTAAATTTAAGCTTTAATGTGACGTAAATACATTTGTACATCATTAACAATGCTGCAACTGGGAGAGGCAAATAAATATCGAACAAAATTAAATTACAGAAATTAATTAAATATCGGAAATGGGAATTTGTGTAATTTACATATGACAAAAAATAGTTAAATAATAATCAAGTGCTATACTGTACTAATTATTATTGATAATTTTAAATTTAACGAATTCGTAATAGATATTTCTAGTACACGTAACTAATAAGTAAATACAGAAAAATTTTACGGTGAATCTGATAATAAATTACGAAATATCTATTTGGTATTATTGATTCGAAATAGACTTATTTATTCCCTCGGATTCCTATAATTTATTTTCTAATATTATTGTTTAGTTCGAATGTACACAACTGTTATTGTAAAGGAAATATTGTTGGGGTAAATTGTATTCATGAATTTCCCAAAAGGATTATTTATGTACGTTTATATAATAAAAAAAATGTTCCAGAATTTAAATACAATTGTTTATTTTTACATAATCCAATCATTTTTCTTTAATTTATAGAAAAAATCTTTCAGTTGATTGCTCATAAAAATAAAAGACGCTTGTGCAAGAATAATAACAATAATTTAATGTCAATTCAGTAGACTTAGTATAATTAAAGCATTTCTCTTTTGTCATTTTTTTATTGTAATTTATTTCTGTTTCATCATCAAAAGGGCCTAATATACTTTTTTTTCAATTTATTATAATTATAAACTTCTAGTGAATTGATGCAAAACTGATCACTAAAACTATACATTTTTATAATATTTTTGATCTTAATTAGCGTTGTATCAATTGAATATTAATTAATTTGATACTGATATAAATTTAAAAGAAATGAGATAACTTCAAGGAAAGATGCTTAATAATATTGCTTTATATTATAATATAAAGATTAATGACGTGTTTGTTTGCTTTCGCTGTTTGGAGAATGTTTCAAATAAAAATAAAGTAGGAATCATCATATTCTAAAACAAAAACATTAAGAACGCTATATTCTAAAGGAATAGTATAAGTTTGATGACTATGTGAATTGTAACGATGTCCTCGTATGAGTTTTTTTGGCAAGGATGGAACAGAAATGAATATTGTAGTAATTTAGTTCATTGTTATTGATCCATCATTGGAAGATTATTCTATTCTAAAAAAGATGATTCCAGTCTTGTAAACATGTTAATGAAAATCCTCATAAATTTTCAATGATGATCGATAAATTGTTAGGAAATGTAGAAAATTAAATATTATATTTCATGAAAAAAAGTGGTGAATCTAACCGAGTTTAAAGAAAAGCAAGAATATTGTTGTAAAACAAAGGAATTTGTTGTAAGCATTGCTAATTATTTGAAGTAAGCAAAGCAAACAATTGAATACACTATTTTATTAAGAGTGGAAAGGTCTATAATCATAAACCTTTCTAACAATTGATATTTTTTTAATTTGTTATTATATATATAATTAATATATTATTATATACCTGTTTACAATTATAATGGAAATGTTTGCTATTCATTATTATTATTTACTTTTAATGTAACAGTGAACAAAATAATAAAATATTTATATAATTATATGAAAAGAAACAAAAAGAAAATACAATTATTGCCACCGCTATTTCTAATTTTTAACAAAATATATAAATTTTAAAGTAATGGAAAATAGAATTTATAAACATTTGTTTTATAAATTAACCATATTATAATGTTCATTTAGTGGAATTTTTTGTTTGTGTATGCTGCAGATAATACAAACAACGTTTATTGTTATATTGCTTTGATGGAACAGTATTTACAGTCGGTCTGTAACAAAGTGTCAGGCAGGTTGGATGCAATTAGAAATGTAATTCACTTCACGTTCAGAGTGCGAGGCGCGATCTCGAAACTGCATTACTCACGATTGATCTGTATTTAATCTGCGATAGCAAACACCGTAAATTGCAGCTGCAATTCAATCAACAGCAATAATATATCTACAATTACAGAAACAATCATATTTTCTTAATAAACTAACTTGACGAAAAATGAGTAAAGTATTTTTTTTAGAATTATAAGAAATTATGCCAATTTTTTATCTAACAACATGAAATAAAAATATATATATAATATTTTTTTCATTTTTTTTTTACAAATTCTCGATGAAAGGAAAATATTTTTACAAACAATAATATACCACTTATTTCCTAATTATTTTTATGAAAATTAAGCTGAAAGACTTCGTTTTATATAAACTTTTTATTATGTTAATCATAACTATGAAATCATTTGAAAAATTATTAAAAAATGAGATGAATAAATTATAATTTATTTAATATACGTGTAATTATTGTTGTACAAATATATAACAAGGTTACTTTTATGAAATGTAATATATCAACATTTTTTTATATAATTTTATTAATTATTAATCTAATTTGCTATTTTATTGATTATTAATCTAATTTTCTTGAACTGATTAACCAAATTTACAATAATTGGAAAAAGTTTCGGTTTTCGAATAATTCTGATATTAATTAGAAATGATCAATTGATAAGTTCTATTTTATTCGAGAACATTTTTCATAAATTTTATATTTTTGCTTTATCTACTTATAGTTAGGATAAAATGTGTGATGATTGCATTGTTAGAATTGTATAGAAACTTGCTTGCTTGCTGCAATCAACAACAGATGTCACTTAAGTCATTCTGTAATGTAACAGTTTAAAGATAGAAGTCTTTAGATATATATCGAGTTAATTTTAAGCATTCCACACATAAGTTGTTCTTTCTTCAATCGACGCAAACCACCTATCATAACAACATTATGTATATTGATTGTGCTGTATATACTTGTAACTAAAAACTCTTTCTCCTACCACTTTTTAAGTAATACTATTGATGAACTTAATTGATACATGCAAATTATACAAATTGAAATGTACTGATTGTGCACAGTAGTAATAACTTTAATATATGTTTTAGTTTAATGCATTGACAAATAATAGTTCATCTGCGTTTTATAATTTTATTACAAATATTTCTTCTGATATAAGATGTTTGAAATTGTGTTATTATCTCAACCTCATATTGTGGTAAATAAGAAATGAAAAGCATATTTATTTTTCAGGTAGACTATTAGTAATTGAGGAAAATTGAAGTTCGGTGAAGGGTATCTAAGTTACCACTGATGCGCACCATTTCAGGTCTATTGCGAGAAAGGTTAAAAGAAAAATATCTCAACAAAGTTAATAACTTACTCTTCTTCCGGTGCATCGACGTCTTATTGGAGAACGCCGGCCTAGGTATGCCTGGAAGCAAAATAAAACGGGAAATTGGAGGTTGCGACGGCCGTCGGATTTTTATACAACTGTATATATATATATATAGATATAGAGAAGAAGAATGCATTATTTACGTACGATAAACGTTAATGGTCCCATCGGTTTCGCCGATGGCATTCTTCGAGATGCATTTGTAGATGCCGTAATCGCCTGGCTCGATTTTATTTATGATTAGTTTCATGTGCACTTTGTAGGTATCGTGCTGCAGGATCGGCTCGTATTTCTCATCTACAACACAGAGAGAGAGAAAGAGGGAAATCGAATCAGTTGCGAAAGAAAAAACATTATTAACATCGTTATCGGCAAATGGTTAAGTAGGCAGCTCTCTCTTTTTCGCTCTTACATAATCACTCTTCGATTATGCGATTAATGCATGCGCGGTAATCCATTTTTAATTGGATGATTGCGTTCTTTCCACAATAAAGCCATTACGTAAGTTTGATATGCGGAGGGTGCGAGGTGAAAATATAAATTCGGAACAAAAAAAAATTGGGAAACAAATAAAAATAAAACAAGTGGAAAGTTACGAAGAAGTTTCCGGAGAGGTGATTTTATAATTTCCCGAAGAGTTTGTTGAAGTATTAGAAAGTGGTAATGGGGGGATACGAAACTTACTTCTGGGAACAATGTCGCCCGTGTCGCGAGTCCAATAATTGATCGATTTAGGGTACGCTTCGGAGTGGCATTCGAGGGTGACGAGCTGACCATCGTAGGCACCGATCAGCTGGTACTGGATCCAGATCATGGGGGGAACTGAAACGAGAGCACGTTAGCTGATCCGGCGGGGCGGATTTAACCTAGGTTTATAGTTTCAAGTACAGTGAACAATGAGGGTGATCCGTTTACTGACCGACGGCGGAACCCCGTTGGATGCAATGCATAGGTACGGACCCATCTGCTTCCTGCTCACCCTGTTAATGTTTAATACTGATCCGCTTGCACCTGGAAGTGAGAGAGAAAAATTGTAAGTGAGGTGAAACTTTGCTGAAGTGAACGCACTTCGGTGAGTGATTAATATTTACCGGCATCGTCGCCGGGGATGGTTTCCCCGCTTTCCTTCCTCCATACTATAGTTGGCGTTGGGGAGCCTCTGGCCACACATCGGAGGCTCACGTTCAGGCCCTCCTGAATAACCATATCGGGACTCGTCTGATAATCAATTATGTCCGGAGGCACTGCCACATAACGAAAACCATAATTAGTCCATACTGCGCTTAATTAGCGCCCATTTTACCCCCCTTTACCAAACTAGTGGTATTAAGAAACTTTTCCCCCAAAACTAGAACGCAATCCGGAAAAGTCGAGAGCGAGCGCCGAACTTTTGCCGCCCCCCAAATCTCTTGTTTATAGAACACTCCAGATTATTTCGTTTCTGCACTCATTTTTATGTCAAAACATATAATTAGATTATTTTTGCCGATACTAATCATTAGAAATAATTGTTTCCTAGGATTATTTTCTAAAATCCCGGGAAATTGAAAAAGGAGAAAGTAGAAAGTATATGTGCAGTGTCGAACAAACTTAATTCAATAACAATTTATTTTCTTATGGCACAGACCAATGGTCAAATAAATATGAAAGGAAAGCGAATTGGTTATAAGGGATATCAAACATTGGATCAGGTAACCAAATGCAGAAGTTCAAACACATATTTTGTATACGATTGTTTCTGTATTTGTATATTTGTGATGCCTACCTCTTTCGAAATCCAATTTAAGGGGAAATAAGCCTTGATATGTATATGAAGAAGATCTTTCAATACTATTTGCTATTTTAGTACATAGTTAGGTCCTCATTTCATAGTTTTATTACGATTTCTCATTCTTCCACGCGATAGTACTTCGTATCGTAATGAGTTGTTTACATTGTTAATTCGCAGATTTCGCATACCCAAATAATACTTACATTGGAACCTAATCTTAAAAAATATTAAATACTCTTCCACTTTTCCATTAGAAGAATCTTGGAAAAAAATGAATAACTGCACCCTGATTTTTTAATATGAATTCAATTAGAAATATTTTCAACATTCATGATAATCAATATAATACTTATATTCTTTAATTTAAATAGTCTTAATTATATTAATATCTTATTTTTTAAATTATTAATGCCTTAATTCATAACAATAAATATTTTAGTGGGCAATAGCCCTTTGTATAAAGCATATAATACTTTTCTTTTTAGTTATTACTAATAGATATACAAGTAATATATAATAATGTTATATTGAAGAAAGAAACTTTATGTATATATAATAACAAGATATGTGGATAAACAATACAAAAAAAAAATAATAATATAAGTAAAGCCAGTGGGAAAAAAAACAAGTCCATTGGTCAACAATAGCTTATCATTATTTTTGAGGGGGCCGAATAATTGTACATTCGTAATGTAAATGCGTAAATGATAAAAGAAGGGTGAATATTATATATTCCAAATAGACAGGACAATGACTAGAAAAGTATACAAAAACATCAATAAGAATGACATAAATATATTTACGGAATATTTGTATCATAACTTACTTCTATTATAATATACTTTTGAAGCAAGTTGTTCCTTGTTGAAATCGATGTAAACATTCTTTATTTTTGTTTCTCTTGGATTTAAAAATATCAAAATTTCACAAAAATTTAATTAAAATATGTATATAATTATAGCTTTATAAGAATAAGGAATTTTTGTGCAAACTAAGTTTATTTGCAATTTATCTTTTTTGAAAATGCCGTATGTTATTTGAACGTTAAATAACATACGGCATTTTCAATACACATTATACTATTATTATTATCAATGTTCTATAAAAGATGTATTTAAACTTGCAGTTAATATAGATACCTTAAGTTCTTACTAAATTATTGTAAGATTATTTTCATGAAAAATACATCGATATGACAAAAATCTTTATATTTTATCATTGCTTGAAAGCATTGTTCTTAAAATGTTTATTGTGATTAATAATAGCAATTAATTGTGATTCTTTAAATTAAAATAACATAATTTATGAATGATAATAATCCCGATAAATTAATTATTGAAAATGTAAATATATAAAAACGGCAGAAAGACCAATGGTCGGTAGCCCTTTTGGCGGCCTTTCTGTTATTATTTTTGTTGTGATTTTGTTTATCGAACATTGAGATTCTTTTATTTATTTTGATTTTCCTTATTGTTTACAATTATATTTTGTTTTCACTGGCCAATAAATTATATTATATTGTTAAAATATATACAAAAAAATAATATTTATAATAACAAATACCTACTGTTGATTTGCAGAATTATCAACTCACATTTTATTAATAGTAGTAGTAAACAAATAAAATTTATTGTATTTTCAATACAATGGGACATTGATATTTATTCGGTTTCGGGTTTAATTTTACACATTTAAATTTGAAACAATTGAATACATTATTATAAACAATGCAATACTAATTTCCTCATTTAGATTTAAATAAATTATTATTAAATGTTGTTAAGAACTTAAATCATTTCGTAAATCAATGATCTATTAAGGAACAATTCGTATAACTAAATCGTCTTTGAACAGATTATGTTCACCCACTATATTTTCTACATGTTTGATTTTACATGTAAAAAAAATGAACTTGAATGCTTTTATACTTTACATTTCTTTTCCATGAATTATTGAATTGTCACATATTAACTTTTCTTTTAGATTATCCTTTATTTCTTGATATTTAATTGTTTTATTTTTTATATATCATATGATCCTTAGTTTTGGTTACATATAAAAAACTTACTTAGAAGTGAAATGCATATAAGTTTCAGTACATGTTTCTATTGAGAAGGAAATAAAAATGTGTAAATAATTTACAATTCGTAACTCCATCTTCTGCAGGCTCTAGCATTTTTGTAGTTAAATTATCAATGAGAGTTCATTTCGTAGTTTTAGTTATGTAATCATTTATTGAAGTAATTTCTGCGAGGCTCGTTTTGTATGTGTTTCTTTTTTTTATTTACTTCTCTCCCCTAAAATTTTCACGACTTGAAAGGCGAAACGTGTATGCAGCATCAACCGGAGTGACGCAAACCAGAGTAGCGTGAATCATTGATGAAAGAATCTCCGTGTATTTGTGCTACGAACCGCAAGTAACAAACAGGAATTCGTTCACGTTTCAATATGAAATTGAGACACTTTGACTCTTTGGGTTTACCATACATTAATTAATTCTTGAATAATCAAAATGTGTTTAATCATTGTGTGCATATAACTAATCGCTTTTTGGATTCTTTACAAAACTTACAGTAAAATACTTAGTTATAAATTTAACTTTTCTTCTATTATGATCCTATGATCTGCTATCAAATAAGAATAAATCCTTATTATCGACCATAACTTGGTATTTTCGCATAGTATTTCATGATAATGGAAACATTAACTGTTTTTATTGCCAAAATAATTATATTAAAAACGTTTTTTTACTAAATAAATTACATACAATAAAATCAAAAGGCTAAAAAGAATATTAAATAAAACATATTATTGGCATAAAAATATAGAAAAGTATTTACTATTTAGAAAGATCTGTGTTGTATAGCCATTTGCAGCAATAGCATTTTTCTCTTGTATTTTTTTTACTATAGCTTTGAGTTTATATTTTTTTGTAGTTTTTATTGTAATACATTTTATTATGAGTACCGCTTTTACTTAATCAGATATACGTAAATTTGCAAAAATATGAAAGATTTTAATTGCATTAAATCCTTAAAAAATGATTGTTATTGTTCAAAAGCATTATATGGTTACTTAGGTTCTCTTCAAGTTTAGTTTCAGAAGTTTAGACAACTATTAGAAGTTCATATTATAAAATCAAATCATTTCCTGATTTTCAAACGTTCTATTTTGAAGTCTTTCTGATCTGAGAGAGGTGTTGTTATTGCTTAGAGAGAAATGATATGTTTATCATGCAAAATATATACCTTTTTTTCATATAAATATTATTATTTTTCTCTGCTTTTACAATTGATTCTATCTTTATAAATCATTCCATAATAAAATTAATGGCTGCCCATAGCCCAGTGGTTTGTGTCGTCAATCCCCAAAGTTAGGGGACCCGGGTTCAAACCCTGGTACTTCCAAATATTTACAGCCATCAAAAAGAATTAGTTGTCAATGGGCAATGGTTCCAAACAAGTGTCTGCAATAACGTGATAATATGATGAATCGCTGATTGGATAGATTGCAAATATCCTTACAAAAAGACACAAAAATATATTTTTTTATGGCCAACTGTAAGACTTGAGATGCGATGAAAATTCGTTCATAGCTAATTGCTGAAACATGCAATTTTCATTACACCATGTTTTCGAATAGACGACTCATAGACGTACAGTTACATATACTAAAAGAACTCGGTTCGAGTTCCAGATACAGGATTGTATGGTCTCTATCAAGGAATTTTCTTAAGCTTCTAGACTAAGGCTAAAAATTTCTAATAAAATAGTCTTCAAGTGGTTAGGTATCTGTAGACAACGGTTTCAAAGAAATGTCTGCAACAACGTGCTGATTTACTGAATATCCGAATGGATATTGGTAATATTGGTAAAGAAACCAAAAAAGTAATAAATTAAAATTATTTTATTATGCTTAAATATAGGTGTAATGGATAAATATTATAATTCGCTTATAATTTTGCGAATTATATAAATACATTAAGAGAAATAACTAAAAACAATAATAGAAATAACGAAAATTACAAAAAAATATTTTAATATTTACAATATATTACATGATATGTTCAAGATGATGATCACTATAAGAAAATTATGTACTTGATGTTATCCATGCATGTTGCAACAATTCGTTGACTGTCGGTCGTAATTCTGAATCCATGACCAGTGTTGATTTTATGAATTGAATAGCGTCTTTCGAAATAAACTGAAATAATTGTTCATTGATGACTCCTTTCAGTATGCTTTTTTTGGTTTCTTCCTCTGTTTGCTCAGTAAATGGCAGATAGCCGCAAAGTAAACCACACGTCAATATACCTATTGACCAAATATCCGATTTAGTCGTGATCGGATCACCTGTCAACACTTCTGGAGCATTGTAATCTAAAGTACCAGATGCTGTTCTGATTACTTCTCCTGGTTCCAGTAACTTAGAAAGACCGAAGTCACAAAGTTGTATATTTTCGAAACAGCCTGGCTTCGACATCAATATATTTTCCATCTTGATATCCAAGTGGATGATATTTTGGTCGTGCAAAGTCCTGACACTTTCCAATAATTGTGTAATTATTGTCCTAGTTTCAGGTTCTGTAAGGCAATCCACATTTTGGAACACGCTCGTTAGATCGCCGCCGGGCAGGTAGTCCATAATCAATGCTACGTGAGTACTTGTTTCGAAAACCTCGTGCAATTTCACGATATTTTTCGATTCGCATTTCTTTTGTACGGCTATTTCATGATGGATCGAAGCTAGCCAATTCGGATCTTTTTCCATTTTTTTAATATACTTTGCGGCATATGACTTACCTGTTTTTTTATGTACAATCTCCCGTACAACCCCAAAGCTGCCTGTTGCCAACGTTTTACTTTGTTTATAAACATTTGTCAGCGAATTCTTATGAATGCCTTGTTTGTGGCACTCTTCCAAAGTCAACATACCTTGATTTAAATTCATCTTCACTTCTGTTATCCGGATAGTCTGTAAATATATTGCTTCAGTCTACAATGTGTTCTGTAGCAATGTCTGAACTGTACTGACTGCTAAAAATCCTAGCTTAAGTGTTTATACAAGTTGTGCAGGTAACTCCCAAAATTTAACTTAACCTTTACAATAGTAAGATATATAAAATTAGGTTTGGAGTACCTGCAGTTTATTGCGGTATTGGGGTATGCAAGCACTGTATACATTTTTACATTGTTGATATTCGAGGAAAATGTCACGTCATTTCATTTATTGCCGGTCATAAAACAACGGTTACTTCTTTTGTCCATAAGCGGTTTACTTTGCGGCTATCTGCCATTTACTGAGCAAACAAAGGAAGAAACCGAAAAAATCATACTGAAAGGAGTCATCAATGATGATTTATTTGATTTTATTTCGGAAGATGCAACTAATTTCATCAAATCAACAGTGGTCTTAGATCCAGAATTACGACCGACAGTCAACGAATTGATGCATCATGCATGGCTAACATCTAGTACATAGTTTTTCTTATATTGATCATCATCTTGAACATATCATGTATTATATTGTAAATATTAATATAATTTTTGTAATTTTCTATTATTAATTTAGTTATTTCTATTAAAGTATTTATATAATTCGCAAATTTAAAAGCGAATTTTAATTTTTATCAATTATACGTATATTTAAGCATAATAAATTAATTCTATTTTTAATTTCTTACTTTTTTGTTTCGTTACCAATATTTCCAATATCCATTCGGATATTCAGTAAATCAGCACGTTATTGCAGACATTTCTTTGAAACCATTGCCCACAGACACCTAACCCTTGAAGACTATTTTTATTAGAAATCTATGGTTACTCCAGAAGAATTGGATAATGCCTTGATAGAAACCTTAAAATACTGTATCTGGAAATCGAACCGAATTTCTTTAGGATATGGCCCGTCGACTCAATTCATAGTGTAATTAAAATTACTTGTTTCAGCAATTAGGAACGAATTCTCTCTAAAGATTGATCTGCATGTCTAGAAGTTTCAACTGTTGCAAGAAACCGTTAATAAATACTACACGTATTTCACAATGAAATTATAAAATATTTATATTTTTCATTCAAGTACATTAATTTAAATTTTATATATATCCAAATACTCTTGGATATGTTTATGTTGTCAACAAATCAATAGTATTCAATTGAACAAAAGATATCAAAATCTATTTCTTTCAAATAATACTTTGTATAATTAATTTCCTAACATCTCATATCATATTATACAGTATTGGAAAATCGATCGACGAGATAGATTATCCTAGATAGTATTTCTCGCTAGTATAGTATTCTCTCGCCCGTTGCGTTTTTATGTAATATAAATAACCCCGCCAACTTCAAATGTTTCTCCCTACCTTTCAAATTGTATAACGCGTTTTGTTTTACACGCATCTTATATTAAGTTGTTACGACTTTTTATTTATTTTTTCAATACTGTTACTAATACCATCAAAACAACTGCTCAAATTGAATAAAAAGGTAGAACAAAGGGTCTAGCCATTTGCATGCTGTGTTTTATATAAATCGATTTCGAGTTACACTGAAAAGCGAACAAGTGCAACAACAACAACAAAACTAATAGCATGAAAAAAAAGTACAAAAAAAAGAATATTGGCAATAAAATAAAACAAAGGTTTTGCTTTTCGTAGAAAATATAGGGGTACGTTAAATGCTGAACAAAAAAAATAATCTGTATCGCATATGTGCAGGGCTGTAGCAGCATTTGAAAGAACAAAGGCAAAACTGTATCTTTGTGAGTTAAAAAGCTTTTAATGATTTTCCGTTGCAATGAGCAAACCGTGAGCGGTGTTCGAAGGGGGGTTTCGGTTTTTGCACAGCCCGAACGAACGCCCTGTTTTTCTACGTGCATGCAAAAGGGATGGCTGGTGGAGGATGTTGTGTACAGCTAGTTTTTTGATTGACTTTCGCAGATTCGCAAAGCCGAGTTTCAATTAAACGAGAGATCAAAACTGAATAAATATATAAATGCGGCAATAGAAGCGTGCATAATTAGCGGTTGATTTGTACACATTAGTTTCGAATTAAATGTTGTTTGATTTCGTTAATTTAATTACATGTTGAATACGGGGATTTATTTGGCATCGAGGGGATATCAGGTTTTTAGTTAATTCCAATCGATTTTAAATATTTCCGTGATTAAATTGTATACCTTTGTGCGTATCATGAAACCTCGCATTCAGGTATTAGGTTTGGTATGAGAACAATAACATTCGGGCGCTTTCAACGTGACTGGAACAATGAGTTTAATAGTTTATTAGCGCGTTTTTGGGGGAGGGTAGCTGCAAGCGTTTAATTAGCTCTCGGGATGTGGCAATCTTCATATGGATATGATGAATTACCGACTACATCCAAGTATCCTATCTGGCTCTTCATGGGGTCGGTGTTGATCTGACACATGTACCAACCCATATCAGACTCACGGACCTCTTTGATGTGAAGATACCACGTCTTGTATTCGCTGTGGGTCACACCGATTCGATGGTTCTTCGTAATAATGTGACTGTGGATAGTCAGGATCGTCTGCGTATCAACCCTCAACCAAGCCACCTGAAAATTTAAATAAATACAGACATTACAAATAATCATACGATTAAAATTACATTATTATTATTGCATAATACATAAACTTTCGTTCTTATTCAATTTTGTATATTTTCTATCGATAATACATGTATAGAATTCTCTTTTTTTTTCATCTAGATCTTATTATATGAAAATTGAAATAAATAATAAAAAATTAAGAAATATTAATAGTATAACATGTTTTATATTTATATATAATTAGTGGACTTTACACCATTTATTCAATATTTTCAAATAGACTAGAAATTGTATAATACTTGTTCTGTGGCGATCGTTTATTTAAAATTACATAACTTTTTTTTAAATAAAACTGATACTTATTAAAGTCACTTCTGTCAAAAATAATGTTCTCTTTATTTATTTTCAATTTACAAAAAAAGCAAATCATTTATTTCCTAATATCTAGTCTACTTCATGCACTTAATGTACATTAACTGATTCCGAATGATCTTCGATTTTTTTTTTCATGTGACATATAATTCGATTCAGCAAATGGATGCTTCTTTAAGGTCTTTAAGGAAAATTGAATGTTAGAAGTACTATTGATAACCTATTAGCGCTCGGAGTGGAGTCGATGGCAATGTCGTTAACTTTTATTGCAATACTTTACAATAATGGTTGTCAATTGACTTTTCATCAGGAACAAACCATTCTATTTGGATACACTCGAATGCGATTATTGCTTAACATCCTCAAGAAATAAATCCAAGTTATTATACTTCACTTTACTATATATTATGAAAGCTTTGTACTCGAATATAATTACCTATTAAAGGATTATCGAAGAAAAAAACATAATTCTATTGTCGAACGCGAAATGTTTACGAATTATTTAAGAACGAAGTTCTACTCTGGTTCATCATTTTCCAGCTATTAAACGTTGGTTTTTAATATTTATAATAATATAATTAAAGGTTCATCAAAATATTAAACCGAATTAATCAGTGAAATTTTAATCAAATATAATGAATTTGAAATTATTTATAACGGCATTTTTCAGGATTCTTTTCACATACTGCAGAATGATATCCAGCAGGGATCGACGTTGAGTGTCACTCTGTTCTCATTAGCCATCATATCATTGATTGGATCCCTGAGATCATCGATGTATGTTATGATGACAATTTTACAGAGTACGAGGTAGGAGACACCATCGCATCTACAAAGAAAAGGTTGCAAGATGATATTATCACAGCACCAATTCAAATTCCTAGAAATAATACTCGACAAGAACTTAAATTTTTTGCCCCAGATTTGCCATATAGTAATACCATGCAAATAGATACTAAATATAATAAAATATATTTTACGCCTACAAAGAGGTGTGAACTCTGATTAACCTATATCGTTATACTGCACCTAGGTTCTATCCATAATGATAGACTATTAATGTGCAATGTTCTCCTCAGCGAGTAAATCTGCCCAGAAATCGCTTCATTCAACTATAATTGGAAGGTTTTGTTTTACTATTAGTATATTTCTACTAAAAATCGTACTAGATTGTAGATTTTACTTTTCACATATTTATACTGTGAAACCTCAGTTTACGGATATTTTTACATCCATTCTCAAGGAGCCAGGTTTATAATCACATTCTACGAGTCGGTGTTGCATTCGTAACCATTGCACTTGTCACCGCTTCCTCCTGGATTAAGTGGCGAAGTTGGGGAATCGAGATATTCAATAACCAAAGTTGTACATTACCTTACTATTCTGTTTATATATAGTTCAGAGAGATTGCTTTTCAAATTTCCACTAAATCCCAGCTCTAAAAAGTTGCTTTTAACAAATATATATTACCAACTAGGATTCTCGAAATTAATTAGTTTTTTTTTAAGATAACAAAACACAGTATATTTCCATACTGAAATCACTTGCTTTATAAGAATTAATATATAATAGAAAAAAAACCTCAATTTTCGATTGAGCAAAAGTTCTACTTGCTCTTAGTAGTTATAGTAGTATAACGATGACTGGAATGTGATGTTTTGCTATTTTGATTTATCTTTTAACAAATATGTCGTACCTCGATTTTCGTACTTAATTAGTTTTGAAAAGATGGTAAAAAAAGGAATAATTCTCTAAATTCTCCAGGATCAAATTATTATTGTTAGGGTATCGTGGTGTTCAAGAACTTAAGTTCCACTGTAGTTAAATTGAATAAATGAAGAAAATCGATATTATTACAATTCATTCAACTATAATTGGAAGGTTTTACTATTTGTATATTTCTACTAAAAATCGTACTAGATTGAAGATTTTACTTTTCACATATTTATATTATGAAACCTCAGTTTACGAATATTTTTACATTTTGAATGGCGATGGATAACTGAATGATTCCAGCACCTAAACTACTTTAAAGGTTAATTCTCGATTCTCGATGACAAAAGTCTTACTGTACTGGGATGTTCAAGATTCAAATTCCAACGTTCCTACAAGGAACCCCGCCGTAAAAGATTTTTTCTATTACGAATTTTTATTACAGTAATTCACTGTAATAGAATTAAAATTGGAATGCGGTGTTTTCGGATGAGAGAAATCAATGATTAAACCCAAATCTAAATGCCAAACTTTATCGAGTGACATTTGCATTGACATTCATGCTGTTTTCCCTTGCATTTTTTTTAGTCTGTCGTCGCGAAGGGGCGACGAAAATAAATTTAGTAGAAGGGAAAATGCGGAATTGCTGAGGGTGCTGCAAAATGTATACACTTAAAATGACGGCGATGCATAAGTAAAGCGCCCTTAAAACAGTACGCGTTGCCTGCACTTCGACCTGAAACATTTCCTATTCGCTCATTCATACTAGTTGAAGCTGTAAAGGATGAATGAATAATACAAACAAAAAACAACGAGAAGAAATACGAGTTACAATATCACGTTTCGTAGACGCACAGCAGATGAAAATAATAATATAACCAAGCCTCAGTTCAGCGGAATTACGGTATTACATAGAAGAAAAAATTTTGATTAAGGCACATTGTGTATTTTATTTCATTTATGATGAAACATTTAACGTGAAATTAATGAATCTTGTATCTGCATTTGATTCAATAAAAGTAAGTAATTTATTTTGATAAATAGAATATTTGAAAATAATTTGAGCAAAAATCTTTTTTTTGATTTTCATAATTATTTCTTTTAAGTAAATTGGTTTTTTATTTTTCGATTACCGTAAACAAAGTAAAAGTGTTGTTGTCTATTATTATTTAAAAAAAATATGAACAATGTACGATCTTACAAAAAGTTTTTTACGAAAATTTATGACGAGTATCTTCGGCCGATCGTATTAAAAACAAACCAAAGAAATTAAATTTCGAGCAAAAGTTTAATCATAATCTGTATGCCTAATTAAAACTCTCATCCTATAGTAAAAAAATGTTTCCCTTCGGAACTAGTCGATGATGAAGAAAGTGATATACAAAAATTTCTGGAGTCCCCTTACCAGATGTCACCTCCCATTACTCACTTCAACGTCACGCAAGTAGAGATAACCATACGTAGGATGTAATATTCAATGTAATTCACAGATATTTACTGCCGATCTTCTAACTTCTGAGCAGGTCATAGTGGCCACATTTGCTGATGTCACTGTTGTTACGGCATCCAATCCAAGCGAAACAACAGCCTCACAAAAGCTCCAGGAAAGCCTGAACAACGTTTCTTGGTGGCTCGAAAGGTGGAGAATGAAGGCCAATGCGGCCAAGTCAGTACAGGTGACCTTCACAATGAGACACGAAACTTGCCCACCCGTATCATCGAACGGCCGAGCCATACCGCAGGCTCAGGATGCTAAATATCTGGGTATGCATCTCGATAAACGCCTGGCGTGTAGGAAACACCTACTAACAAAGAGGAAACAACTGGGGAGGAAACTAAAAGGGTTTTATAGGATAATGGGAAAAAACTCGCCAACCTGTCTTGAGAATACATTACTTCTATACAAGACCTATTTAGACATACGGTATACAACTTTGGAGCTCTGCCTGCAATTCAAGCATTGATAAAGTTTTCAGTCCAAGACGCTCAGATCAATTACCAATGCTCTTTGGTTTTCCACAAATGAATACATACACCACTATCATTCGATCATAACTGGGGGGTGATGAACAAGCAAGGTCGCCGACACGACATTCCGTGATCAACTCGAACAAATGCTGGTATTTCCATAAAAGACCTGGACAGGAACCTGCAGCTTCCTACAACTTGCTGACCAGCTTCATCTATGCTAGACAAGTATACAATTCAGTTCAAAAAAACAAGTTAGATATGGGTTGGAAACGCATGTACTGATCCCGAAAAGTCGTATCTGCGACCTTCCTTCATTATCTTCTGGGAGTCGTCATCGAAGTCATCGAAAATAAATACTATAGGCAAATACATGAAGATCTCTATAGAGATTTTGTTCACAATACAATACCTATATTTAGTAGCAGATACACAAACAAACTGGAATTACATAATAATGTTCTGGCTATTGTCTTACTTGACAACAGCAAAACAACAAATAAACTTAACCGTTATAAACCACTAGAATTAGTTTATAGATACTTTATCTTATTAATTTGAATAAATTGTAAATAAATGTACTGGCACAAAAAAATGTAGCAAATTTAGCGTTAAAATGTGTCAGTTAAGATAGGTACAATATTAGTTTGTTCATAAAGCATTTCGTTACAAGGGTTATGTATTGCACCTATTGTCAATATGTTTAGACTTTTTTGTTACAACATTTTTCGAGATATAATCTTTCCCTGCAATATACTACGGAAGAATTTTAAGTTTAAAACGAAACACATTCAATTGTTTTTAGATGTACCGTAATAAAGTAAAAACAAAGAATTCTATTAAAGATAAAAAAAATATCTCTATTTATGTGTGCTATAAATAGATATTGGTAATAATATTTTCTGGCTTTATTTTATACGTATTAGTATAAATAGTTTCATTTGCATGCGGGTTGCGCTGCATTTGTTTCTCCCTCACCCCAGACTGAAGTTCTCCCGCTAAATCTTATACAGGTTCTGTATAGAAGCATAAATTGGTAAGCATGGCAAACATTTAACTTGCAAGCGCTCCGAATTAACATTAATTAAAATGGTTTTATGCATGTTGCATGCAAACGGTATGTATGTGTATAAATTATTCTATTTGCAGGAGAAAATACGTTAAAATCCCCATGTAATTTCAACCCCCAACCAACCAACTCGAGCCCAATTCTATTCCTAACTGAAGGCCATATCGCTGTCTGTAATCACTTACCGAACGCAAATCGCTCCACGAGCATTATCATTACGTAATTATAATCTGTACGAGGGCAAAAATGTACGAAATCTTCTTAATGATGTAATTAGGATTATTGTAAGGAATTTATAAGTGATTTACACAAAATGTTATTACATTATAAACTATTTTATATGTAACAGTGAAATAATTGATTTGGCATTAAAATAAAGCTTTGAAAATTTGGAATCGTTTACAACCTAAGTACTTTTTTAATAAATTTTGAACATAATTGTTTGACTATTGTTATGAATTTAATCCTATCTAAACTTAAAATTTACGATGAAATTATTAATTTTCTAATTAAATGACTGTATACGTATAAAAGTGACAATGAAAATGTGGAAAGTGAGTGTGAGCTTAGCGAAGAAATTATAGATACGAACGATTTTGATAGTTTGTCGGAACAAAACATTTCGGATGAAATAAATTAATAAAATAAAGAAATCACTCTTTGTGAAATTTTTATATTGGAAAAGACAAGACAACTAAATGATTTAAATTTGAAAATAAACATATTTCAAAAATAAAAAATAACATAGTAAAATAAGCTTTTGGCCTACAGCAATGTGCCAAAGATATTAGTTATGAATTAGATGGATTTTTTGAAAATGATTGATCTCAATATGATGACGAAATTGCTTATTATTAACGTTTGTTTATTAATAGTTGTGTAAATAAAATATTTTTTAAGCTCAAATACTAATTTTCTTAAAATATTAATAACTACCAAACTCTATGTTATCATAAAATAGTGAATATTTGTTGTAAACTGTATGACGTAAAATTTACGGTGCTCGCTCGCTTGTGTAGACTGGTATCCCCAGACTTATGAACTAGTTCCATTGCAAACTGTTGTTCGTAAGTCTAACTTGTTCTTAAGTGGGGAGAATTAAATATTACCTCACTTTATCATGTTTTTTTTATATATGTTAAATTCCATATTACCGACTGCATACATATTAAAAAGTAGATTATAATAAACAAACATTTACCTATTTCAAAACTGAAACAAGGTAATGCAACAAAGCAGATAGCACGTATAAAAATAGGTTTACCAATGTCGAAAGATAATTTGACCCAGAACTCCATGTTTCTGGAGTATACCTGTAGTAAGTAATTTAATACTTCCTAATCTAACTTAATTAGTTCATTATGTTTACAAACTTTATATAACATTAGTAAACATGAAATATGAATACTTCCTAACTCAGCACATCCTAACGCAGCTATTTAGCAATATTCACATGCTATCCTAACTTGACTTATCCTGAACGAATCTATTTATGTGTGTGTGTCCTTATGCTAAGATATTTATAATATATCTAGTTGGACATTCAGCAAATGCCACATATTGCAGACACTTCTTTAAACCCTTGCCTATTGATATTGACAACAACTCTTGATACTAATATGTTAAATTATAAATTACATTTTTCTTAAGAATTAATATTGATTGACGAAAATAAAAGCTAATAATTTGATTGATTATGATGTATTTCTCATAATAGAAATAAATGTTTAATATATTTATATTAGTCTATTTTAATAAAAATGTAATTATAACATGTAATTAAATTTTTTTTTTAGATTGCAATAAATATTATACGTTTCTGAAACAAGTGAGCTCCAATTCAATGCATTTGATTTCTGATTAGAAATTCCAATTGCCTGAAAAACTTCTTTGATTGTTTCATATTTCCTCGGCTCGTTCCGCTCCTTTCAATTCAATTCTTCACGGAAAAATCAGAATCGAACTTTCCCTCATCACTATAGGTTTTCCCTCCGCGGGCCGCCGGATTTCCTGTTTCCCTTTTTCATGATTATTATTATCACTATTATTTCTATTCGGGCGAGTTTCATTAGTGGTATGCAAAAAAAAAAGGAGGCAGCGCTCATTCTCAAGATGAAAAGTTTCCATAGAGCGGGTCATAAATTTCCGCTGAATTTTCATTAGCAAATATAAAAAACAGACACACACACACACACACTAACTGCAAAGGGCAAAAAAGTTTTTTAGGCGTTACGAGCGCATTTTTAATTTTCTCCAGTTGATATATGTTCACGTGATTTTTAATTCCCTCCCTTCATATATACACGAACGTCCGGAGAAACAGAAAGAGAAACGAAAATCATTTTACTAATGTCTATTGATAAAACAAACCGACAATGCTTTGATAGTTTACTCTGTTTTCTTTATTTTTTTTCAATGTTCAGTAACTCTTAACCACTTGCCTCTATTTTTATGTTACAATTGATCGATATTTAATAAATGATACAACTTAAAGATTTCTCACAACATTATTTTTAATAATTTTGTATGTCATTCTTAATTATTTATTAATTGTAAATAGAAATATGTTTATAATGATATAAATACATAGTGGTATCAGAAAAGAACATTAAAAATTATAACATATTCCCGTTACCAAAAAGCAAAACATCTGATGAGTTTTCAATTTCAGTGCTTAAAATACCTTATTTACTTCTATTTTTTTTCTGTTTCATGTTAACCTAAGAAATACACTCTAAATTAAATTGAGATATCTCACATAACCTAATTTAACTTCAAATCCACTACATTATAAAAGTGCACGAAAGACCCTAACAAAAAATGTTACAATTAAAGTAGGATAGTTTCAATCAGATACATTTTGATCGAAAAAGGGTAATTTACCCACTTCTTCATCACCTTAGGCAAATATGGGCATTTTTTTCAAATTATTCTATAGTGATGAACTGATAGATTCAATTGATTTATGAATAGTCAAAATTTCATGAAATTCTGACAATTAGTTTAAAAGTAACATTAACTTTAGTGACCCACGTATTATAATTATTTAAAACCAATGGATAATAAATAATTTGTGTATTATGTAACATTGATTTCTATTGGGAGGAAAATACTGTTGAAGCTTGATAAACGTTATGGAGAATCTGCATCAGAGAAATAAACTGTTATTAACTAGTATGCTGAATTTAAACTGTCCTCCAGAATTGGTAGTTGAAAAAAATATCAACAAAATGGATTTGAAAGAAAATTAATACATTAAACACATTATAGAATAGTATGTTTATAATTTTGCACAAAAATTTGATCGTGCAAAAGTTGATTTCGAAGTCCGAATTTGCTGACATCAGACCAAAAACTCAGATCACAAGTTGATGAAAACGAGGGTTAAATTGAACGAATTACGAATACTCATTCACCGTACCCCAGATCTGCCCTATGCACCTACTGACTCAAAACGATGTTCCAAGGAAAGTAATTTGGATAAAATGAAGAAGTTATTGTTGTAAAATGAAGAACTGAGCCATATTTTGAAAGCAAAGAGAAAACATTCTACAAAAAGGTAAAAAATGGTAAAATGACACAAATGTTAAAATTAATTGATTATAAGAAGATAATTATAACAAAAAACCCAAATCTTCGTTTAGAGATTTATAATCCGAACAATTCCTGTTTATAAGTGATAAATGCGTGGGTGAAAATCACGCGAAACGTGTTGCGTAAATTAAAGAAAATTATTTTTCCATTGACTGACACGAATATCATATAACAAAACTTGCATAACATCCGGTATTTTGACGTTGAATTTTGATAGAAAAACGCTACAGCAGAATATAACTGTTACTACACAATTCATATTTTCAAAGATTTTCAACTTTTAGTTTTCATATTTTTGAAGCAGGCGACTTTAATTATATGGCTATGACCCTTTTTTTTATTATAAATAGTCATATTTAATCAACGCTTTATTTTAAGTTCAATTATTTTGTCTGATTTCTCCAAGCAATTCTTGTATTAAATATTATTTTGAAGATATCCTGATACAAATTGATACAAAATGACATTATCGTATATAAACTGGTGAAATTGTTTCAAATGAGGTATATTTTAAGATATAAATACAATATATTTTAACAATTATTACTATATATCTCATATTTTTTCAGCTATTTAAATCATTATTACTGACGGAATATCAAAATTATAAAATTACTTTAAAGATTATATATGAATGATGTCCAATATTAAGAAAAAATTAGTAGTTGTTAAAAAGGTACTAATTATTTACTTATATCATTTATTTGATGTTGTTTTGAAGAATTTTCATATCTATTCATTAATTTTGACATTTTATCAATATTTTATTAAAATAAGAAAATAATTTAAAATATTTAATTACAAAGAATATGTTTGACAAATAAAATAAATAAATAAAGAAAAAATAAATCAATAACAAACAACAATCATAAATTCACATCAACAAAAAAAAACACAAAAACTAGAATAAGTATAACATTAAAACAAGGCAAATGTTCCGTTATTGTAAAAATAATTATGAAATCAAAATCAGCAAAAATAGGAACAAAGAATTAGATATACTAAACTAATTTTTAATCAAATCTATTAATGGAATTCAATGAAATACTTGGAAATTTATCGAAATTATGTAAAAGGATTATGACTTGGGCAACATGAAGAACCAGAAGCAAGGTGTCATGGGTTTATTAGAAGATTTAGTACAAAAAGTCATCAGAAATTTCAAATGCTCATTCAAGTTAGCACAAAAGCATGAAGATAAAGGAATAAAGTATCAACATATCTGGTCATGCCCTAACAACAAATCAAGTTTGCTTGAAGTGGGTTGGTATTTTAAAGATTTTGGGAACCAGCAGTTTAGCAATCAGTACAGTTCAGATATTGCAAGAGAACACATCGTAGACTGAACCAATATATTTACAGACTATCCGGATAACAGAAGTGAAGATGAATTTAAATCAAGGAATGTTGACTTTGGAAGAATGCTCAAACAAAGCATTCATAAGAATTCGCTGATAAATGTTTATAAATAAAATGTTGGGAACAGGCACCTTTGGTGTTGTATGGAAGATTGATAAAAAAAAACAGGAAAGTCATATGCCGCAAAATATATACAAAAATTGAAAACAGATCCAAATTGGCTAGCTTCGATTCATCATGAAATAGCCGTATAAAACAAATGCGAATAGAAAAGTATCGTGAAGTTGCACGAGGTTTTCGAAACAAGTACTCATGTAGCATTAATTATGGACTACTTGGCCGGCGGTGATCTGACGAGTGACAATAATGTACCTAGTTAAATTTATAAACAAATGTAACATTACATTTGGTGCTATCCCTGTTACCATTGCTTTTACTTATTTGGACTGAGTATTGTCCCAAAAGAGAACCTGACTTAGTTCGGATTCGATTAAAGAAGGAAACTATCCATTTGGCCGATGTTGACTTGAACAAAATGGCTGTAGAAGAAGATGTTGAGATGACTGTCACGATTATCAATTGTCAATGCAAAATAGTAGACTGATTCCTTAGGTTCTTTAACAGACAAAAGGACAACATTGATGATAAATACATTGAATTGACTTCCTCTATCTTGGTCAGCAAATTGCACAAAGATCTTAAGTGCATGAGGAAAATTTGCGCCCATATGGGTATACGTTATTTCTGTAGCCTCCTTGTCCGTGGTCCACATACCAAGACTACTGGTGTCTCCTAGTTGGTGTCTTCAAAAAGAAGTAAACTCGATTATGAATGATTTACATTATAAAGCAGTTGCTATGTATAATAGATATTATATCACAAATCATTTTATTATAACATAGCAAAAATAATATATAAATTTATATGTAATTATATAATGTAATTTATATTTAATTATGATTAAGAATCTTAATTTGCTTGATTACTTTTCCGTATACAAGCCAATCATATTTTAATTGATATAATTAAGTATAAATAAGCATTGATCTGCGAATAAAAAAAATAAGTGATAAAAAATGCAACAGTGAAGTAAATTTAGACGCTTTCCACTTCTGGTTACAACATACTTGGCCCACGAGCGGTATGCAAACTCCGGCACACTAAACACACCTTCAGGGAACATAATCACATGTTCCATCGCAACAATGGAACGAATCTGCCATTATTGACATGCATCGAAAGTTTTAACGACCCCCTTTCGAATTGCCGACTTCGCCACCGTGCTGCATGCCATACTCGCATTTCAACTGCCGATTATTTATATAATTTTTTTCTCTCTCTCCACCCTTCCCCACCGAAATTACCCACCCCGGCTGGCAATCTTACCGAATAATCAACACGGCTCGAATACACATATTTATAATCATGTGTGTGTGCATATATATATATATATATGCATGAACACACTAGTAATAATAATAGCGAAATTAAATTTTCATTCATAAGCCCATCGCAGGGAGCGCTGCAATTTATATAAGCGGCTTTAAAGTAAGGGGCATAAATTTTCTTTTCGGTCCTCCCGCGTTATGTAATTTCATTACTTCGAATCGGCAAAGATTATTCTAATTTTTTAATGGCCATGCAATGGAGGACTGAATTATATTCTCCACTCTTCCCTTTCTCTCAACCCTCCCTTTTTTCTTCTTACTTTCTGTCGTCCTCCTCCTCCCATTTTATTTTCCGCTCGCTTCCGACTTCCTCGGATTAAATGGAAATAAACATTTCATTTATCTTAAACCCCAAATTAGGTTTCAAGCGAAGTCCATTAATATCCCAGAGTCGCAATGAAAACCAGAAGTTTTATTTTTTAATTGTTTATTTTTCATTTCTTAAATTGCACTATATACACTTTAATTTTATTGAAATATTAATTAGAATTTCTTCTTTACCACCTCGTACATACATTTCAACTTTATATAAGCTAGCTACTATTATTATAATATAGTCATTATGTTCAAAAATACAAAGGATTTTGACAAATTTATTCAACGGAATAATATGGACATTTTTTAGTGTCTTTTTGCAATTATCTTTACAATATATACATTCCGATATTCAACTAATCCAAGAAAATATATATATAAAAAAAGATGCTAAACATTTTTATTAATTTCATTTGTTTGACAATAGTTAAAATTCATATTAATACCTAAATGATCGACGTGTATTTATATAATATATTCACATATTCCATATATCGATATTATTTATTAGTATCTTTTATAAGAAAAGTAAAAAAACAGATATTTTTCGGATCTAACTTCAATATAAGTTAATTGAATTGTAAACAGTCTTATTCGTATTATTATATTCTACTAAAATCTGAATGTTTTTTACATTTTCTTGCTAGAAAAAACGATAGGTGCAATAAACAATATGAATTACATTTATCCTGTACTTTATATTATACTTTCGTATGATTATTTATAAGTTAAGATAGTAAATAATTGTATTCATAATATATTTGAATTAAGTTGTAATTAGATCATAACATTTGTTGTGTTTTCCTAAAATACATCCCAAAACAACTGCAATACATAAATTGAATATATTTATATTGTACATTGAAGCAAATACATGTACGTTAGTCCGGGTTTATTAATAAACAGTTAAGGTGCAGATGGTTAAGTGAACGCAAACTGTATATGTTCTAGTAGTTACTAAGTTTTGAGCTAACTAACCTTATATGCTCCAAGATTTTGAACGACGCACTCTAAGATGGCCTCCCTTCCGACCGCCGCTGTAACATTGGATATTGGCTGCGAGAAGTTCGGATTGTCTGAAAGATTAAAATTTAAATTATTATTATGATTATTTCCAGACCCGCTGAAAGTGCATTTTCCCGGGCGCGCGTTTATTAGCGAGGGCGGGCGAATAAATTTCATAACTAAATTAACTTTGAATATAAATATGAATGTGGAATGGGAATCGGGGGAAGAATGTCGCTCCCCCCCGCGGTGCTATCTCTTTTCAGGAGGGCGACTGCCTATTATTTAGAGCAGTATCTCTGCTTGAGCAGTTCGCGGGATTAGCACTCGATTGCGCGAATGGCAAACTGAATCCTGCCACCACCATCCCCATCCCCATTCTCCTTCTTCAGCGATGGTGGCGGAACGCACCCTTCCTTTCCAAAACCCTAATCAGCTTATCCAAATTCATTGTTTCCCACGCTTCAGTTTTATATACCTGCACCACACATACACACACGCAACCCGAGAAATTAATTAACTTGTCAAAAACCGATCAGAAATTAATAACGAGCCAAACACGAGCAACAGAATATACAAAAAAAAACAAGGGTGTAATCCCAATTTTCACCCCTTTCGAGATCGACAAAAATGAAAACAATAATACCCATAATTGTTTCCATTATGACGACCCATATGCATATATATATTTTGATCTTATTGTTCGGTGGATCTCTTTTGTTCAATTTGCACAAGCGTGTGTGAGTTTTCTGGTCTACATATTTAAGAGCAAATGACACTAAAATGACTTGATAGGAAGCCCCGTGTGTAAGCTGCACTTGTTTTATGGTTTATGAACACACTAAACCGTATATTTTATGAATGTCGTGCAAAGCGCAGCCCCCCCGCGTTTTATGCTCAACGTATAAAATCCGAAAAGAGAAAGCGACTCACAAACACACACTCATACAAAGAGGAAGCGGGTAAAAAGAAGGAAAACCGGAAAACAAAATAAATATTTAATGTTCGCTGAAAAAAGTGTGCGCGGAGCCTACTTACAGCCTCGAAATTCATGCCAATAATAAACGCTATTTGCATGCGTAATTGGAGGAAAATGTCACACGATGTGTATCGTTTTACATGAAAAAACAATAAACGTGAAGAAAAATTTGCATCGATTTCATTATTCAATTTTTTGGTTCAGCCGTTATTCACAGAATGAAAGAGAACATTATTGTTCCAGATTGCAGATATTTATTTATTACGTAATGATAATTTGGTGTAATAAACTTGTTTAAATCCTTTTCTCTTTGGAAATAAGCATGAAACATATAGGTTCCTAAAATGACGTATTTTCATGTGGAATATATTTACACCGGAAATCCCTGTGTTACACTGCATTACTAGAATAAGTTTTTGTAGTAACACGCTTTGATAATTTGTCAAAATCCCCTATATAATATGGAAATTTCAAAACACAATTCAATAGTTAAATAAAATGATTGTATAGTATGACATTATTATAATACGATTCAAGAATTACAGTTTCTTATGGATTTAACAAATTTTGAAGATAGTCAATACATAGAGATGTTGGTATAAATATGAACGAGAAAATTAGTGTTGTAGATTACTGATATAGTGCATGTTACCTTCACCATGAGAAAAGACTACTGCCCACCAGTGACTATCAACGGAAAAATTATACCGACAGCTAATAAAGTTAAATATTTGGGTATGCATCTGGATAGAAGATTGACCTGGAAAGATCACATCCAAGCAAAAAGAGAACAACTTGAAATCAAGTGCAGGAAGCTGTACTGGCTACTACAAGAAGACTCACAAATTTCAAAAGAAAACAAGCTATTGATTTATAAGGTAATTTTAAAACCAGTCTGGACCTATGGAATACAGCTGTGGGGAAGCACTAGCAAATCTAATATAGCTATTATACAAAGATTCCAGTCGAAAAGCCTAAGAAGAATCATAGGAGCTCCATGGTACATTGCAAACAGGAGAATACACGAGGATCTTCAAATAGAAACAGTGGAGGAAGCCATCATGAAATATAGTAGCAGATACCAAAATAGGCTAGAAAAACATCCAAATGACTTAGCTATCAATATTTTGGATAATACCTTAACAACGAACCAACTGAAGCGATGTAATTTTTTGGATCTTCCAATGAGATTTAGCAACTAACTAGCAATTAAAGGAAAACCACTAGTGGGCGCTGACCAATATTAATTTGTTATTTCTCAACCGTTAAACCATTTACTGAATGTTTTGTTATAAAATAGATTGTAAATAAAACAGACGTTATACAAAAAAAAAGATTGCTGATATATATCTTGATTACATAATGATAATTTGGTGTAATAATTTGGTTATTTTTTATATTTTTAAATACTCGTGAAACATGAAAGTTCGTATATAGCGCATTTTAAATTGTTATATATCTAAACCAGATATCCATATGTAACACAGTATTTCTATAATAAAGTTTAGTTTAGCACGCTTCGTGAATATGATAAAATTGATATATAATAAGCAAATCCTATAACGCGGTTATATTTGTTATATATTAATTCAGGCATAGCATGTAAATAATGATATTTTTGTAAGAAATTATGTAAATAAAATATCTTTGAAATAAATAAAAAACTTTCTACAAGGAAGCAATTTAAAAAGTGATTTATGTAAACCAAAAATCTCAGTGAAACAATGAATTAAAGAAAATCCTCAAACAACAATTAGAGCTTCCTTAAGGATTTTATGATACCAATGCTACAATTTTGATAGAAAATAGTATATAAAGAAGCAAATTGTGTGAAAATCTTTCTCAAATCAGCAATACTTGGGCTAATCAAGAGATTCAGTAATGAAAATATATTCTTTTAGTATATTCTTTTTGATGAAGCTTCAGACCATATCCTCCATCGAGCAATATTGAAATCATGGTATTTTTGCCTAAACATATTATAATTATGTGTGTAATAAAGTGGATAGATTTTGGCCAATAGTTCAATGAAAATTTTGTATAATTTTAATTAGACTCAATGAGATATGATCCATAATATATATCCTTTAAAAATATTAAAATCATGTTATTTATCCATAAAAAAATATTTGAATTACATTTTGGAGTAATAGGTACAATAATTCTCCGACCATTGTCACAAATATAAGCAATACTTTTAAAAATGTAACTTAAAAACTAATACAGTTAGTTAAATTTCCTTTATTTTCATTTAAACGAGGAACAATAAATACTAGAAATTTTCATATTTTATTAATTAAATATGTTTTAAGCTAAAAGCAGACAGTAAGTAGGAAATACTAAACCGATTCATCAGAGAAAAGTATACAGGATAGGATATTAAACGGGATCGTTATATTTGTGGCTAAATGCTGCTATTCAGCTTCTGTTTTTTATTATCATTTAACTTCCACTTTTGTCAAAGTTATATAAGCAAATATGCTTTTTTTGTAATTCAACTTTACTACTACCATAAAAAAATGTATGTAAAAATTATGACTCTTTACGTTTATATAATTAATTAATTAATTAATCATAATATATATTAAGTTCCCAACACTGCGACCCAACACTTTAAATAAAATAAGTAATGTTAATAAAGAAATGCTTTAATTTTATTTTAATCCCGGAATATTTTGTATCAATTTAGAATGCACACAACCATAATTAGGGTATAAAGTCCTGCAATAACATATTTAATTCCAGCAGTATGTCTATATAAGATATAAAAGTTTAAACATTATTGATGTATAAATATACATTGTTGAAATTTAATTATAATTACATTATAAAAGCAGAATTCGAATAATTCATTTTCCGATTTAAAATAAAAAGTTTTACTAGTTATTTTTTGTATAGAGCTTTCATAAATGATATTCATAATAACTCCTAAATTCTTAGACAAATTGCGGAAGGTTTTCACGATATTCCTAAAATTAGTTCTGTTTTTCGGGCAGTTTTAAAAACATATTCTATTGGAGAGTCGATATTCCAATGCGTTTTTCCATTCTGGTATGTTAACATTAAAAAAAGGTAATAATTTGAAACTATTTGTTTTAAAAATTCCATTGTTACGTTGAGCTTGACGTTGTAAAATGAACGAGAAAATTAATGTTCGATATTCGAGGATATGCTTTAATATTGATCTTGCAAATTGAATGAACGGTTGATGCACAGATGCGATTTGCGTCCCACGTTGGTCGCCAAAACTGAGCTTTCTGCTTTACACAAAGAAGCGATGCGATGCTTGTCGTCCAATTAATATCGCGGTTTTGGCATCGTTCCCCGTTCCTCGATTTATTTGCGATATAATTATTGTCCAGGAAAATTACAGCGTTAATTATTTCCAGGCGATCCCAATTTAGTATTAAATTAATTAGCGATCATCCATGTGGGACGGTTGTTCATCGGTTCCGCATTTAACAGGAAGTGTATCCAGGGCATCGCGTTATACACTCTAAATAGCATGTTATTATCTGCGATTATTTCACGTTCTGCGAACAAACAAACATTAAATATCGATGTACTTGATATTCAGGTCAAAGTTTTTCCAATATATTCAGTACAATTATAAATATTTTCAATAGATAATAAACATTGTTTTAACATAAAAACAAGTTGACTTTCATTATTTTTTTTATCATTTTTTTTCCGAGAAGAACGGAAGGAAGGCCCTCAAAGGTGGTAATACATATATTTTTTTGGAATGTGTTTGGTCACCACGACATTTACAATCTATCCATACGACATTAAGTAAATCAACCATCATGTAGACACTTATTTTAGAACCAAGGCACTGTGTTGAACTCGTCTCAACCTTCGTGGAGAATGGATATGTTTTTGAACGCTCCTGAATTTTCTATTTCCGAGAAGAACGAGCGGAAGGCCCCCAAAGAGGGCAAGTTGTGATAAAAAAAATTCTGCCCTGCAAAATGGAATCGGCAAAGGAACGCGGAAACAATACTAGTGAAAACGGTGTAATCACAGAAAATAGTGAAGTAAATAGTGAATCGGGATCGATCAGCCATCAGCCATCAGCTTTAGCGATGCTGACCAGTGATGCCAAAGAACTGAAAAGACTAGTGACAAAACATAAAGTTAGTAGCAGAAAGGTTATCCACAAGCATAATCGCACAAGAATAGATAGCAAAAGGGAATCTAGTGATAGCGGATACAGGAAAAGCCGCCAATGAAGACACCCCATTGCTAATCCAAAGCAGATGGACAAGCAAAGCCCACAACAAGCCGTACCGGCCGAATTAAATCTGGAAAACATCGTTGTGTTTCACACATTTTCTACCTGGAAAATTTGTGTAACAAATATACAGTTTATATAAAAAAACAGAAAATTACTTGTTGCCTTTGAAAAAAAAACTGTTAAAACAATGGTAAATTATGTAATAAATACTATTTTGTATTAAGAAATGTACAATAAAATGTCATTTCCAATTCGTCATTTCTCTAATATTGTTGTCATAAGTGGAATGTTTTCCTCTTCAAAACTATGATTTAATGGTGATTGATAGCCGAATGGCTTGAGTCGTCGTTAGCAAAATTTGTGGTCCCGGGTTCAAACCCTGCTACTTCCAAATATTTGCAGCCATAAAAATGAATTAATTGTCAATGGGCAATGGTTCCCAACAAGTGTCTGCAACGAGATTGCAAATATCGTTGCAAAAAGACCAAAAAAAACTATGATATTCTTCCAGCAGATCAAAAATTTCAAAGATAATTTATATTGTTTCATCATCTTCAACAGGATTATTATCTACATTTAAAGAATATTGTTATAATTTATATAAATTACTGTATTATTTTATAATTAAAATAAATAAATAATTGTATGAACAAAATGAAAATGTTATACCTAAAATGTGTTTATGCAAATGCGTTTTGATCTGCATATTTTTGCATAAGGTTTTACATAGAAGATAATAAATATTTGAATAAAATTAATGTTGGAAGTTGCGTTTGATGACATTAATATAGGTTTAGTCGTGTATGAATATGAATAAAGCATTGCCTCTATTGATTTACCAAAATATTCTATATAATGGTATAATAATAAAGAAATAATACGCTGTCACCTCAGTTGATTGATGATACTGCTACATAATATAGGGCTTAGAATGAAAGTGTGCCTCTTAAACATGCTATTTGTTATTAAGGAAGCACTGCAAATAAATGAGAAAACACATTAAATTATTCGAAAGATTGTGTTTGTTTATTTTGTGTATAATATAAAAAAAACACATAAACAATTTGTATAAAAACTTATTTGTTTATCATTTTTATTATTTATTGTAAACTAATAATATGTTGCATATAACGCTTTATTTACTTAAAAAAATACTTTTTTTCTAATTAAACAACACAAAATTTATATCAATAAATAATAGCTTAAAACCCTTATATTTTATTTACATATAACAATTATTATAAATTGAATTATCTAGAAATAATTGTGTTGATAATAAGTGAAATGTGTTGCCTTAAATTATCTCAGAAGTATTAGGATTATTGTGGGCATAAGATTAATTATATTAAATAGATGACTGGGAAAAGACGCAAGAAAATGTATATTCCAGAAATCTATTTCAACCATTTTCGTGGGCCCAAAAAGATTCGAGGGCCTTAGAAGTTATATGGGCTCCAAAAGTTGTGTGGGTCCCAACAACCTCGTGGTCCTACATACTGTGCTTGGAATACCTTTGGATAAGATGGTTCTGAATTGTACATTGGCTTCAGTTTTCTTATAAACAAACCTAATGTAAATATATTTATAAAATTAAAAATAATGATAATTAAATAATTGCTATCTGTAATAATTCATTAATATAAATCTATAAAGACTAAATATATATTAATATGAATATTAGTAAATAAAATAATTCTTATCTAAGAAAGAATTGTATATAAAGTTATGAATGATATAATTTTCTTTCATGCGAACATTTCGAAATCTAATTGATAAAAGGATATCAAAGAGCAGTCAAATCAACGTCAAAACGGCGCAAGATATATACGTTCCTTAACCAAACCTGAAATATCGAGAAATATTGGAGGGTCTGTGACTGATTTATCGACGATCCCCCATATTCGATAGCGTATAAAGAAAAGCTTTGCGACCGAATACGTTTTCATCGGCAAAAAACACCAAAGGCCATTTTCTCTCTTTATTATAACCGATATTTCTGGAAAACGGCGAACGCAAAAAAAAGTCGAGACGAAAATGAAAGCGTAAGGAATGTGAAAGGGACAACAAGATAGCAATATATAAATATGAGGGGGGTGGATGTGGGGGTAGAGTTTTCCGTGAAAACGTGAAACTGCAATCATTTCATTTATCCGTACTAACTAATTCGTGTAATACAGCTGAAACAGTTTTGTGCTGAAAGCGGCTTTTGTTGCAGCCGAACGCCGCTGTGCAAATCAAAAAGGTCGACGTGGCAGCAGCTACCACTTTGTTTCCGTAACAAGTTGAAGACTAATTTCAACCTCGTTAACTGTATGCAAATAATAACCTGACAATTTTATTAGAAATGATATTATATTATTGTTACAAGTGTAGTTTTATATTTTATTTATCTACCGCAAATAAATAATAACATTAATATATCTCCAATAGGTATTTTGAATTATACGTATATAAAATTTAAAAATAATTACATTTTAATTGATGAACAAATAAATTATAAAAATAACACAAAAGTTTCTTATTGTGCAGTTTTTTTATGCGGTTTTAAAGTCGTTTAGTTCGATTTGAAAGAGTGCGGCCGCATTGTACGAGGTATTTATGTGTATATATTATAGAGTTAATTATATTTGACATAAATTTACCATTCTTAAAAAACAACAACTATATTACAGAATGGGAAGGTGAAGAGAATGAATAAAGCATAACTTCAAAAAACTAGTAGTATCTAGATAAAAAGCATAATTACTACCTAACCAAATCACGTGATTGGAGGAAAGAAGAATAAAATATAAACCAAAAAAGAATATTTTCTGTTCAAAACAAAAGTAACAACAAGAAACACATCAATAGACCTTTGCAACAATGGTACTTAATGACCTACTCTATTCCAAAACCAAAATTGTTCCAGTACTCGATAGATACCTCTCCCTTTCCCTTAAATTAATCTTAAAAGATTCAAATTTATCCTCTCTCTTCAAATTTTGTAACCCTTCAAATCCATCAACCCTTCCTAAATATAAGTATCCCAGACTAACCCTATTCCAGAATCTAGTATCCCTATAACTATGTACTTTCCCTACTTTCTTATGCAATTGGTAAACAAATGTTTATTTAGTTTCTACATGGTATATAATATTCATTGGTCGATAGCCCTTTAGCCAGCCTTTTTATGATTATTTTTATTGTTATTTAGTTTAAATTTAGAATTATATTTTGTTTTTATAACTGGCCAATAAATTATATTGTATTATTTAATATATTTTTCTTATTTTTAGTGTATTTTGTGAAGACAGATACAAGAGAAACAAGAAACACGAAGCAAATAAAATCGATTGAGTTTGGGATTAAATTAATCGAAACAAATCCATTCCGAAGCGTGAAATTGTTTTTTTTTCTTCTTCTTTGAAACGGATTATCTATTAAAATCAAGGGACGCACGAAAAAAAAAGAAGCAGATCTGGGGGTTGATTATATATATTTTTTTTTGCTTCAGCTACTTGAAGATCAATGTGGGATTCGCTTACAAACGATAATAGGAGGGAAGAGCAATTCAATTTGCATATTTTATATCGGAAAAGAAAGGAGAAGAAGAAGGGCGGAAAGATATGCAGCAGTCTAAGAATGGGTTTACAGGGCGCATTAGTATTCAGTCGAAGCCTTTTTTTGTAGCTTGGTTTTGCAATTAGTTGACTTTTTGTTCGCTCCCTAACATGGATCATTATCTAATGTATTTAAATTTAGTTAAATGTTTCGATAATCGCACGTAGTTTTTTTTTATTAGATTTAGTTTGTTTTACATAATTTTCCAGTAGATGTTTTTATTTCTTTTGGTATATTATAACCTAATTATTGTTAATTGAATTTTATACTCTACTTTCAATAATAGCTCCAATTATGTAACTATTTCACAAATAAATAATGCAAATGGTATAGATTTAGACTATTTCTTGAAGTTTTGAATATTTCAATAAATAATTTCAAGTAAGGACTAATTATTAAAAATGTATAATTGTTGCAGTAGTTAGACAAAATACATACAATACTATTGACCATAGATCTTTCTACACTTAAACAATTGACTTGAAAATACCGTAGATCTGTAGTCAATAATTAATATTTCGTAAGTTATTCTCATTAACAATATGTTCAGTTATTTCATCAAATTATTTAATATTATTATATAGGTTTAATGATTAAAGTATTATTGTTATAAAAAAGTGTCCTTTCTTGTCCTGTGACTGTTTTTTTTTTATGATCGATATTAAATATAGCCGAAGCTACTAAATGTTTGATTATTAGATTTCATTAAATATGTATGGGTTTTTCTTTAATGTAATTGATTTTAATAAATAATCGAGTAATTTTTGCTCACAAAGAGCTGAAGCAAAACGAAAGCAAGAACAAAAACAACAACAAATGAATAAAATACAACCAACCAAAATAATCCAGACAACATATATTTCAGAATAAATATTTATAAAAGAGAATCAAATGAAACAAATAATTTCATCAAAAATAATATTCTATTAATTGCTGTAATATGTTTAAACCTACTTATAATAATTTTATATTTAAGGAAGAAATATAAAAAGTTAAAGTGATTCATTAGTAATTATTAATATTTCTCAACTATCTTTGATAATTGTAAGTTAAGAATATCAATAGTTGTGATATAAAAAAAAATGTCATGATATATTTAAATATGAAGCCTGTAAAATAATAGTATTCCGAAAAAGGTATTTGTTGTTAAGTTAATTATGTAAGTTACCATCCTCCGCGGATGTTTCAGAGGAAGAAGCAAGGTAGTAGGCCTCTGCTACCTGCGGGATGTTAACTTCCATCTTATGTCTCAGTTGTTGAAATAGTTTCTTGGACAAAAGGATCAGTTGAATTTTTGAAATCTAATAATGTGCCAAGAAACAATAGTCAAAAACGTTAAGTTCATCCATAAAGCATTGAGGAGAAATACGTTTCAGGTAATAAATATATATATGAAAGATTGCTATCCTGAAAACTAAAAACAAGTAAAAACAGAACAGATATGGTCTGTTGTATTTTTACTTATTCCGAGTTTAAGTAGACATAATGCAAGAACTAATTGAAGACTGAAAAAACATGCATTTATCAACTGCACGTTTTTAAATCTCATATACAGATTACTCTCGAGTTCTGTACTTTTGTGATTCTCTTTTTAATTCTTTCTAAATTAATTATAATCCATATTTAATGAATGTGATCAAAAACGGCTGAACAATTAACTGCTATATTAAACAAAATTTAACTCACGTACAAAAAGCTGAATCCGAATAACGCAAGGAATAAAAAATAACGAAAATTAGAGCAAAAATCAACGGAAACAGTGCAGACTATATAAATTATAAAAAAAATACATGTGAAAGATTAAAGAGAATCTACATTTAATGAATATCATCAAAAAGGCTGGGTAATTAATTGCTGTAATAAACACGGACGAAAGTATGAAAGAGAAACAATATCGGTTGGATAACGAGAAGTTAATTGTGTAACAAGAAAAACAGAGCCCGCTTTTCCAAATTGTCCGCTCCTGCCAGGACGACTGTATTTATAAAATCGCTGGAGACTTCCAATTTATATAGTTAATTACAAAATAATGGCGGCGGAGAATGTAATTTCGCGATAAAATATTTACTTGCAGCCAGGCGAAAAATCCTCGGGTCGCTTTCCCTCATATTTTCAAACCAAACACAACATTTTATTCTCTTTCTCCTCCGCCTCCTCTTCAACCATCCCCCACCCTGCATCAGAATATATCTGTAGGTTTATATATATATATTATATGTACGTACTGCATATAAACGTAAGCCTAAGGCTTCTTTCTCGATACATACTGGTAATCAACTAGAAATATATGTGTGTGTCGACCCTATACAAAATAAATTTTAAAGAAAACTTTATATTGCAGGGATGAAATCGCATATACATACTCTATATACTTATATACATTCCTACTATGTACAAGTATGTATACCCTTTCCAAGGGAAACCGAAATTAAAATACAAATGAAAGTACAGCACATACAGATGTTTGCGAGAGCGGGGAGCGTTCCGGCGCCCTTTTTCTGTTTCGAGCTTCACCTGGGCAAAAATATTGCTGCGAAATTGCAGACATCGAGGCAAGCAGACGCCCTCATCCTACCTCTTATTAGGTTGGGGTGAAGGGATGTTTTCTGTTTCATTTATTTATTAAATTTGCCATATTTTTTTCTCCTCTTTCTCCTTGCATTCATTAAGAAAATTTAATCCAAGCCGCCCCTTTCCAGACTTTGAGATTAATTAGTTAATTTGTTTATTCAATTACTTAATCACATCAATATGTCTTGCTCCGTGCTGAAAAGTAACGTCTTTTATTGGTGATATTTTGAAAATAAGATTGGTTAATAGAAATAATATGTATAAAATTTCGTATAATTAAATTAGTTTGTTTCTATAGCCCTATGCACCAATAGAATTTTATTATAATTTTCCTTTTTTAAACTTCTTATTGAGTTTTTTTTTCTGAATGTTGACGGAATAAATGTTATTATTATATTTCAAATTAGTTATTAAGTACATTGATAGTAAAAAGACAATACTAGATAAACGAATGATTGTGATTATGATTGCTTGAATATAAATTAAGGGGAAAATATTATATAACACATCTAATTTATGAATGATATGACCACTTATACGTACTTTAGTCATACCAACTACCATTTGCTAGATTTGAATTTGATGATAATATATTTGTATTCAATTACATACTGTGCTGTCATATTTGAAGGAATTATTATGACTAACAGTAATTTATATGTCATTTTATATGAAATTATTCTTCAATTTACGACCATTAACATATAGTAATATTAAGTTTTAATAAAAACAATGAAAGTAACATGTTATCAATTTTTTATGTACACTTCCATTTAAAATGCTAATTGCATAGTATTTTATTTAATAACATTATTAGTATCTGTTAATCGGAATTATATATAAATTATTTTAAGGATTTATTCAAAAATTATGTAAATAAATTTACCTATTTTTTAGTTATAAAATCTTACAATTGTTAAATGGATGCATTTTACAAAAATCACATTTTATATGCCTCATAACTTCAATGTTCCTGTGAAAACTCGGAATTTTAAGAACTTCTCGGATTAATAAAATACGACTAATTTAAATGGAATTAATTAATGTATTTATGAAATTTATATTATATATAAATAATGAGTATTAGGTTTCAATGGGATGAATTAAAATGATTTGTATTTGTTGAAATTGTTTTCTATATTTTACACTTTTTTCATTGAATTTTATTGGAAACCACTAATATTCTAAAATTTAAAACAATTCTTTCTAAAGGGTCCTTCTGCCCAATTACAATTTTATTCTTGTTTTTCATTATAAAAATTAAGTCCAAAGTTATTTTTGACCAGTTTTGTATTATCAAATTTATATCAATTTTTTTCTTTCTCCCTACTCATACAATCAATTACTTGAAGTGGTAGTACTAGTAGCACCAACTATGTGAAAAGGAATCCTTTAGTGATACCATTGCGAGGATAACAGAGGACGGCTCCATTAATAACAGCATCCAAAAGACAAAACACGTTCAATGGGTTTAACGATCCGCCCCCTCGCGCATCGAAAGCAAAACGGTTAACAAGTTATTCCGGGCATAATAAATTTGGTAATGCAATAAATTACGGTCGGGAGAATCTTAAAGTTAAGAATCGATTCCGCGCCGTTCGCGCGATGAGTCGGCACGGATGGGCCTTGAGGGGGAGGGTGAAGGGGTGCAGGGAGACGCTAAGGGGGTGGGTGCGGCACTGGCCCCCGTAAACCCTCACTACCCCCTGCTCCGAGTTATGGAGCTTTAATTAAAACGTCACACATCACAAAAGCCACAATTCGCGGGTCACAATCGCTGCCAACTCTGTATATAACATATAGCCAACCTGTCGACGATTAATACAGTATTAATTGCTGACGCCCCGTCAAACGCGCAATATACTTGACGGCTTTATTGCTTCGCATCCTGCAGAAAACCGAAAAACGACACGGATACTCTTCTTACTATTACATCTTATGTTCTTTGGATTGCATCCCACAAATAATCTCTTTTTATAATAGTTTACAATCATTAAAGTCTGTAGAAATATTTCCAAATGGAGGTAAAGCTTAGATATAGAATCAATTATGAGATATACACATCATTTTATTGGATTCTAATAGACACCTATGATTACAATTAGCAGAACCTAGCAAACTCCTTTGACAATTTTCTTTCGTTCTTTGGAGAATAGTAGTCGGGCGAGGAAGAATATGTAGATGCAGAGAGAATTATTTGGCCGATACACAAAATATATATAGTCGTATATTTATATAGATGGTGTAAACAAATGAACAGAAACAATTATAATATAGATATGATTTAGAGAACCTTACTGCTTGACGAACGAGAGAAGAAAATGGTTCGTACTGACCGGCGGGTGTGAAAGAGGAGAGAGTGATTATTCCGGGTTTGTCCCTTTTATATGTTTCTGGGGGTCGTAAAACTTAAGCCTCTTATTTAATTATCCAAAACATATGTTTACCACGTGGGCGGACATGAGCGCCACAGATCTATAATATATGGCCTTTCCTACACAATAAACCGTGTTTCAATATTAAATATGAATTCTTATATATTTTAGTATCAAAATATAAACAAATTTTACCAAATAAATATATATAGTAATTAAATATAAATTGTATAATGTATGTGGTGAATACCAGTATGAATTGAATTAATCAAATGAGAAAATTTGGAAAAAACTTATTATTCTAAACACATTTATTAATAAATATTAATTTTTAGACTCCTTTATTTTTTTTACATCAAGAAATTATAAATTTCATAAACATAAACAAAAAAATCAATGTTCGATTTTACTGTTAAATAATACGATTATTCAATCAATTATGTATTTTCAATTTTATCCAATGATCTTCCTGCTAACTTTTATGATCATATTACTTCTGCACCTTATAAATAAGAAATTAGGCAGAACGTTGCACAACTTTCAGTAAAACAAATCTTAAACATTTTTATTCAACCAATACTTATAATAGAGTTTTATTAACTACAAAACTTCGCTTGTGGGCATTATCAACATACTTGACATACTTGAAAATAATAAGCAATTTAGTAAGGAAGTTAGCTGCAGGCGATAAATATTATAAATATCATAACATTGATAGAAATCCGTAAAAAGAAACATAACGATATCAACTTGTATAATCGAAATTGCTTCCTTGCTTTATTATTAAAATATGTTCTCATAATAAATTACAGAATTGTTGAACATTAAGTTTTCAGCAGAATAACATATTTAGTTTTGTTATATAATTTCATTTATTTTCTTCAATTCAGAATTTAACATTTTTATTTGATTATATGTATATATTCTTTTATATTCTTCTATTTGTTTATATTATTTTGATAATTAATTTTTCTATTTATCTATTTCATATTTTTTAGAATACATTATTTTTGTATAAACTTATGTATTAATCGTGTCTCTAGGAGGAAAGATATAAGTCGATAGCTCTTTTGTCACATTGTCACTAATAAAGGTGATGATTATTATTATTATTTTACAGAATTGTTACTGTTTTCTATTTTTATAAAATAGAAAAGTATGGAATAACATTTTTTTTACTTAAAATGTATTGCATTCACGAACTCACTTGATTATCGAGTACTTCCGGGAAATAATTATATCTATAAATAAAAATAAATAAATTGTTATGTTTCTGATTGTAAGTACTGGATTTCTCTTTTTAATTGTATTCTCTTATATTGAGAAAACTTTACTTAAAATATAATTCATTGACCTTCATTCTCCATTTTTGAAGTCATTCCTGTACTAAGTTCAAAGAATATTGCAGGTGATATAATGCACGTGCTGCATCTGCATCCGATGATAATATTGCAGTATCATCAGAAAATGTTGCAACAGTTGTTTTATCGGTTAATGGCATATCTGCAGTGTATAATATATACAGAAGGGGTTCTAATACTCTTCCTTGTGGTACACCTGATTTGATTGGATGCAAATCTGTTACTGCATCGAACACTTTCACTTGAAATAATCTTCCTGTTAAGTACGAATTTAATATTTTGTAAAAGTTGTATGGTAGAGCCTTCTTTAATTTATAATATAATCCTGTATGCCACACTTTATCGAACGCTTGCGATACATCTAAGAAAGCTCCAGAGCAATAGCGCTTTTCTTCCAGATCCTGCCTTATTATATTAACAATTCTATTAACTTGTTCTATGGTGCTGTGTTGATCGCGAAATTCAAATTAGTGACTTGGTATTAGATCGTTGTTTCTTATGATAATTTTTAGTCTACTCATTAATAACTTTTCAAATAACTTTAACATAATAGGAAGTAGGCTTATGGGTCTATATGATTTTATATCTTCTGGAGCCTTTCCTGGCTTGGGAATTAATATAATCTGTGCTATTTTCCATTGAGAGGGGAAGTGTCCAGTTCGTAAAATTACATTAAACATGATTGCCAGAAACAAGATCCCTTTCTTTGGAAATTCTTTTAGTATTTTTCGCCTTATTAGATCGTATCCAGGAGTCTTTTTCGGTTTAATTTCATTGTTAATGAGTGTAGCAAGTTCTTTTGGTGATATTGGTAAAATAGGAAGAGACATCTGAAATGGCGATGCCAGAAACATATCTATTTCAGATTCTCCATTTCTTGGAGTACTTTCTGTTAGGTATGGTTCAAAGACTTTCTCGAAATGCTCGGCAAATGTTTGGGCTTTGTCTTCATTACTTCTTGCCCATGTACCCTTTTCTTTCCGGATTGGCGGAATGTGAACTGCAGGTTGTTTATTTTTTCTTGTCGCCTTCCACAAGGAGTATTCCGTAGCTTCCGTTGGTATGAGATTTTGCAGATAATCTTGTATCGATTTATTTTTTAATTCTTTTTGTAGAAGTTTCAATTTATTCGTAGCTTTATTTAATTTAGTTTTATCTGCAGGTAGCCTGTAGTTTTGATATAATCTACGAAGTTTTATTTTTTCCGTAAGCATTGTCTTAATTACAATGGGACATTCACTATGTACTTCTGGAGTTATGTGTTGTGGAGTTGATTTCCATGAGGCGCCTTGCAATGCTTTTGCAAGGGTTTCTACAGCAGTGTCGATTTCTTCTACTGTTTTAAGTCGAATATTTGTTGTAATGTTTTGTTCTAGTATACTTCTGAATGATTCCCAGTCAGTCGCTTTGTTGCATAATGTTGCCGCTTTCTTAATGTGTACTACTTTTGAACTTAGACTGACGCTGATTGGCGAATGATCAGATAACGGATCCAGACATGATTCTATTGCTATGTAATTTCTTGCACTTCCTTTTGTTACACAAAAAACGATCACATCTGGGATTTTTCTTCTATCAGTCGGCTAATGCGTTGGTTCTCCCGTGGATACATTTATTAGTTTATTTTTATTTATTGTCTTATGTAGTTCCTTTCCTCTTATGGTTGCTAATCTGGATCCCCACTCCGGATGCTTTGCATTATAATCACCTCCAGCAATAAATCTATTTCCAAGCGTGTTAAAGTATGTTGTAAAAATGTCTTCTTTCATGTGTTTGGGGAGCAATATATAGCTGATATTTGAATGGGGACACATCGGTCTTCCAATAGATCAGTGGTTGCCTGAATATGCTCCCTTTCATATTTTGGCATTTCATGGTGTGTTAATGAACTTTTTATGAGTATAGCTGAGCCGCCATATGCAATACCATCTGGATGCTTCGTGTCGTAAAGAGTAAATCTCGGAATTTTTAAAAAGGTTTTATCCGTAAAATGTCTTTCTGAAATCAACATAATATCAATTTTCTGGTATTCAATAAATTTTCTTTGCTCTAAAGTATTTTGCGCTAAGCCATTGGCATTACAAACGTTTATTCTGATGTTGTGATTAATTATGAGATGATTGATTGAATAGCTTGATTCGTTTGGTTCATGAATGTCCTCATTTCACCCATTAGTTCCACTAATTTTTGGGTCAATCCTATTAAAGCCTCCATTATGTTCTTTTCCCAGTTTTTTGGACTGTCTTGTTTATTCCTAATGTTCTTGTCTTCTGAGGTTCTGTCTGCTGTCGCTTCAGCATAAGAAAGTCTTCTAGGTTGGTCGTTCTGTTGCTGTTGTATATTTTGTTGTTGTTTTCTTTGGGGCTGTTGTTCTCGTTGAGGTAGTGTTCCGGTCGTGGTTGCTGTTCACAGCGAGGCCATTCATCATTAACAAATTTGTTCCTTTCTTATCTACCTCTTATTATATCTTTTGTCTGATTTTCTTATATACGCTGCATACCTTGTAATTTGCCGGGTGAGCGTTATTGCAGAGAGCGCACTTAGCTGGAGTAGAGCGTTCCTGTTTGCATTTGGTGGATTTTCCCCACACTTGACGCATCTGGGAGGGCGGCGGCAATGTTTCTGTGTTTGGTTGTATTATTGACAGTTCTTACATTGTGGAATTTCCCTTCTTCTTATGGGCGGTTTAACTCTAACTATTCGTGATTCAACTTTTGAATATATCTTTATTATTTTCTTTCGCCTTCAGATCAACAAAGAAAATATTTAATGGCTGGTGTTGTTTTTGCTTTTAATGTTGTATATATTTACAACAATTTGTCCTTCTTTTTCTATGTCATTTTTGACACCGTCTATATCTACGTCGTGTGCCAGATCTTTTATTGCGGCTCTGTACGTTTTGTCCCTTTTGAATAGGTATAGGTAACTGTGAAAGGTAGCCTTAATGCTTTCTAGATGTATTGAGATGGCTCGGTAAGACTCTGGAGTTAAGGGCTGAATTTTCGCTCCATTGCCCTTTTGTTTATAAGTGAACCCATTTTCCGCTATTTTATTTAATTCCGTAATTAGGATGTTGCTGTTTTCTATATTGCTAATTATAACAGGTGGTGGTTTTGCTTGCCGTCTTATAGTTGTTATTTCCGGCTCTTCCGTTGGTAAATCCCTTAGTGGCTCGAATCTGTTTCGTGTTGGTGTAGTCGATGTTTGGGCCATGAAATCAGTGATTTGCCTCTGCCTAGTACTGCTGGCAATTGGTTTGTTTGTATCAGCCATATTCATATTATTTGAATCAGTTGTTAAAATTGTATTATGGTTACATTGGTTTGCACTGTTTTGTACATATTTATATATACAATTTTTTTTTTTTTTTAAGTAGTGTTGAACAATTTTATTTCAAATTATCACGTTTTTTATTGGAGTTGGTGAGGAATATAATAATGAATATTATGTATACACAATATTGTCGTTTGTTTATTTAATAACACTTTGTTTCACTTATGTTTTCCACGTGGCTTTTTTAACTTTCATTTTCAAGTGGTAAAATGTGGTGCACAGATGTGATTATGGTCACGTTTTTTAAAACCTTTTTTGCGGAGCGGTAGGTCCTCTCGGTTCGAATGCTAAGACAAGAATGAACTAGATATATATTAATATAAAGATTAATTCATTTGGAATTACAGATTTTTAATTGGTTTATGAAGAAACTTGTTAATGGGAAACTATGAGCAACTATTTTTATGTTTTAGAATTATTGTGTGTTTTATAATACAAATGTTACATGTAGCTCATTATATGTGACAGTTTTTTAATGTATGGTCCTATTACTAACACCTTTTCGCTCTTTATTAGCCTTTATTACAGGTACATGCCGGAAAATTCGGTCAGCGGTTGTGTTTAAACCATCACCTTCCACATCACATTTTTATGATGGACAAACACTTAGCAACTCAACTAAGAGCTGCCCCTATACGACAGTTATGGACAAACTTGTTTATAGGTAAACTAGAAGAATTTTTTTTTTTTTAATTTATTTACAAGCAATCTATCTACAGAATGTAATGAAAAATAGACAATAAGCTCCAGTTATAACATTAAGAAAAAAAAGAAAAATACAAATATTGGATATTGACCCAACGATCAAACTCCACTAATAATTAAAAAGAAAATTATTGAAGAAGAATTTTAAAATTGATTTTTTTAACATAAAAATTCAACATTACTATACTGATATAAAATCTGTGACGGACGGTAACTGGTCCACTGGATATGGATTTCCATCATTGGGAATAAAAAAGGCGGATTTTACAATTATTCAAATATTACTTGCCGAGAAATAAATCAATTTGAAATTCTAATTTTCTGTTAGTCATTTTGTATATATATTTTATTTATTTTCATAATTACAATTTTGGTGACATTTTGAATTGTGCTGGCAAATATAATTAAGGCGAAATGGACATTCGCGTTAAATATTTGAATCAACTGGAACAATACCGGAATATCAACGAAATAATGAGCATTACATTGATCCAGAATGTAGGCATGAAATTGGACATATGAATTACATTTACAGCTCGTTAAATTCATTCATCATAAATGTAAACTGTATTACCACTGTGTCCTATAGAAGGAAAAAATATAGAAATATAAAGAAATGACAAAAAAACTACATTTTTATTAGATTATACATTGAAAGTTATTTTTACTGTAAATTTTATATGGTATATATATTTGTATAGAAATATTAAAATAACAAAGAAATTAAAAATCAGTATAAAAAAGACTTTGGTCAATAGCCCTTTGGTCTGATTAATGGCCAATAAATAGTTTAAATAAAGAAATAATCATTTTTTATAAATTGACTTTTGACATTTGTTATCGAAGCCTAATGAAAAGCACATTTTGTATAACATAGGAGTTGAAATGTGGGAAGGTTTGGGTGATTTCGGGGGAGCTGTAGATGGAGAGATTGTCTGCGTATAGGTTGCGGATTAGGGCTATTTTATTATTGAAGCCGTGGATGTTTAGGGAGCAGATGCTTGTTGGTTTAAAAACTCTGGTCGTCGCTGTCATCGAGGGCCTCGTCAAGAGTTGGGGGGATTTTTTCCAGAGCGATGTGAAGTTGTTGCTTTCAATGAACAAATTCGATAATCTGTATTTCCTGTACAAATATATTGTTCTGCTATTTCGTGTATCTTATGGCTAACACATACACATCTCCGTCCTTATGCATTTGAACACATGATATGTATAATTGAGGAAATCTGTAAAAATGTTGAGGAGACCAGAAATAGTGTTATAAGTTCTTCCTTTCCTAAAATAGGGACTGATGCCCCAGTATTGATACCAGAGTCTTGTCGAGCCGAGAGGACCTACCGCTCAGCAAAAAAGGTATTATAAAAAGTGACCATAATCACACCTGTGCACCACATTTTACCACTTGAAAGTGAAAGTTAAAAAAAAAACAAGTGAAAAACATAAGTGTAACAAAGTGATATTAAATAAACAATCGACAATATTGTGTAAATAAAATTATGTGTAAATAAAACTTGAATTCGCGTATTTACACATGCTTCCAAGCACGATGCCCGAGACCCGGGCCATGCGGTCGAGAACAATGTCCCAACAGCTTGAGTCTTAAGCAAATCCAGAGGATTCCACCAAAGAACAGTGCAATGAAACGAGTGAAGGAAACAAACTAACGGGGAGTGAAAAAATAACACAGACGCCTAAGAAAATTCTGGCACGATTCACAGACTTTTCAATTGAGTTTGTAGAAATAATAGAAACTGCGGGCCACGAAGTAGCTGCGAACATATTAAAAAATGGATGCAGTGCACAAGCATCGTGAATGAATTGGTGCCCTGCAGCCTAGTCCTAGAAGCCACAAATTAAGTAACCATGAAGATGTTAAACAACTTCGCCCCGACAGCCCAAAATGGACAAGCCTCTGCCGCAGCTGGAGAACACGCTTGCAAGACGTTCGCCTCAGTAGCAGCCACGAAGAAGACGGTCGCAGCAGCTACCACAAAGAAGGCCACACCACCGGTAACGCAGAGAATAGACAAGATAAGTAAAAATGGCCCCAGAGTTATAATAATTAAGGACGAGCGGAAAAAACTGACGACGGAGGAAGTCAGAAGAAAAGTGATCGATGTTGGGAGGACGACCCTCCGAGAGATCAAGGACCTGAAGGTTCGAAACGTCAGGGGAGGCATCTCCTTAGTGATGGACACACTGGAGGATGTGGAAAAGGTGAAACGCGCGGATACTTTCGCCAAACTAGGCCTATCCGTATCAGCGCCGAGACGCACTATGCCGAAACTAGCTATTTTAGGATTCGAAGAATCCAGAGCACCCGAGGATATTCTAAATGAAATTAGAATTAACAATAAATTTGACGAAGATTTCGTCAAAGAATCTAGAGTGGTTAACAACTCCGATCCCAACCTTAGTTTGGCTACTTCGTCCAAATATAGGGATAATATTATAAACATAATACGTGGACGTCAACAGATGCTATCAATTCTGGACTTCGGTCACAGACAACGAGAGTGCATCTCCAAGGATGGCAACCTGTGCATGCGATGCTGTAACTCAGGACACCGAACCCAAGACTACGAAATGGACCAAGCCAAGCTCAAGTGTATCGACTGCCAAAGGGCTGGAAACAGAAGACAAACCATGTGCTCCTCTCGGGAGACTGACCGGAATTTCTTAGAAACAAGCATTCAGCCATAAAACAAACTTTTTATGGATAGAAAAACCAACTTTAATATAGGTCTGACAATAGGCCTTCACTATTCCCATGTTTATAATTATATCCCTGCATTTGGACGAAGTAGTCAAAATAAGGTTGGTACCGGAGTTGTTAACCACTCTAGATTCTTTGACGAAATCTTTATCAAATTTGTTGTTAATTCTAATTTCATTTAGAATATCCTCGGGTGCTCTGGATTCTTCGAATCCTAAAATAGCTAGTTTCGGCATAGTGCGTCTCGGCGTTGATACGGATAGGCCTAGTTTGGCGAAGGTATCCGCGCGTTTCACCTTTTCCGCATCCTTCTGTGTGTCCATTACTAACGCGACGTCTCCCCTGACGTTTCGAACCTTCAGGTCCTTGACCTCTCGGAGGGTCGTCCTCCCATCGTCGATCACTTTTCTTCTGACTTTCTCCGTCGTCAGTTTTTTCCCCTCGACCTTAATTATTATAACTCTGGGGCCATTTTTACTTATCTTGTTTATTCTCTGCGTTACCGGTGGTATGGCCTTCTTTGTGGTAGCTGCTGCGCCCGTCTTCTTCGTAGCTGCTACTGAAGCGAACGTCTTGCAAGTGTGTTCTCCAGGTGCGGCAGAGGCTTGTCCACTTTGGGCTATCGGGGCGAAGTTGTTTAACATCTTCATGGTTACTTGATTTGTGGCTTCTAGGAATAGGCTGCAGGCCACCAAATCATTCACGATGCTTCTGCAGAGCATCCATTTTTTAAATATGTTCACAGCTACTACGTGGCCCGCAGTTTCTATTACTTCTACAAACTTAATTGAGAAGTCTGTGAATCGTGCCAGAATTTACTTTGGCGTCTGTGTTATATTTTCACTCCCCGTTGGTTTGTTTCCTTCACTCGTTTCATTGCACTGTTCTTTGGTGGAATCCTCTGGATTTGCTTGAGACTCAAGCTGTTGGGACATTGTTCTCGACCGCATGGCCCGGGTCTCGGGCATCGTGCTTGGAAGCATGTGTAAATACGCGAATTCAAGTTTTAGTTACACATAATTTTATTTACACAATATTGTCGATTGTTTATTTAATATCACATTGTTACACTTATGTTTTTCACGTGTTTTTTTTAACTTTCACTTTCAAGTGGTAAAATGTGGTGCACAGATGTGATTATGGTCACTTTTTTAACCTTTTTTTGCGGAGAAGTAGGTCCTCTCGGTTCGAATGCTAGGGCAAGACTTATACCATTCAACACTGCTGGTTCCGTTGTCCCGTGCACGTTGCATGGAGAAAGAATGCAGATTGGAGAATGATTCTGCAAGACTTGCCATGGCCTCGCTGTAAAGTGGACATCAACGCTATTGCAGAACAAGGCGTAGGGTGGTGGCATACGTTTGACCAGGAAGCCAAACGCCTCAAGAAACTTTCCCACATCGTCGAATATAGGAGTCAGTGACAAGGATTATTTTTAAGTTCATTGTTTTTAATTTCTTGTTTCTTATTTGTTTCATTTTATTTGAGGCTTAGTTTTATATTTCTTCATATTATAAGTAACTTTTTTGTATTCATGTTTTAAGAACGTGATGTTTTTCTTTTTATGTTCATTATTTTTATTTGTTTTTAATGTATTTATTTAGATCTTAGGCTATGTAAGCCTTCTGTATTTATATTTTAAGAATGTGATATGCAGTTTGAAAAACACAAATAAATAAGTAATATTGATACCATTAAGACTTATATGAAAACTGATAATAAGCTATAAGGAAATAGTAATAATTCAATTAAAAAATTTAAATTTAAAATTTAAATATACCAAACTCTAGAAAGAAACTGCTATCAAAATAACTATAATTGATCAATCCGTTAAAATTTAGTTAATGTAGATACAAATCGAAGGGAAAATCAGAGAAACGGAATCATGGAATAATTGTGAGTTGGTTAGAACGTTTATGTAAATGTGTCTACTTAAATCTATATCTGTTAAGCCGGCCGTTTCGTACGTTTTGTTTTCCCATCCACTCCAAACAGTTATATAATGTGAAATACTAGTGTGTATATGTCGAGTGGTTGGGGGCGCGAACATGTGCAAACACGAGGCGCGATTTTATTTATAAATACGTTCGATAATATTCCGTTTGCGCGCACAACCAAATATCAAGTTATTCTATTCGTCCATTTATACAAAAAATATGTATATAAAACTTTCAGAATATGATTTTGATAGAATTTTTGATTAAATTTTTTTGTATCTTTATGTTATTGAACGCAAATTTAATATCATTTTAAATAATATTTAACGCTTGAATGAATTAGTGAAATGATAAACTAAAATTGTCTTAATTCCTAACAATGTTAAAGAATTTTCTTCAATTGACTTCGTTAAGCGAAACTTCGTTCCAGAGGTAATTATTTTATTCCAACAACGAAAAGTTTTATTAAATTATCAGTGAACTTACGCATAAATTGAAATTACATTAATTTCATTTACAATTTCTTTGATTTGATTTTTTATTTTCTATTCTATTTCACTTCTCTAAAAGAACTAATAATGTTTTCGGATAATTGTTCATTAACTTATTTTATTGTTATCTTTATTCAAATGACTAATTTTTTTTTTTCAGTTTTATTTGAATTTTGATTAAAATAATTATTTAATTAATATATATAGTAAATACATTAAAACAAAATATGTCAAATATTATTTGAGCAAATTCAATGCAAAGTATATAAATGTGTATAATCGAAAGTGCTGCAATGCAGAGTGAGAATTAATTATAGTTAATTGGAGTTTTTCTTGAAACAAATAACAAGGAAAAGTTTTCTTTCGATTCCTTTTCTCCGAAGTTTTCGAATTTCCTTCAGATACTAATCATTATCATCGCCGTACAACTGCGCACGTTGACTTAGTTACTCATCTCGTCTGTTAAATAATTCACTTAAATAAGTTTGCATTACGCGTTTAATTATGCAACAAACTTAATACATTAACTAGACTTCTAATTAATGAACAAACTACTTAGAAAGGATTAAATATTCGGCATTTTCTTATTAAAACTATTGAAGTTTGATTGATCGAAGCTACAAACTACTAATATATGTCGGAAATTCAACGAAAAATAATTTTAAAATGTCGAGGATGTAAGAACTTTTACGGAATGTCTGTTTTGAGGTTATTTTATGTGCATTTTAACGTTTCACAAGTAGACTTTGTTATTCCGAACTGACATTTTTAAAATAGTTGATTAATTACCTTCACTGTTATTATTTTAATAGAATAATACTAGGTTTTATATTTTCGGTAATTTTGCACATAACAATATAATTATTGGAATTGGCTTCTCAGTAATTAAAGAAATCGAATATTTAAATCAGGCCAAGGTGTGACAGTGATTTTTTTCTAAAATAATTATCAACTATAGAAGGATGCAGCAAATCAGTATATTTTTTAAGGAATGTCAGTGTAATAAAAAAATTCTAATCCAAACGATTATTGTTTTTGTTCTATTGGTTTGCTCCTTCACATATGTTCTCAGGTTACATGGTTTTACTCTTACCATTACAATAAGTTAGAAATAACACATATAAATAAAGAAGATACCAAAATTAAGAATTATAAGATATTTCTGTACCAATAAAAAGAAGTACAAGTTTCTATTGAAAACAATGTAGGGACATAATTGAAACGAGAGAGAACGGGCAAATAAACTATATAAAAAAAAACATTTAACAAACATACAACAATTACAACGATCTGACAATATTTAAATTAAAACTGACAGACAAAAGGGAATCAGCCATGCCGGATGTAAATTGCAATTCTCTGCATTATTTACCCGTCGTACAACAAACAAAATGCATTAATATTGCGAGCGTTTATTTGAGTACGTTCGAACGAAAATATTAATTAAAAAGCAAATTGGAACGGCCCGAAAATAACTGCTTTTAATGCAATTCATGTATTCCATTAATTTGTTTGAAAGTCCTGAAACTGAACCAATAACAATAAAAAAAGCATGTGAACATCAGTTTTACAAGTATATTAAATCAATAATAATTTATAAAAGGCTGTCCAATTTTTATCTTTAGTTTACAGTATATGTGGATCCAATTTAGAAAATGACGCACCCACAAATTCAAATTTGGATAAAAAAAGATTAAATTAGTTCCGGACAAATTTACCTACAAAAATAAGGAATGAATTACTTATTATCCTAAATTCAGAGTCATCTAGCTCCCCCAAATTAATTAAAAGAATTAGTTAATCCTGCATTTCGATGCATTCAAGTTAATGTATTGTTTTTCCCTAGCTAAATTGCATCTATAACCACAGTGTTAGACGTACTCAGGATATAGATCTAAAGAAAGTAAATCGGATGCTTGGAAAATATAATAATTAATAAACAAAATATTAATAATGTTCTATAGATTTTAATTAAAATGAATAAAAATGAAAAGTTAAAAGAAA
>JAFMTC010000354.1:291486-412331 GCA_018845635.1 Nicrophorus orbicollis
AAAACAGCGAGTGATGTCGATTCGTTCCCTCACCCTGCAGTTAATCCATCCTATCCGTATTTTTCCTTTTTCCAGTAATTTGGCTCCGTCTTGCGTTAGCTCGACCGTGCCAATTTGGTTGCCAATATATGTTGGTCTCAGGGACTTCACTTTGACATGTTTCCCTACTGCTGTTGTCAGGGACTCTTCTACCGCTTCTTTTGTGGTTACTGCATCGATGTCTTTTATGTGCAGTATGATCTACTTCTGCAAGGTACGAACTTTTTCTTCGCTCTCTAGGCCTTTTGCAATAGCAGTCCTCAGGATCTCTGCTTTGCCCGTTCCTTTCTCGATTTGCACTAGCACCTCTCCTTGACGCGTTTTCCTTATTGCGGTAATTGTTACTCCTGCTTCTTCAGGCCTGGTACATTCCTTTATTTTTTTCAGCGTTTCCGCATAGCTGCTTCCTTTTGTGCTTATTAGCACTACTTCCGGTATTGTCTTCCTCTTTGGTCTCTTGGACTGCACTCTCTGGTTTTTAGATTTTGATCGCTGAATAGTAGTCTATTCGTTTGTTATCATTTTCTTTGCGCTTTCGTGTGTGTTTGATTGCGTTACACATCATTTGTCACTTGTCTCAGGTTCTGCTTCGTCTGTACTAATCACTCCCTCTGGTGGGGGAATTGTTTCTTCTTCTATTGAGGTTATGATTTCGTACGTTACCTTTATTTCGTTTTTTTTATCTCGTTTGGGGTACGTGAGAACCTATTTACGAGCATCTTCGGAAGCTTACCACTCTACAACAACTTCTTAATATATTCTGCTTTCCTCGAGGCACTTTTCCAGCTTCACAACTTCACACGTCAACATCTTCGAATGTCTTCTATCTAGGAAAATAATCATGGGTACCCAACTGCACTTGCAATACTTGCAATAAAAATATTACAATTTCTAATAACATTTCTTTCTCTCTCGATCTATATCTGATATATAATTTATTGTTACTATTATCACGTGCACGACGATACTGTAAATATATTCTGGTTGTTAAACCTTAGTAAATTAATAAAAATATCGGTTTTGCTATAATTATCAATTCAAATGCATTTACATAAATATTCCTAACGGTATTATAACCAATAATCTAATAATAGTAACCGTGTAAGATATTATTAATCGTGAATTATGAAGAAGTTTTTGATGCCTGAATAAAAAAAATCTAACAGTAAATTGATGAGCAAGAGAATATTAAACTTCTTTGTGGGAAATAATTATTTTTAGACTAATTAGTCTATTTTTAATTCGTGTATGTATGCTACATAAAAATATATAACATGATTAAATTGATATTAATAACGCAAATACAATTGAATATAATTTTTAATCATTTGCACTAATTGTTAATTATTGGTTTTGTTTGGGTTTAAACCGTTGGTAAATTACCCACTTTATGGCCTGAATTTCAATTCCAAATATTGCATTAAATCATATCAATATTTACCGATGATAATAATTATATTAACCAAAACAATTATATAAAATCATGCCAATTCACATTTTCATAATCAATTTATATGTTAGGATGGATATTCAAATATAAAATATTTTTCAAGGGATCTAGATCACTGGTCTTGCAGAATTTGTTCCTGAAATAATACTGCTAAGTAGATATGTTTGCATTCCAGACCCTAAAGACATCTTAAATTTGTAATGTCTTTCTGATTTTTCAGTAGGCTCAAATTCTGATTATGAGTAATTATTACAAATGTACTTGTTGATGACGTCTCGCCAAAAAAACCACTAATTGTCTATTGAAGAATTGCGTGAGACCGTTTTTGAGGTTTTCATCACGGATAAAGTTTACGAACCTCATATGGTTCGACATGAAGTGTAAATATTGATAATCCGCTGATATTATGCTTGAATTTTTTGTAATGTATGGGCGCGAATTGTGGTTAAGAAATAGCATTCCTTATCTACATTATTGTTCTTCTGTATTTCTCAGTAGATCACACTTTCACATCATTTTGTAGATAAATAAGCGAAATTAAACATATGTAAAATTAAATTATTTCTATGAAATACTAAACTGATGTATAAGATAACTACGTGAGATGAGCATATAATGCTTACTTCAAAGAACAATTTATGTTTCCAGTTTATAATTCCATTTATAACGTTTAATTTATTTTAATACGTCTCGATTCTGTTAATATTCTATTATTCAATAATCTGTATAATACTAATGTATTGTTGCTGAAGATTCAATACAATTTGATAATTATGCAGCATTCAAATGTCACACTCAAAGTTAATCCTTGCTAATTAAGGCAATTACATTAAGTCGGATCATGATCAAAAGGACCTCCCTTCCGGCTATCGAATATCAAATACGCCGTTGCGTTACAATACACTGTTGTTACTTTAGTAATTAATTAAAAGAGAATATTAATTACAAATTCTATCAATTATTTAATACTAGATACACTATTGCTTTATCTATATCCAGTATATATTCACCAAACAAATTGCATGTTTAAAAATAGATTTATACAAATCTGAAATTAAATAATATTTTCAGTTATAAAAATCCATTAATTTTAGATTAAAATCAATTATTGTATATTTCAAATAAGTTCAAGTATCCGGAACTTTAGAAAGTAACCAGTTATTTCATTGAAACTTGGAACTTCAATGGTGTCACATAAATTAAATCAGTGTAAAACTCTATAATAAATAGGCTAAAGGTTAATAAGTTCCGGCATTTTCAGCACAATTTGAAACCAGGCGCATTAAATACACAAAAATATATTTGTCTTTAATTTAAAAATTAAACGATATTTTTGATATAAAACCATGATATGAACATCATATTTTACAAATGTTTATATTTCTTTCAATTAAAATTTAGTTTCTTTTGAAATTCTCAAACACTATATGCGGTATTTCGATAATTAATTACATACGTTCACTGTTTTTGATATTAATATTATTTAATTTGTAAATGAATATAATGTCACTTAATTATGTAGACTATTTAATAGAATTATTTTATATGCAATAATAATAACTTCGTACCTTTTTAGTATTTTAAAAAATAAATACCTCGAGAATAATGCTGGTTATGTAAAGAAATGTTGATATTATAAATATGTGAATTCATAGCTTTTCGCATATACATTCTTCAACAAAGAAGTTATTACATTTTATATATTCTACTTATTATATTACCGTATAAAATTCGTGTATAAAAATATTATTGTCACTACGAAAAAATACATCAAATGTATTCAATATTGTAACAAATAAGAAATAAAATTGTATATTATATACAATATTTTCAATAATGTAAAAATGGAATATCACAGGTATGAAATCAGCAATAATTTAAAAACAAACAGTGTAATGGGAGTTCAAAAATTATGTTATGTTTTGAAGGATTTCTATGAATCTTTTGATTTTTTCATACATTTAATACTTTTGGCTTACTTCATAAGCGAATTTTGCAAAATTACGTTTACAAATAAAGAAAATATAAGCCTCTGGGCTTTCATTCACATTCCAAGTAGTTCTTGCATCAAATCAAGATGTTGTTTTAAGCAATTAAACTATTTGATAGGAAGGAATCGACGAAACGAAAAAATGTTGAAGATTTAAAGACCTAAATGTTTAACAAAAAGTTGGATGTTGCCATGGAATGTTAACACAAGTTGTAGTTTTTGTTAAATTTTCACATTCATTAATTGTTTTTACATATTTTACTTTTCCATTTCATTTAAAATAAGAAAACTGCTAAGGCTGATAGAACCGAAAAGTATATTTAAAGATGTTAATAGCTCAACAGAACTCACATATTAGAATTGATTTTAAATGATCTAAAACCATAAAGTAGAAATAAAAACAATTCTTCATAACAACTAAATAAATCTGATCATCGACGTCATTTCTATGTGCAAAATGAATTGCTACTTATTACTTTATATTTTACTATCTTATGAATTCAAATAAATAACTGAATTATTACTGAATAACTGATCACATTAATTTATCTTCCATTAACATGTTTTAACGTATCAAACTCTATGATTTCGATTTAGATGATTTTATGTTGGAGTCTGTTTCTGAAGTATAAATCGAATACATAATATTGCTCTCAGTTCATTTAAATGAAATTTGAATGGAAATAATTAGGTCCAAAAGAATATATGCTTTTAGTTTATAAATAATTGTTATTTTTATGGAATTTTCATCAATTTGTTTTAATTCGAATAAATATATTTTTTTGCAGAAAGACTTTGGTCGATATACGAATATATTGAAATAAAAGAAAATTATACTAAATTATATTCCTTTTAGCTGGTTTCTTGTCATGGATTATGTTTCATTTCATTTTATTTATCTTTTATTTGTTTTTATTAAGCTTTCAAATTCTGTTTATTTATTGATTCTGCCAAATAAATTGCAATTATAATAATAATTTCTGTTATAACAGTCACAGACGGAGTGAAATAAAAGATAATTATATAATAATAATTATAATGCTGTCTTTCTGCTCAAAATTAATTGTTTTAAATAAATTATTTAACTTTTTCTACAAGAATAAAAAAATTAGACAATGTAAGGATATTTTTTTAACGAAAATTGTAAATTAATAGAAGGCAATAAAATTAGATGTTAATAGTTTCCGACAATTGATTACTTTAGAAATTAATATTAAATAATTGTCTGAATGGATGAGAATTGTAAAAATGTTAACGAAGTCTTTTAGTTTTATGGACTATCTTCTACCTTCAAAGAATAATAAATTATTTACAGTACTTTGTAAAAGTTGATTTTGTTTTATATTATTGTATGAATATCTGTTGTCTGTTTGTGACTGTAATAATAATAATATTATAAACAGTAAAGTTCTTTCAAATTGTATAATGATATTGCTTTCATGATTAAATTATTTATATAAATAATAGTAATAGAATCATTATGATAGTTTTTTTTTAGTATTATGTTGGATGAAAGTAAACGTTTTGCAATTTTGTGCAAAGTGTCGTAAGTAGGTGCCATAATTTTGTTGAGATCCTACCTAGGTGGATGGCAGCAGTTGATAGGATCGTGAGCACGAGGGCGATCGCCGAGATCTTCACGTGCACGTGTTTATCATCCATCGAGACAGAGTTTGGGGCGGCCGCATGCCGACTGGCGGCGGTTCCGACGGCGGCAATGCAGGCAGGGGGCGCGAGTTGGCACGCGTGCGCCGCCCCCGACGGCGTGCACGCAACACGCGCCAGATGAATAAACAATCGACGGAAAAGTGGAAACTGTCGTACATATGAAACAAGGATGCATCATTTAAACTTGACCCACCATTTGCGTACGCTACACGGGTTTTAACACACACACCCACCCGAAAATATACAAAAAAAAGACGGAAACGGAAAAGGTTTTCCCCAGTTCCAACAAATTTTCATCCATTATCATGTTTGAATTATTTCCGAACCTTGTGTAAATATAAATGTAAAATAATGTTTTCATGATACAAAATAAGAAAATATCATTAGCATTTTAGTCATAATTAATATTAATTATTTACATGACTCAATTAAATGACAATCAAAGGACATCTTTTTATTGAAATTTGATATTTTGATATCAAATACTTTTAAATTGGCTTTTGCACATCTAAAAAGTGAAAAGAAGATTTTCCCCAAATTAATTAATGCTGGAATCTAGCAAATTAAAAAAAAAACTAAATTTGAAACGATCTTGTTATTGGAAGAAACGCGCTCTAATTTGTTTCCAAATTACGTTTAAAAAATAATAAAGAGTCATAATAAAAACTAATTTACACATAATTAATATTCATTATGTGTAAATTAAGACTCTAATAACAACAAAAGGACATCTTCTCAAGTTACCAAAACATCTTTATCCGAATTTTAAAAGAAACACGCCATTTTTTTGCCATATGCAGGCATTAAATGCGTTTGTAATTCATGTGTTGTATTAGTGAAGATATTTGTTAAGTTGATTAAACACTATCAAACTTCATCCCACGTTGACATAACACGCCAACTTTGAATATGCATCCCGAATTAGCAGATTAAGCAATCATCGTCTCATAATTGTTATGATAAGTCTACAATAACCGTAACCAAGTTACAGCATTACATTTCGCAACCACAGAGTGTATTACTCTGCATATACAATTTAAATATTAAATAATTGTGTCACTAGTTAATTACGTTGAAGGTGCCTGATATTTTGTTATAGGCCATTAAATCAAATTTAGTTTATTTGGTGAAGAATTTGAAGTGGAGAATTTGGTATAACTTTCTATGTAATATTAAATTCCTAAACAAGTAAAAAATTCTAATAATTTAAAACTTCTTTGAGAAAGTATGTACTGCAATTGTTCTGTTCTTTTTTAGGATTTGCTTTGCATAATATTGTAACATTTTCAAAGTGAACCACTGTATATGATCTATGATCCTGCAATTAATGTCTTGGAACGAAATATATGTTAGTTTGCTTTGTATAAAAATATATATAACTTTAGAATGAGCAAATTGCTACAAAAAAACTTGAAATTAATTGTTAAATTTTCATTGTGTTTACCGATTATGAATGCCATAGTTTAAAAGGTATTTTCAACTATTAATGATTTCTGGACTGACAAAATGACTATTGAACATAGAAACCTCATCAGTGAATTCAGTGAAGGTGAAATGATTGATTATTACAAAAATATGACTAAAGATAATGGAATTAATAATATTTGTGAGTACCAACCATACCCCAGCATGTAAAGACGTTTTCTAGTTGGTGTATACCGATCAAGTATGAAGTGTAATTAATTAATGTCATTTGTATTATGTATGTATGTCACATTATCGATTCATTTTAAATGCTTATATAACATAACTTATCATAAAATCAAATGTAGTAATTATTTTTTGGATGATAATTGACCTCAATCTATTTATAGTCACAATTTGGACTAATAAATAAAATAAAAAATATTATTTTTTCCATAAATATGCACTTGCTTTTGTATAATTATAGTATATATTTATATATATACTAAATTATTAACGGTCAAAAGGCTTTATCATTAAATTGACTATTAATATGGTAACAATTCGTTATTAATAAGAAATGGATTGTATTGTATGATTCTTAATAAAATCTATTGACTATAGTTTTCCGTCGACTGCCGTTAATAATAATTTACTATTTCAGTTTTAAATGAGTAATTAAATATGACAAATTTGAAAACTAATCATCTCAACTAAATCTTTGAATTATTATGTTTATTAAATATTTTTTGTTCAAATATAACGATTTGATCGCAATGGCAATAAACTGTAGCGTTTAAGAGGAAGCTGAACAGATATTGTTTTTTGAAACAGTTGAACCGCCTATGGTTAGTTATTTTTCTATTGTAATTGATGTAATTTCAAAGAAAACATGATTTGTGTAAGAATGTACATAAATTGACTACTAGCAAATCTTTTGTTTTAAATGTACATGTTGTAATTCTAAGATTTGTAAATGAATTATTTAAGATTTTATATTGATGAACACTATTTATAATTACTATTATGATTAAACACAATTGAAAAACGTGTGCAAGAAGAGAAATCAATATGCGGCACGAGAATATCAAAGTAAACTAGGAAGAGAAAATATTGTGGATATTTGTTATACAAAACAAAAAATACCGGAAATAATTGCAAATGACTTCTATAAATCCTTTCCTAGAATTGATATAGCTCTTGACAGTTTTAGGAAATTATTAAATTTGAAAATGTCAAATATTTGATTAATTGTATTTCCGCCTTTTTTAAAGTAAACCATCTAAACGATTATTATTAACTTTATGGTCGTGACCATTGTATTTGTATATCATTTTAAGAGATTAATTTATTTAATACTATGCATATTTGAACTTTAATGTTCTGAAATTTGTCATATTCTACTTAAATTTAGTAGCAATTATTTCTTACAGAATTTGAGATCTATAATCATTTCCACCAATTGTAAATTTTCTTGCAGTTAGTTCGAGAAAGGAGGATGATATATTCATCTCAACGCTTTTAAAAGCGTAATGTTTTTAAATAATTTCTTGTAATCTATTTTATCTATTATTTTAGCAATTTTTTTTTTGGTCTCAACCCGCCGTAATTCTAACTCGGAGTGTTTTATCCCAATTTCATTACAATTTCTGATGTTTCTACTGTATATAGATATAATTAGACTATCCACTTACCTTTTTTAGATGTACTTCCTTGTTAAAATTTTCAATATTGCTCCCATCGATGCACCGTCAAAAGATGTTCCACCTTCAAAGTTGTTTGAACCATCTATGCACTGAACGTAATTTTGTAAATGAATATAATGTTATTAACACTTTCACTAAAAGCACTATAGTATACACTGGTTGAAGTCTTAACTAACACTGCACTGTACATTCTTCGACCAGCTATTAAAAGCAAAATCTTTGAAGATTGTTGTAGAAGGTGGGGGAACCACTGAAGCATACACTGGTTAAAGCTGTAACTAACTGAGCAATTCTATGATCAGCAGTTATAACCTAAATCTAGTTGCAAGCTAGGTGGGGGGAAGCACTTTACTATGCGCAGGTGAAGTCGTAACTAACTCTGCACACTCTTCGACTGGCTTTTATAAGCAAAATCTGTGAAGCTTGTTGTGAGGGGTGGGGGAACCACTGAAGTATTGAGTGGGAGTAATGTTATATGGAGGAAAACGTTGGCTATGAAGTTGCAGACTTCTAATTCTGTGTTAACCATACCAACTGTAAGAAAATGAACTTTTACATTTGAAATATAACATTTTCAAAATGGTGTTGGTATTGGTTGCATTCGGTTAAATTCGGAATCTTTCGGAAATATATTAAAAATTTAGTTGTTAAACAAAGAATCTGATATATCAATTAGTGTAAATAAGGAAGATCCAATTATGCCTAAGTCATGCAATGAAGCACAGAGAACAAAGTCACTAAGTTTTAGAATTTCAAAGAGGAGCAAAAGTTAGTTAAGGTCTCCTAATGAGAATGTTCCTTTTACCAAAGTGGCTCAGGTACAAAATAAAAACTAAAGTGATGACGAATTTGTGAATAATATTACCGATGCTATGATTTGGAGCTCCAGTATTGCACTTTTAAAACAAGGTAATAATACAACTTATGCTATCACTGCTGTTATGAATGTACTGAATGGCTTAAGATTTCTACATCCACCAATTGACAAAATTAAGGAATGTCTAACTTAAAGGGTTAGAAATCCAGGTGCTTTATCTTTAAGTGAATATTAATTAACTTGCAGTATAACAGAAACAACACAGGAAGAAATTTTTGAGGGACTGACCAAATTATCAAATTGTAACACTTATACAAGATTTTTTCACATGTATTCTGAACTCATAGTTAACTTATACAAATGCTTGGAGTTTTGGATAAAGAATGGTGCAGTGCCTATAGCCACATTTAATACAGAGGTGCCTGGGTTATATTCCTTTCTTCATAATTACTATTTTTTAAAAAACGCCTCACAATTATACAACAACCCAACCCAAAAAAAAAATGAAATTATTGTTTACTAAAATTAGTAGAAAATATCATTATAGATTATAATCAGTATACATTAAAAATGTTTTTAATTAGATAAATTACTAAAGAAATTATTAATATTTTTAAATAACTTCTTGTAATCTACTTTATCTATTATTTCAGCAATTATTTATTGGTCTCAACCCACCGTAATTCTAACTCGGAGTGTTTTATCCCAATTTCATCACAATTTCTGATGTTTCTACTGTATATAGATAATTAGACTATTCACTTACCTTTTTAGATGTACTTCCTTGTTAAAATTATCAATATCGCTCCCATAGATGCACCATCAAGAGATGTTCCACCTTCAAAGTTGTTTGAACCATCTATGCACTGAACGTAATTTTCTAAATAAATATAATGTTATTAACATTTTCACTAGAAGCACTATAGTATGCACTGGTTGAAATCGTAACTAACACTGCAATGCACATTCTTCGACCAGATATTATAAGCAAAATCTATGAAGCTTGTTGCTAGGAGGTGGAGGAACCACTGAAGTATGCACTGGTTAAACCTGTAACTAACTGAGCAATTCTACGATCAGCAGTTATAACCTCAATCTAGTTGCAAGCTAGGTGGGGGGAAGCACTGTACTATGCGCAGGTGAAGTCGTAACTAACTCTGCACATTCTTCGGCCGTCTATTATAAGCAAAATCTGTGAAACTTGTTGAAAGGGGTGGGGGAACCACTGAAGTATTGAGTGGGAGTAATGTTATATGGAGGAAAATGTTAGCTATGAAGTTGCAGACTTCTAATTCTGTGTTAACCATACCAACTGTAAGAAAATGAACTTTTAAATTTGAAATATAACATTTTCAAAATGGTGTTGGTATTGGTTACATTCGGTTAAATTCGGAATCATTCGGAAATAAATTAAAAATTTAGTTGTTAAACAAAGAATCTGATATATCAATTAGTGTAAATAAGTAAGATCCCATGATGCCTTGGTCATGCAATGAAGCACAGAGAACAAAGTCACTAAGATTTAGAATTTAAAAGAGGAGCAAAAGTTAGTTAAGGTCTCCTAATGAGAATGAACCTTTTACCAAAGGGGCTCAGGTACAAAATAAAAACTAAAGTGATGACGAATTTGTGAATAATATTACCGATTCTATGATTTGGAGCTCCAGTATTACACTTTTAAAACAAGGTAATAATACATATTCTGCTATCACTGCTGTTATGAATGTACTGAATGGCTTAAGATTTCTACATCCACCAATTGACAAAATTAAGGAATGTATGACTGAAAGGGTTAGAAAACCAGATGCTTTATCTTTAAGTGAATATTTATTAACTCGCAGTATAGCTGAAACAACACAGGCAGAAATTTTTGAGGGACTGACCAAATTATCAAATGGTAACACCTATGCAAGATTTTTTTACATATATTCTGAACTTATAGTTAACTTGTACAAATGGTTGGAGTTTTGGATAAAGAATGGTGCAGTGCCAATAGCCACATTAAATAACAGAGGTGCCTGGGTTGCATTCCTTTCTTCATAATTACTATTTAAAAAAAAACTCACAATTATTCAACCCAAAATTTAATAATATATGTTTTTATTAGATAAATTACTAAATAAATTAATGAAAATATTAATAAAATATGCATAGATTAATACATTATAATTCATACAAAACCGCACATTCGAATACAGTTCTTATTGATTTTGATTGGAACTCGCGTACGTTTGGTTGCATACACCACATTCATATTCTAAAATAAATTGAAATGTAGAAATACCAATGCCCACTTTGTAACTAAATAACAATAATTATTTTAATGACCTATTATAATATAGATTTTAGTGAATTATTAACCTATAATTATGAATATATAACATTGTAAGTGACCGGAAAACTAAGAATAAGTAGAACAGAACATGTATTTTTTTTTTGTTGTGATTGATTTTTTTCAATTAATTTTATTATAATTATTAACTATACGAACCTCTAGAAAACATGTTTCGTCTTCTGTTTGATCCTTTATTTTGTTGAATACTTGGTCTTTTTTTCTTGGTATTCTATTTTTACTTGTTCTGAGTTTTCAAGAATCCTAACATCTTAAACCAACTTTCTAAAAAGATTCTGACTAATGATTTCAAGAATATAATAGGAAATAGTAAGATAATTCATTGCATCATTAGTTAATTTATTTTCATTGTATAACGATTCATTCGTACATAAGTTTGTTGTTTGTTTCACGTATTTTTAACGATATTTTTCAATTCAAAGTGAAAATAATAGTTCAACTGAACAAAAGCAAACCAACGCCAAAAATAAAACGCATATGGGAACAATAATTGGATTGAATTCATTGTATCAAATGAGTTGTTTGTACGACCTATGATTGTTTACAATTAAATTCGATTAAATCGAACGCGAGCAAATTAAATTCTTTCGGCGAATTAACTCTGATAATGCGTTTCATTTTTTGCTTTGCTACAATTGTGTACGCGCATGCATAAAAAAAACAAATAGAATTTGTTTTTACGCTTTTCATTTGCTATAATAATATCAACAAACATGAAATAAATCGAGCAAATAAAATGCGTTTTATATAACAACAATGTTAAAACTTGTTTTAATATTTATTTTATGCAGAAATTATTAATATTAACGTTAGTTATTAGAATGAAATATTATTAAATACATTTTATATAACAACCATTGTAATACATATTTTTCATATCTTCAGATGTAGATTGTATGAAGATATTACTAGTATTTAACATATGTTTTGCTACTTTCTTAGTATTAAGAAATATAGAAAGTTTATATAACAAACATTGATAAATAGTTCTTTTTCTGAAACATTTGTTAAGTATTTTAAGACAAGACTTGATTATCAACTTAAAGACTTTAAAATGTGTAAGTTATAAAAATCTATTACTCTATGAAATTATCTACAGTGATACCTCGATTAACGAATGGTACATTCCACAAAATTACTTTGTCAAACGAAAATCCATTTTCTGACATTCATATAATATATGTTCTTTCTTAAAGAAAATAAGAAAAATATTTTGACCAAAGAAAAGTTTTACTAATCATCAGTCAACATATTAAAGCACATTTCATTTCACAATAACAAGATATTTGATTTAACAATGATTGCAATGTGTACTAAATCAAACGTGTTATAATATAGATATGATTTAGTACAATCGTTTGGAAATTCACCTTCATTTTCTTTGAAAACAATAAATTTACAAGATGCTATAAATCTTCAATTTATATTAACATCTTCGTGATTATTTTTTAACCTATTGATTATTTTTTCTCAAATCTTAAATCCTTCAGCAAATGCACTTGTTGAACAAAATTTTAAATAATTCCAATAAATAATACAGAATATATAGCTATGAAAGTTTTACTTTAATTACATAAATATACTATATCATTAAATTCTTCAATTATTTAGTACTAACAATAATAATTACAAATTATAAACAAAATTGTAGACATAATTAAAGTGATAAAATCATCAATAAATTTAATGAATCACATAATTTGATTATGTGAGAAAATATTTGACCGAACGTGAGCAAATATACATAAAAAATGAAAGGTCCGGATTAGAAATTGGATTCAACTATAATTAACGACTAAATTGGATCCGCTTTTATATAGAAAGAGACACCGTTTCTAATAGCTCACATCTGTAACAGATCAACTTCAATCGTATAAAAAAACATCTAGAAGAATATTTATTATATAACAACAAAATATATCCTGCTTTGGCTTACTTTGAACACACAAATTGCTGCTGTAATTTTCCATAAGATTTATTCAAACCTTTAAAATTCTTTAAGTTTAAAACTTAATGAAATAATTTGAAAATGAGAAACTAAAAACCTTCGATCTTTCAGTCAACGAAACCAGATATACTATTACATAATAAATGTGCGTCATTTGCATGAGAATTTTATAACAAAATGAAAATTATCAAATTATATAAAGTTTATTATATTTGTAATTAGTTTTTCAATTTGTAGTATATAGATATACATTTATCTGATAGGAAAACTACTACTAAAAAAACAACGTTCAACGCTTCACTTAGTCAATTAAAAGGATTCGTGAATAAGTGCTAATTAGTTGCAATAGTTAATGAGTATGGATATGTAACAAGTTTTTTAAATATCTTTTTTTTTCGGGTTTAAATTATTTTAATGGTTCTAATCCATTAAATGTGATGAAAAATTATTTAATTTTGTTACTCTAATTGGGAATATTCAAACGTACTTGGAGTTTGGAGAAAGTAAAAGAAGATCAATTAAAATAAAAATTGGGTAATTTATTTCATTAATAAATGTGGATATGTACAAAAATGTGAATGTAAAAAAATATTCTTTCTAACAGACAGTTTACCACTTCCATCCAGAAGCGTAACCGGTCTTGAAACCACCTTGAGAGAAACCGGAGCTGGAGTATCCACCGAATCCTCCGCTGATTCCACCGAATCCTCCGTGTCCACCACCGATGCTTCCACCGCTGATTCCACCGAATCCTCCTCCGATGCTACCTCCATATCCACCTCCGATTCCGGCTCCTCCGAAACCACCTCCGATACCGGCTCCAACAGTGGTGTGAGAGTGGGTGTGGATTGGAACAACAACTGGGGTTGGTACAGAGACTGCTACTTTCTTGATGACTTCGACTGGGTATGGTTTTGGTACACTGACTGGGTATGGGACGGCATGGGGCACTTTAACGACGACTGGTACCTTGACTGGGACGTGGTGCGGGACTGGAACTGGGTATGGTTTGGGGATGTGAACTGGTACCTTAACGGCATAAGGAACTGGCACTGGCTTGGTGACGGTGACTGGGAAGGGTTGTGGTACTGGAACAGCTACTTTCTTGGTAATAGTAACCACTGATCCACCATATCCACCTCCGATTCCGCCTCCGATACCACCGCCAATACCGCTGCCAAAGCCATGGCCACCATATCCACCTCCAATTCCACTTCCGAATCCGCTGCTGTAACCACCGCCGTAACTACCTCCATAACCTCCTCCGATACCGCCGAAACCTCCGGTACTGTATCCGCTGTAACCGCCAATTCCTCCGTGATGAAGGATGGATCTCTTCTCCTTAGCAGAAGACTCTCCACAGCTAATGCCGCTGACGCACAGGGCTACCAAAATGCACTGAAACAAAACAACGATAATGAAAAATCATTATCGAAAAACAAATTGATGATCTGCTCTTACCGCGAAGGCTCTCATTCTTGTCTTGAGATTGGGATGTGAATGATACTCTTCTCGAATTTGGTCGAGATTTTATACTTTTGGCAACTGACATTCAACCTGGATTTCTCATATCGGAGCATTACGATTTCACCAATTTTTTAGCGTCGCGTCTCTCTTTCGCGCATACTCTTCTTATTTGATTTACATAACGTAAAAACTTTACAAATGTTCTGATTTCATATGTACACAAATACCCTTTCTAAAACACGCCTGCTCTTCGTTTGTGAATTCCAAACATCATTTCGTTTATTGTAAATAGGATGAGAGAGGAAAAAAACAATATTTCTAATTCAGTGCGTGTTTCTCAATAAATATCCATTAGAACTTCCGACGACTAATTTAATTTTATATAATACAAACATGATAGATTTTCTATATGATTTATCATAGACATTATTATTACATAAATGAAAGTAGCTGGAAACTATTGGAAACTATGTATATATAACCAATTAGAAATTTGTTAAAAAATGAAATATTAATTACTTGATATCATTTATAATCAGTTAAAACCTGTCGATAAGTTAATAAATATGACAGGGCGGAAACACTTCGGTCAATATCCCTTTGCAACAGTTATTGTTTCTAATTGATTTCTTTAATTACTATTGCTATTATTAAACATGAAAATGTTAGTTATACGTAGTTCATTATATAAATTATTAATAAAATTATTATAGTTAAGGTAGAAAGACTGTAGTCATTCGTATTAAAATAAAATATAAAGTATTTCATTATATTTTTTATTTCGGTACAGTGGAAAGTTGCACAAATCATAATAATACCTAAACCAGGAAAACCTGCTGAGGAAATTAAATCACACAGACCCATAAGTCTCCTACCGATTTTATCGAAAGTATTTGAAAAACTTCTTGCTAACCGATTGCAACCGATAATAGAGTCAAATAAACGCATACCAGACCATCAGTTTGGTTTTCGTAGAAAATACGGCATAATAGAGCAAGTAAATAGAGTAGTAAATGCCTTTTTGGACATATCACAAGCATTCGATAAAGTGTGGCATCCCGGTCTATTGTACAAAATAAAAAAGAACTTGCCATATAACTATTATAAAATAATTTAATCATATCTGGAAAATAGAATGTTACTGAATACTCTGATCTACATCCAATAGAATCAGGGGTGGCACAGGAAAGTGTTTTAGGACCGCTGCTTTATATCCTATATGTGGCAGATATTCCTGAAACTAATAATACAACAATTGCAACATTTGCTGATGATATCGCAATTTTAGCATTGGATGAGAATCCGGCAGTAGCATATAAATTTAGACAAACTACAGGAATGGTTTAAAAAATGAAGAATTTCCGTTAATGAAATGAAATCTGTACATATCACATTCACACTTAAGAAAGACACCTGACTAAATGGACAAGATTTGCCTAAATCAACAAAAGTCAAATACTTAGGTATGCATCTCGACAGAAAGCTTATCTGAAAAGACCACATTAAGGCTAAGAGGGAACAATTAGAAATAAAGTTTATAAAACTCTATTGATTATTAGCACATAAGTCGGAATTATCAGTGGAGAATAAATTATTAATATACAAGGTAATCTTAAAACCAGTATGGACATATGGCATTCTATTATGGGGTGTAGCCAGCAAATCGAACATACAAATTATCTAGAGATTTCAATCAAAAAGCCTAAGAAGTATCGTCAGTGCACCGTGGTTCATCTGAAACAGGCAAATACGTGAAGATCTGCATATAGATTTAGTTCAGGATACATTACCGATGTTTAGTAGCAGATACACAATACACAATAGACTGGAATTACATAATAATGTTCTGGCAAATGACTTACTTGATAGACTTAAACGTTATAAACTACTAGATTTAATTTATAGATTTAAGTAACTGATTTAATGTTTAATGTTTATATTCACAATAATGGTAAATATCAGGGATTGTTCATGTGATCAATGACACCCGCAACCAAATTTACTTAGTGATCAACTTCAATAGATTGTAAATAAACTTACTGACACAATAAAAAAAAATTATTATAACAGTATACAGATGAACAAAATATTCGTACAATAATATTAAAATAAACATTGAAAAACTATTACAGAAGGACGTTTGCCTATAAATTACATTCTCAGTGCATATAATTGATATAGATTTTTTTTATTAACAATTTAAATTTACAACAGAAACCATTTAAAACTTGGTATTCTATAAATTTGGGAAAAAGATCTGTGCATTTTTTTCATCTGTATTGTATTAAGTGGAACAGTAAAACCTCGGTTAGCAGCTTTTTGTTAAAGTTATCCAAAAAATTGATGTAAATAAAAAATAATGTGTCTAAATAAATACACATTAATTTAACAAATAACAAACTATATCGAAATAGCATTGGTATCGTTGATTGTAATTAAACACTGTATATGTAATTAATTTTAATTAATGTAATTATTTTAATATTTGCACTATTTTAATTGTAAATGAATATGGTTCATTTCGGATTCCCTCATTTGCGTCGGGTCTGTGATTTCTGTTTGATTTAATCAATGTAGTAATGTGGGTGCAGGAGCTTTCGTCCAGATCGAGTGTCGGAGAGTGTGTGTGTGTTTGGGTTTTATGTGGCTGTTGGCACTTTATCCTTAGAACCACACGAAAACTTTGGGTCTGCCTAATAAACGTTTCATGTGATCCCTGTTGATTAGTGATCTGTTCCCAATTTCCCGTTCCTTTATTTTTTCCTTCATCTTCTACCGAAGATCCACTTACGGCACCGGCGAATAATTGCTTCATCCTTTTTCATTATTTTCATTTCTATTTTATAATCCATTTTGGAGATAAACTTGTATGCACAATTTCGGCTTTAAGAGCGACAAACACGATTGCACTAATGCTAATTTTCGTTAATCCACGGGAACGGTGCAAAACGATTCGCCACATAATCCCTAGTCCCGTCGACGCTATTCGAAGGCAACGTGCAACATTAAACGGGTCAGGTTTTGCGGCCGCTTTAATCGAACTGTGCACGTTTGGTTTATCTTCGATTTAGATGTATTGCATGCAGGAAGAGGAACATTTGCCTATGTGTTCCTCGCAAATTGTTATTGCACATAATCTGGTATACCGAGTCTGTGTTTACTTTCTTCGTTGTTCGTGCAAATTCTCCTGAGAGCTCTGTTTGATTTTATCGATCACATTTAAATAATCTTATAATCTGTTATTAAGGAAATGTTTCCGTACTTGCACCACTATTGCAACAATTTGTATTGTATTCTAAAAGAAAACCATACTAACAACAATGGCAATTTTTTTTCAAATGGTGTAATTTAACATTAATAAAAACAATGCAAAATTCATTAAATATCTAAAACTTAATTTAGAAAATGTATATTTCTTCACATGCATCTCATGTATCTTATTATTTTGAAATATTCATTTAGCAAATTAACGATTTTGTTAATCATGAATATATAAAACCATTCAAATAGCCTAGTTTTACAAATAAAGCATTTTTAACAAATTGCTATCAAATTCAAACTTACATATTATATTCATTTAATTCCGAATATAGCATTTGGTTTTCTTTGTCATACAAATTAAATCAATAAATCTGTATGGGGCAGAAAGGCCTATGTTATATAGCATTATATGTTTATTTCTTTGTATTTTTACTTACTATTGTATTTAGTTTACTTTTTATTTTAATTGTTGTTGCAATAAAAGTTATTATTATATTGTTTGTATTATGGCCTGTGCATGTTTTTGGCCCTATCGGTACTATTCACCTTTTGTTGGCCGGTATATGCCATAAAACTACGGTCACCTTTTTAGAGAAATTTGAACAAGAACGTTTCGCATTGAAATTTTGTATCGTTGGAACTCTTAACAACTAGGAATTCCCCGTATTATTATTATTAAATTAAATTTGTATTAACAGCCAATAGGTTTACAATAATACCTCACATAGTCCGGAGAAATGATCCCCCAATATCCCGAACTATTTGAAGCAGGGCTCAAATTCTCAAAAACTTAAATTATATATACATTTTTGAAATGATAATAATTTTGTAAGTAAATTTATTTACAATATCAATTTTAATTGAAATAACACGCTTTTTGTTTCTATCAACTAAATATACTGTTTTTCGCAATTCTTAATCAAATGACTAGTAAAAAATATAGCCATTATATGCAGTTTTTCTAAAACAAGCATAATATAAGTTATTGTTTTGTATTCCTCCTACACCACTCCTTCAAAGTGGTTATTTATATCACGGTATTATGATATTGACCAATTGAATAATATCTTACAAGCACCTTCTTCACATCAGCTCTTAAAACTTTCCAATTTCCAGAAATCATTTTTGTCTTGAAAAAGAAAAGTCATACAATTCATATTAAACTTAAATATATTACATTATTTCTAAAGTGATATCTATTAATGTTAAGAGGATAAATCATGACATAAATAGAAATGCAAAGTCGGAATTGAAACAAACATAATGCTATTAATATATGTTAATCGGAATAAGTTTCATGCAATCCAATTTTTTTATATTACTAAGACAAAAAGTAAACTATAACTCGAAAATTGAGATAAAGTAATAACAGAATATCAAATTATTCTATTCTTGATCACATTCAAGTATATTTTATTGTCATTATTGATTGATTTCAGTAATATCTTTTGTTACGTGTTTCTTCTGCTTTTCGATGTTAATACTTAAGCTATTCTATTTTTATTTGCAATGCATTTTTAGGGAACTACATTAAACATATAAGTAATAATGAATTATAGAAAGGTATGTACTATAATATAAACATGTTTCAAATTTAAAAGTTAAATATTTTTATAATTGTACGTTATATTTCAGTGAAAGGTAACTATTAACTATATTATTAGGTGGCAAAAACAAATGTTTTTCTTCTCGTTCTCGAGCTGTGCCCGGAAATTTACTGTCGCGTTTAAGCACCTGCCCAGGGTCTGCATTACACCTAATTAGAGGGACGACCCACTTTGTCAACGTTACCTTACGTTACGTTACGTTAACGTAACGAAGACAATAGGTCGGCTGCTCGTTAAAACCTTTAATTATTATTATAGTCTAACGGTTTATAACGTATTTTAATATTCCTCCCCGCCACTGCCTTTCACTATTCGCATTTTGCACGGAAAAGCAGTAAACCGTTTTAATGTTTAGTATTGATAATTTTATACGATTTCAGCGCATAAAAATTTTACAACCTCGGACATGAAAAACAGAATAAAATCAAATTTTAAGGAAAACTAGTATAAAGGAAAATCAGTGCTTTTAAAAATAACAACAATTTTTGTATCAATACATTTTCAAGTTAAAATCCATTTTGTTTGATCTACTCTTGTAAGATATTTTCAACATTTATTTTAAGTTGTTTTAAATATATTCCTTCAAGTGTCTCCGAAATATTGCCAGAATAATTGTGAAATTTAAATATTTTTTGTGTAATTTCTCAAATATAACTTTATGATTCGCTATTATCTTTGGAAAACTACATATAGAAATTATTGATCATCAGTCAGTTTCGGACGAATTAAAAGAAGGTTTCAAACTAGAAAAAATTGTATTATCAGTGTTAAGTATTAGAATCTATAGGATATAGTAATCAATATGTTATGAAAGACAGTGGCTTTTTGACTCCCATTTTGGTATAATTAATTAGGTTTGCATGTGAAGTGCTTTACTGTTAAATTTATATGTTTAATCTATAATTACTTTAGATAAATTATTATAAATAACAATTAAGATTTCGATTTGAAAAATATTATTTAAAGTTATGAGAGATTATTTAAATGAGAACGTGATGCCCCAAGAAATTATTTGGTCGTTAAAACGTGGCACATAAAGTTAAGGTTCATAAAAGTATGTGAAGGGGTCTTCGGATGGTGGCGCCGGGTTCCCCGTTTTTAATGGCAGTTTATTACACGTCCCATTTCGGCGATATAGTTGTAAGTCATTTAGTATGCGAGATGCGTAAAATGAAGGTAAAGTATGTAACAGGAGTTGCTTATGAAGACTGCAAAAAATAAAGTTTTTCTAACTAAAAAAACAAGGTGTTAAGCAAAGAAGCTGAATTGTAGACCTGAAGGTGTCATCGGAGGCGCCAAGTTCGGCGCGACGCAACTCGGTTAGCATCTGAATGCCATCCAGAAACTAGTATTGAAGTTGAAGGATCCTTATTCTTACGGGACGAGCCCTATCTTTGTGCGTCTGCTGCGGCAGAAAGTGTCCAAATGATTTAGTATGATCCTGAATAATTAAATTCGAGGACAATGGGGAACGGTGTGCGTCTCGGGGACAAATATCTGCAAACAATGATATAAGATGATGGAGCGGTATTATTCATGCTCAACAGTGAGAGATGGGGGATCGGGGTGGCCCGCCTTTTGGTTATGAATACATTTTGTTGCGATATTGTGTTACCTTTTTGTGTCTGCCGTGTTTCTCTTCTACTTCTTGTCCAGTCAAAAAATCCCTGTCTCTGCCTCCAATTTCTCACACACTTACATTTCTTAAGTTAACAATAAAACATTTAAATTAATATTACATACTTAATTTAAAACGTATTCAAATAAATAAATATAACTAATTAATTAAAAAAACAATATGAAAATACAAGTAAAATTCTGTCACACAATTTAATTCCATATACATATAACAGTTCCATTCCAACAAAAGCCGGCTTAATATGAACCCATTCTGCATAGGCAGAGCTTTCAGTCAATCATAGAAAGAATTGGGGAATTACAAGACGCATCACGTAGCGGCGTAAATTGAGCCGTTAACCGAGGGCTTGATATACAGATAGTTAACGTTAGTTCAATAATAATTTATTACTTCATTTTAATATAAATATTTCGCATAAATCCAATTTATTTATTACTCTTTACTTTTAATGATTTTAAATTTTATAATAAATAAAATAAAGGAAAAAAAAGAGTAATTATTTACGTAGCAAAAGTTAAAATTACCACATTTACACAGAACAAGAAATATCTTAAAATCTCAAGTTTAATATGAGTCATGTTATACAACAAATGAAAACTAATAGTTCAGCATCCATGCTAAATCAGTGAAGTGCTAAATATCAGATTTACATTTATTTATGAAAATTATAAACAAAAATATAGTTTAAATTATTTCTGTTAATATTGTAATAGAAGCTTGCTTGCTGCAACCAACAACACATGTCACTTAAGTCGTTCTGTAATGTAACAATATAGAGATAGAAGTCTTTAAATGTATATCGAGTTAATTATAAGCATTCCACACATTGGTTGTTCTTTCTTCAATCGACGCAAACCACCTATCATAGCAACAATTTCTAGTCTCTTTTAAATTAATGAAATATTGCTAAATTCCTAAGAAACCAAATCATTTGAAAGTCAAAACTCATATTGCCCAACATACTAATTTACAAAAAATTGAAGACGTTGAAAATTAATTTTATTCCTATTTTCCTAATCATTTTCTGTTATTAGTTATGTTTGTAATTTTAAGTAATAATAAAGAAGAGTATTAAAATTTAAATAGATATATACACAAATAAATACAACACAATTTTATATATGAGGTCTACAATTTTTTGAATATTGGACACACTATAACATGAGTTATATATTATAGTAGATTCATAAATATTTACTTCAGTGAGAAGCATAAAATTATATTTGTGTAGAAATGTAAAGGAAATTAATGAATCAACTTTCTTTTCCTTTAGTTCAAAAGTACAGAAATAGTAAATGAATAAATCATTGCTCTCAAAAGGATGAGCAAAAGCTGTTAAGAGAATTTTCTTCCGTGGTGTTATTTGTAGCGTGCGTGCGTAATTTATATATGAATGGCCTGTAAATTCATATAAGACAAACTTCCTAACAAACTCGCACTGGAGATTGCCACCCTCCCAGAGGACCTATCTAAACTTTACGCAACTCCAGACTTCCTCCTTTTAAACGGCTCAGCGCAAAACGAGAACTTTGTTATTAGTCCTTAGTCTATTATTATATCACTATTTATACATAATTACTGCGTGAACACATATTATCCATTGAAATTGTCATTCTTATTTTCTGTTTCTCGCAATATTTTTTATAATAATTATAAATTTGATTATGTTTATTAACCATTTAATATATTTCTACCCTAAATTTATATTATTTATGAATATTAATAAGTATTTAGTTTAGTAAATTATTATTAAATTAAAAACATTTATTGCCAATAAAAAATCATTATATAATTGACATACACAGATTCTTTAGAAATGAAAAGTTCTACTAATACTCTATATAATAAATATTCTTACATTGTTAATATTCTTTGAATGTATTTAATCAATATACAATGGAACCTCGGTATACGATATTACTCCGTTTCTGATGTTTGGACTTATACCGAATATAACGTATACCAAACCAACTTTTCCCTTAAGAAGTAATGTAAAAATCATGAATCTCTTCTTAACTCGAAATCTGTCAACATTTTGTATATATCTACTCCTCAGGATGTATCTAAACTATGTCATTATTTGATCTTCCCAAGCGATGTTATTGTGATTTATTCTAACTTTGTTAGGAAGGTATTTTCCTGATAAAAAGATCACGTCCATCCATTTTGCAAGAATATATTTGATCAATGAGCTTCTTCTACCGGAACCTCCTCTGATCCAGAAGTTTATCCATTCTAGCCTGATGGTTATGGTTCTTGTAACTCCTCAGTGGTCAGTTCTTGATTCTTCCAAATTATCATAATATCACATACATATAGTTCCATGGTTCTGACCAGAGAAATAATAACATCTACTGTGGAGTCTTAAGATTCGCACTTTTGGTCATCAAAATTTGTTTCGTCCAAACAGGACGTATTCCGAATTGGAGTAAATGAAAATGTTATATATTTTATATTTTAGTTAATACTTATTTTAAATAAATTAATATTTTCTGATCTATTATAAAATTATGTCCATAAATTACATATGAAGATTACTATCACACTCCTAATTAATATGACATTAGGTAGCTGTAACGTCTCACCATTTAATTAACCCCAGAGATAAAAAAAAGTATGATAATTGATGTACAAATTATGTTAATACGATTAATGTAGTTTCCGGTTTACGAGCAGGACAGTATTAATCTCTATTATTAGTTAATCCCTCAAATCCTCTTCGCGTTTATGCTTCCTCTTTTTTTTTCAACTCCCTCTACATTAATGAGATGAAGCGGTATGCGGTAATTTGTTGAAACGCGTAATTAATTTGCGTGTAATCTGCAAATCTTAATTGTCAAAGGGCACGGAATTATGCGTTTGTGCGAGGGGTTGGAAGTTAGGTACGTAGACAGGTGAGTGTATGTGTGTGTGTGTAAGCGCGCCGGGGGTGTCCTTTTTGTAATTATAAAACGTTGTCTGCTCCGCTGCGCATTATAATTATTGACAGCGTTATCTGAACATTACAGTTTCGAGGATAACACGTGTCGCGCTTATAAACACGATTTTCGAAGTGCATTGTGTTCATCAACGAGACGGCTCCTATTATATGCTGTATGCACTGTGTGTGTGTGAGTAGGGTGTCTGTATATATATATATATCTATAAGTTTGTGTGTGTTTGTGCATGATCTGGGGTTTAGATGTGGTAAAATAACGGTCGTTGGAGCTTGCGAGATCAGTTTCCGATGGTTGCGAGTATACATTTTCAGCATTGTTGGTATCCTAGGTCTAGCCTCTATAGCCGAGCAGCCTTAACCTGAAGGCATTGGAAGAGGGGCGAGGTTCTTCGTGGAGACGGGGGACGGCTTATCAAGGCATTCGCAGCTTTGGCAGGGCTCAAAGCCTCCGACCCATTATCATTCAAATAATACGCCGCGCGGAATATTAAAACTTTTATTGGATTTAACCCCTTTCCACCGAAGCACGAAGATGATTAGTCCACTAAATCATCTCACCCCTCGGTATCCGCAGTATTCTCTCGCCCAACTTTTTCACGCCTTCCGAAAAGAAGACACGCAACACTCCAACGGCGATTGATTAATTTATAAAGGAGATCGACGATCGGACCACTGATCTATAATCCGGAAATGCTCGAGACGTAAAAAAAAATGTATGGACGTTACGCAATTTTTTACCAACCTAATTTCTCAAATCGTAACGTCCTCCCATTTATTTCGCATGTGTGAGCTAGTATACGTGAGATGTTTCATTCATTACAGATAGTGCTCTATTTGTTCCGTTGCTTTATTATATCAACATTCTACTCGAGCTCCAATTTCCTGCATATGCATCTATCTGCATTATTGCTTTTAGAATTTCCATCCACGAACTCATTATTTTTTAAAGTTTACCCAAGTATTTCATATTTAATAAACTTGTCAAAAAAAAAACATGAAAATAGTAATTTTAATAATTTTTCTTAGCACGTTAAATTCCACGTCATTCATATTCGGGTTTACTATCATGAAAGTTCCTTTAGGGTCACGTCATCCGAAGACGAGTAAAAATTCTTTAACCCTTTGATATTTTCAAAACGAATGTTAAATTTATAGAACAATATTATTGTGTAATTATTGGTACTATTACATTCCAGTTCTAATTGCAGTTGAATAAGAGACCATTTGATCTGAATATTCTATACCAGGGGTGGCAAAACTCATGGATAGTTGGAGCCATTATTGAAAATTTGTTTTTTTGCGTGCTGCAATTAAATACGTATTTAAAAGGTATGCAAAAAAAGGTATTAAAATAATAGCACAAAAATGAAAAGGGAACTCGGGTACATTTATCGAGAGCCGCAAATAATCCTTCAAAGAGCCGCATGTGGCTCGCAAGCCGCAGGTTGCCCACCCCTGTAGTTTCAACTTTTTGAATAATTGTTAGCTTGTAGAAGTACTAAGAAGTGATTCTAAGTACTTGTATTACGCGAATCTCTATATTAATAAATGGCAATTCCATTTCCTTCAAATTAATTCCGTCTTTTTATTTTGTAGCACCTTCCTTTTATTATTTCTAGTCAGCTTTATTCTACAGCATTTAAAATTTGTGTACTCTCATTAACATTCCATGGCAACATCCAACATTTTGTTGAACATATTGGTCTTTAAATCTTTAACACTTTTTTTATTCTGTCGATTCCTTTCTATTAAATAGTTTAATTGCCTAAAACAACATCTTGATTTTATGCAAGAACTACTTTAAATGTGAATAAGATATCTGGGGATATATTTTCACACAAGAACTAGAACCATATTAAAGATTAAAATGTATTTAGATCATTTCACTTATATATTGATGTTAATTTAAATAATAAAGTAAACATATTTTTATTTAAATAATAAGTCATTTCAACTCCATCTTGTTACATCGATCTTTAACATTTTCCCAGTACTTTTGCATTAGTTCTCGATGCTGTTGCTTCCTTTCTTCAGTCCATTTCTTACCTGTTGGAAGCTTGGGCTTTTTCTTGGAAACATCGGTGAATTGTAAATTTCTGCGTGAATGTTTCCAGATATCTAATTCCCACTTTTTGCAAATACATGTCCACCTCAGTGAAGCTCCTGTGGTTTTCTTTCCAGAAAGTAGTAAAAGATAATTGTCCATTTCCTCATGGTGTCAGTTTAAAATCCCTCCTCTATTAGTCCCTACCGATGCATTGCAAGGCCTATGGACGAATGACTTTATGGTAGTGTCTAAGTGTCTAAACTTGAAATTTGTAGATTTTTAATTTTTGTTGTAACTGGCCTTTGTTAGATTATATGCCATTAGCGTTTTCCTGATTCGTGACTCGAAGGCTGCTTTCATGGAGAGATTTAGATCTATCTACTCACCCAAATATTTGAACGCTTCCGTTTGATTGGTTTTCCCCCATCCCACATCTTGATATTAGTGATTCATTCTATTATTTCAAATGAGAGATTTGCCTTGCTGCTTGAATCTAGAGTTCAATAATTTGCACTGTGGTTGCATAATAATTAAAATATATATTAAATAATTTACATTAAATGAAATTAAATTAGATGATTAATTAACATTCTAAACGTAGTAAATATTTTTATTTAACAATATTTAATATTATTTGAAGTTCCACGAATTACCACGTGGATGCGACGTTCGTAAAAATGCTGGATTACGGGTATTTTTACGCCTGAATATAGGCAACCAAACACACGCAAATACATATCGATTCCATTCCTAGAATTGAAATACATTTTGTTAATTAAATTACACATACCTACAATTTACATTTTCTTTTACGTAATTCAAATATAAATACTAATTCAATCTTCCTTTATTTATTTTTTAAAATGTATATATTTCTTAAGAAGAAGCCTATATTAGATTTATTTATATTTGTACTTTTTATAGAATATTTTTAAATTTAAATCAATTGAGAATGTACACAACAAATTATACTTTTAACAATTCGTCTAAAATAAAGATATAAAGATTTATAATATAAGATGAATAAATGTTTAAGAAAAAGGGAATTAAGCTGACACATTTTTGGAAATAATAAGGACCAATATTAGAATGTATTTTATTATTAATTATATCTACCTTCATGTATGTAATACAATATATTAAGTTTCTTTGAAAGTATCGAACTGTGAATATGTCTGGAAGCAAATTTTAATAGTGCTATTAGAGTAAAGTTCCTTAAGTCGTACTACCTAAGAAAGAAGCCGTATAAAAATAAATATTTAATAAATAAATAGATACTGTATATTTTAGGAATAACTAATATTTTAGGAATTCAAAACTGCTGTTAATATTCTTTTTATTTATTACAATGAAAATAAAAAATATGATACGGCTAAAGAATCCAGTTTCCGTAGTAGTACCACCCGAAGTTTAAGTCGTACTTGTAAATAGAATTAAGCCATATCAAAAATTCTAGCTTCCTTTTTAGTTCATGTGTGTGCATGTCTCATATTCAATAAGTACACTCAAAATACACATATCCATGGCCTTTGATGTTGCCTCAGAAGTCTGTAAAGATAATGTGTCAGAAATTTGTAGTACTACTTTTGCATGCACTGTCTTTTACCTATTGAAACGATGTAGCAATTTATAAACAAATTTTTCGTAGATGGCCAAAAACTCTAGCTTCGAAATTGAGAAGGTCTAAAACTCTTTCAATTTTCTTGTAAGATTTTTAAGCCATATTAAATTTGACATTCTTGTTAATTCCTTTAAAATAACGCCATAACGTTGGTTCAGGTATTTTATATATTTAAGCTTCTTAGAATCCAATAATGCCTTGCGTTAGTTTAGTTTACGTCTCACCCCGATTTTCTTTATTCCAACTATTATAAATTCGTTTTAACATAGTAATGACCTTTAAATATCTATAGCAAAAATAAACACAATTTCAGACGGATTAAATTTAATACGATTTCTTTAATACACACGAATTTGTTAATCATATGGTATGGTATCCAACTGCATGCACAAGTACTTAACTTCATCAACTTATGGTATATATCATATATGTTTGAAAAAGTGATGTCGTTGAATATATCTCTAAGAATGACTATATCCTCTACTATATTCACCCTATGGTATAATATTTTCTACGCCGACTTGTATAGCTTTATATGTCCATCAATATTCCGATAATACCACATTAATATATTATGCCTATAGACTATACTATTTTTTTCTCTATTTTACCTTTGGTAACTTTTATATATTCCAGACATTTCCTGCCTTTGACTTTCCAAATGTTCATCCACTCTGAAACTTCCATCTACAAATCTATTTGCCATTTCATTTCTTGATTATATTTTATTATTATTATACTTTCTCCCAATGTTGAAATATAGTCCTAAAAATTCACTTCATGTTCGAATATTCTTCATTTCGCATTGTCACCATCCTGATGTACTGCACATGCCGAAAGAGCACTAATAATAGAGAGCAACATTAACTAATATGCAATGTCGGACTTGCAGGAGGAACACTTCCAGTCGACAAGAGTAGTTCTAGAGGTTTGGAAAGGTCTAATTACTATATCCAATGTATACTGCCAACCGAAACATGAGAATAAATTGGATCATTTTGTTGAAATGTTTGATACTATGGGTGGTAGGTTCATTGCTGCTGGAGACTTCAAAGCAAAGCTATGTGGGGTTCCAGACTCAGCATAACCAATGCCGAGAACTACTTAGAATTGGCTCAGGGCCAAGTATTCAGATGTACTTGATATCGGTATTGTGATATCCAGTAGTTACATTACCACAGATACGAGACTGGATCTCTTTTCAAACCATTCGGCAATCCTTATGACACTGACCTCAAGAATCTTGAATCGGACCTATCCTAAATACAAACAAAGTCGATTTGGAAGAAATACAAAATGCAAATATACAGAAAAGAAAAAACACACAATTATTGCCATTAATGCGAAGAGCTATGCACCAGAGATTTTTCGTCCCTAATATAATAATACTCAGAATTCTGAATAGAAATATACAAAATAATCATAAACCTGGGTTCAAGACCAAATTCTTGCAAGTCGTGATAGATAGTTAATGGTATTCCCCAATACTTGATATATTTATACCCCAATGGTATACTTTTGTATATTTTACTATATTATAAATATTCATTAGTACTTTCCACTTGAATTGCATTCATCAACTGTTTTATATAGGTCAATTATTGGAGCTAATGTAGCTCGAATTGCTACTAAATATAAAAGGCAGTTTAAATGCATTCAATGGACGCTATTAGACAATCAATTGTGTTAATTAATCCCAACGCATTTCCCCCGACCTGATCGATATTTGTAATAATTATGAAACTACGTGGTGTGACGAGTTAACATCCAATGATTTTGATTTAAAAATTCCAGCGTGTAACAATCTATTTGATGTGCCGTTTATTACCATTATCAAATAAAAATCTTCGTGCACAAAGGCCTGGAATGTATAGCCAGGGCATGCATAAATTCGATCGATACAGGGAATTCCATTGCATCCTACGATCCTAATAGCTCATTCCAGAATCTGTTCACATATTCAGGTAACGCAATAGAATACTATTTCTTGTAACTGTCACATCGTACATATTTCAGTTATTTGTTGTGTGAACTATAGTTATTAACGTATATGCTGGATAGTAAGGTTTTGAAATGCAAATGTGTTCGTCATCTCGTCGTGTCCGACAACTTTATTATTATTTATTATATTATTGATATGTATATATATAGCCCTATATCCTTCTTAACAATTAAACACATATGTTACGTATCCATCAAATATACAAACGAATACTTCTACGTGATTATTTAGTCTGGCTTGTAGAATATTTCCGACAACTTGGTTTTTGTCATCACATGGTGATCACTGTTCGACGCCCCTCATATTTGGGTGGGCCATAAAACTAAGATAAAGTGTTAACCCCGTGCACTTATAATGTATACCCGTTCCCCTCAGTGCCTTTTTGAAATGGATAGATTTCTGTGTAATATAATTTAGTCTTTGAACGACCGTCTTCGAAGAACAGTCTTAGCTGGTCGATCTAACCAGTAACTTAAGAAAAGAATGTACCTCTTAGTTAATAAAATAGGAGATCAATACTTATGTAGTTGACTTCTCTATAAAAACACTCAACTGTACAATAAATCTACTTAGAATATTCGCTTTTGATATTCATAAACCCCTCAAAGACTCCACAATGACGTAACTACGAGATACTCCACTGTGTCCAGAGCTTTTTAATCCCGGGACACGACAATCTACGGAGAAAATATTAAAATAAATATATTATATAATTACGGAGTTTGATATTAACTTACTAAGATGCTGACAGACGAAAATTGCCAAGCAGTAGTTCTCAATGTAAGTGGTATAATGTGCCTTTGTTAGAAAGGGTGGTCAGGATGTCGAAATAATACAACTCTATTATGGATCTTTATATTGATAGCTCTTCTGCAGGAAGCAGTATCGTTGGCAGAGCACGCTATAGATGTGTTATACTCGGTGCGCGAGCCACATCTGTCGCTTGGATCTGCTTTAAGTCTCGTCTTGGGTTTCGGTGTTTTTGGTGATGCGTCTTGCTGGTAGTATAGCCTTCCTTGGAGCGCCATCTATTCTGAGTCCCGGCGTATGAGTGGTCCGGAATATAGATATATCTAACAGCCTTTGATAACCTTAATGTGGCCTTAATTTAGTAGTCAATTAAATATAATAGTATGAAATTTTCAACTTAATAAATTATATATTATAAGAAGTTAGAATTAAGAATTACAATCAATGCTTAGATTTTGGTCAAGATTGAATTAACAATTAGCAATTTACGAAATTCCACAAGTGTATAACTTTTTTTTGTATGGAATTTAAGCTTGTGCGGGTATTAATTTGCAGCTGTAGAGGCAAATGAGAGGCGTTTAACTAAACGGGGTGGTGAAACCGCAAGGATGTGGCTTTGCGTTTGGAACTACAGCCGCATCTTACCAGCCCCAAGATCTTCAGCAATTCAACGTTGACTCCTAACTATAAAACTGTTTACACGCGCAAGCTGCAAAACTTAACGTGCACAAACGACATGCCTGGTTATCCATTCAGATTGCAACGCATTCACACCCCATGCTTAAATATTTACAGCAAAATCAACAAACCTTCCTATGTTTACTATATTTGTACTGTTAATTTTCCGTTTTTTTTTTAATTTCCTGCTTGAAATTAAGTTTGAATAAAATGTATGAGTTTGATTATTTTTATATATATTTGAATGCTATTTTAAATTGTATTAGAATTCACAACTATTTTCATTATCATTGTTTATAAATTCTTAATTTTTTGTGTCTCTATGTAATGACATTTATAATATGTTTATTTGGACATTAAGAAAATCATCCATTGTTGCAGACACTTATTTAGAAGCGTTGTCCTTGATTGACTATAAGTATGACAAGACCCTATGTTGTATTTTTGATTGGGGATTAGATTCGTCTATGAGTCGTTTAATTTGTTGATTTGATTGTTGATTCTTATGTAGTTGTCTCGATTATCGTTCTTTGTAGTACAATATTTTCTTTCGATCCATGTCTGTATAAAAATAATTGTTATCTACTTTTAACATAGAAAATATTGTCTTATAAATTAAAACAGATGGTGATTAAAAATCACCCTAAAAACTTAAACAATTTTCGATAAAACAATTTTAGCTCTATTTCTAGTCCATCAATTTCAAAGTCATTAATTTATTTGTTAATCCTTTTCTCTAACAATAGTTTTTTATCAATTATTTTATTATAGTTAATAATGTTGTAAAAACTTAATCGTTTTCAAAGCCGAAGGCTTATTTGTATTATTGGATAAATTGCTTAATTAAAAATTAATTAATAATATTACACTTCGGAAATTGGGAATTATCCTTAATTTGATTGGAACATTTAACATGATAATAAATTAAAATGCTATTTAGACTGAATAATTCAAAGTATTTTTTTATTGAATAAACTGTATTGAGTAAGAAATAGTTCATAAATTTATGTGATAAATTAGACTAATTTTAACTTATATACATTATTCATAATTACAACCTTGAATAAGAAATACGATTATAATATGATTAACTTTACTGTTCGACTATTATGTAATATCATTCTTGTAAATTCCAATGGATCATCTCACATATTTCCTGGTTGAACGTGTGGCATTTCAGAATTAATCCTTCCAAAACCACACTGTTAATCCTCACCCATCAAGTTGCTCCTTCATCTCCTTATGTCCCTTTCAGAAACCCTGCTATATATAAAATATTATCCCTGTGTAAAGTGCCTTTAAATCCTCTTGAATCCTGAATGCAATTTCAATTTTCACTCCAAACATTTAAAAACCAAAAGTTAAATCTAGATCTGTCATTTTAGGTCATTGATGTTCGGTAATTCTATTACTGCAGCAACTCTGCGCGATTATCTGCAATCTTAGATGAATTTCATTTGTTGATATACGTATTAACTATATGATCATGTATTGTTACCGGACTGTGAATTATGTTGTCTTGAACGTCTTTAAGTAACTCCCTCGTCATTTTGTTAAGTGGCTTTATTATGATGTTAGGTATACCCGGGATAGGTTTTGTAAGTCTCTTCGAACATTTGGGAGACTATGCAGCATGATTCTGTGAGTTGCATGCCATACATTTGGGGGAAAGTGGAGACGTGCATCGGTTTGTTGGATGTTGACCCTGGCATTTGAGGCACTTAATTTTGTTGGTACATGCGTCCGTTACATGCGTGCATTGTTGACACCTTACACAAGGCACAGTTATAGGCGGCGGTGGAATGCTGTCAACTACCGGGAAGTGCTTGTTAATATAGAACAAGCCCTCATGCAGGAGTTTCTGAAAGGACAACGTGCACCTAGTAATGATGCGTATTTTGTATTCCACTGCAGACGACTTGAGATGTTCGCTGATTTCAGCATCTGTAATGTACAGGTCCATCTTTGTAAGGACACAAGACAGCGACGCATTGTGGCCATGCTTTTTTGACTCCTTCTGAGAAACGTTCTCGACGAAAAATGAGATGTGGCTACGATCCCGCATATAGAACAGACCACATCCTTAGAGTTGTCTGACTTAAATATGATGCCTGTCTTGGTTTCAAGTATAATGTCTTCATCTGCACATGAGAGACTTGACTATAGTGAAAGATAGGAATGATGTTTTGCAGAAAATAATAGTGAAAGGCACGACATGGCAAAGTCTGAAAGGATGAACTCAATAAGAAGCTCACTCGTAATATTAGCCCAACGAATAGAGAAGAACAGTAGCAGAGGAGCATTCAATACTAATGAGATTACATGGACATATGTAGATTCAATTAAAACAAATTGAAAAAAAAAGATTTCTATAACAACAAACTAAGTTTGTATACAAAGTATATTATGTCATTAATTTGTGAATTTAAGAATACAAATGTAACTTTATAACCTACTTAACTATATCTCAAAATATAATCAAATATTTTAAAGTGCAATAAAGAATGAATTGCACAATAAAGTTACAGTCGGAAGAAACATACATTCGTTTCTGAATTTGATCTGTACGAAAAATATAATTGAAAGCTCGCGGTTAAAAGTACGTTTACATAAAAAAAATCATTGAGAGCAACAGCGTTTGTATCACCAGATTTTAATATGAAAATGAAACCGTGTGCCGTGAAACATAAATCGCGGCAGTATAAACAGCAGAAATTAAGCCGTAAAGTATTGACGAGACGGGGAATTATGCGCATTTTATCCGTACCAGTGAATTACGCGGTTTTAAGCCCGATGAATTTTCATTGCGTAATATAAAATTTGATCAGTCATAAAATTGAGCCGAATTGCAATGTAAAAACAAAAACAAAAATGAAACGAAACAAAAACCAAAATATTAAAATAATAAAAATACAAAAGTTAAGCACAGAGATTTTATTACATCAAAATACGACAGCCTAATGGAATAATTTACATCGTCGACGACCGCAGCAGCGCGAATTAAAACAAAAAAAAAACATTCAATTTTAGTCGGGACAAATAAAATTTCAGTACTGAAACAAAACAAAAATCAACAACAAACAAACAGCTTTTCGTGTGTTTGTTTTGCTTCAATTGCGGCCGTGTTATGACCACATTCATACTGCACACGCTCAAAACTAAATACACACGCACTTCGGACACTGTGCGCAACTTCTATTCGAATTAATTCGATTGCGTTTGTTTTTATTGGCATGTCACCGTGGATTTCCAATTGCATCCATGGCTCTATAGATTTATGCACACGGAGATGAATCTAGTTGCAGTAATGAGGTGGCCTGTGTAAATGATGGATGTGTGCAGTTCCGCGCCGTTCCGGCAGACACTCAAGTAGTGTTTAGCAGTTGTTTAATTTATTTGGTTATTTAGAATAATTAATTTCATGGGAAACGGCGCTGTTTGTTTTAGAGTAATTATTGCACACAGGTATTTTGTATAAACAGGCAATTCGAAATTTACGCAGCTGCGCCGCTGCGGATGAGTTTATTCTAATGCCATTAGCGGTTGCAATTCCGAATGCCGACTCTCTATTTCTCGTTCACTCGTTCTTTTTTTTTTCTGGTTGTTTTGTGTCGTTGCTGCCGATTTGTTTCAATTAACGTAACTTTTCCCATTCATCATTTCATCCGGGTGATGCGTTTCAATTAAACAGCAAAACTGTTACACTTCGTACGTCACGGACATGAACAACTACATATTTTCAAGTTGGAATTATTAATAACTGCTATCTCACTTAAAAGCATGAAAAAGAGAAGTCGGAATTATTTTCAAACTGAAATAATGAAGCGAAATACAGATCTACGTTAAGTTGTGAACTTGTTGTTTTATATAACATTTTAAATAGTTTTGATATAAAATATCAGCTTAGGTTTCAAATTCATGATATTAAGATGAAAATGGTAGAAAGACCTATGACCTATATCCTAATTACAGCATTTGCAGTAATTGTGTTTTATAATATAATAATATGATATGAATGTTGTATTATTTTGTTTACTGTTACAATGAAACTATATATTTTTTGTATCATTTAATATAAGCACTCTATCTACAATAAATAAAAATAATAAAAGGAAAATAAAATATAAATATTGGAAGTTTGTCGACCAAGCTCCACTGAAAACTTTCTTTTTGGTCTTTTTTGCAACGATATTTGCAAATTATCCAAATCGGACTTTCAGTAAATCACCAACCACGTCGTTGCAGACACTGTTTAGGAACCATTGCTCATTGACAACTAATTCATTTTGATGGCTGCAAATATTTGGAAGTACCAGGGTTTGAACCCGGGACCCCAAATTTCGCGGACAACGACTTAAGCCATTCGGCCAAATATAACTATCTGAAAACTTAAAATGAAAATTATTCACACATCATTAAAGCGATTGAAAAGGTCGTATAGTTTCAATGGTATGAGTCTACGTCGGTGGGATTCTGTATTTGCTAGCTGGGTAGAAAGTTGGTTTGACTGATCGTTCAGTTGAATTTTGTTATCCCATTGACAAATCTGATTTTCGTGTATTGGTGTATGTAATCGTCTGTAGAAAAACAAGGTGCATTTGTAATTAATCTGTGCGTTTTAGATTATACCTCTGTATAATGTCAATGGTAGAATTGCATGCAGATCCCCAAAGTTCGATTCTATAAGTCCTCATATTATGAGCAGTTTATTGTCTACTAACGAATGACTATCAAACAATCAATTAATCTACCCTTCAACCAATGCTACCTTTTTACTGACAAGCCCAACTATTTCCTCTTTGTAAACACATAACATTTCTTCCATGTGAGACAACTATCCAGATGTATGCCCATTCAGCATCATCTGCTTGTGGTAGGACACATTCAGTGTTACAAGAGGGCAAGTTTATCGACGCGTTGCAAACGTGACATGTACCGACTTGGTTGCATTGGTCTTGATTTTCCATTTTTTTAACCAGTAGTCTATGGCATCAAAGCTTCTTTGAAGTGTTTGTGAGGCTATTGTTGGATCTTGATGAGATGCCATAACGCCGGTGTCATCAGCAAATGTGACTACAGTGACGTTTGACTACGCTGAGAAGTTGGAAAAGATGGGATACAATGATGTCAATTCATTCCTGCATTTGACCTGCAAATGCCTCTCACACAGGTAGGATTTGAAGATGACATAGTATTCACGTGGGAGGCACTGTTTGAGCTTGTACAAATAATTAATAATAATAAGATAAAAATATACTTCCTAAAAAGAAGAAAATAAGTCCAAAGAATACAAGAATTCCAAATTTGTTTTGAAATAATAACTGATTACTGAAACTGACTAGTCTAGATAATTTTACGAATAAGAAAACTATTAATACTTCTGAGGCTCGCAATAATATAAGCTAAGATTATAATGTTGATTGATTACAAGAACGAATGTGCTAGAAATAGTTTAAAAATCCAATCTGGAGGTTTATCATTCACAAAGAATGTGAAGATTTTGGTATTATACTACAATCAATAATATTCTTGTATTTTGAACTAGAAAAATATTAAACCTTTTTACCAGTGTTTTTTTTTGCCTGATCTATTTTTTAAATCTCTATACCTTTTATGTTATTTAGCTACAACATATTCATACAACATTTTATGACATTTTTTATAGGAAATATTTTATCTATTCCTCAGGAATATGTATACTGTAATCTTCAAATGTATGTGCGTACTCTTGGATACGCTATCTTTTGTAGTTATATTGAAACTTCTTATCGATACTCATTCTTCGGAAATATTGCTTTCTTCATTTTTACAACTACGACTTCATCATCTTCAAACTCCTCAATTCTCTTATCTTCTACAAAAATTATTGATAAAACTAAGTTTCGATTCATTGAATGTACATGCAAGAATCTTATAATGATATTTTTCAAGTGATCAGTAATAATTCAGCAATACCACTGCAATACTTAATAGAAGCAGTGTGATTGTTCTGGTCGATACACATAAAACATGCTTCATGTAAATGAAAGCTTATCTAGTTTTATATAACAACATAACTCACTTAATTTACAGAATAACTACCAATTTTAGTTGTCTTGAAACTCGCTCTAAATTTTGAAATCTCTGAAAATCATTTTGAAATATACCCCCATCATCGTCTATCGCACTGTGCCGATTTGGAATGAACTAATACATCATAATAATCCAAAATATAAATATGTTGTAGGATCATGAAGTCATATCGTAATTCTGACAAAAATCCGAGCAAGAAAATCAAATTTCATGAACAACTACTATAAGAAATATGATATTATTTATAAGTAATTATCCTTATAGTTTTATATTAATTAAATCTAATAATAATATTTGTTGCAGCAACAGCTACAAGAAAAATATAAACTCGATATAATACAAATAAAAGATTCAAAGAGAAGGGAAATAAAATATAATGCTATTGCTTTAGCTGCTTTTTACCATGAATTAAATCTATTTTATATTTTGCGTACGTTTATATCTAATTATAAATGTGTTACCATACAGATATCTAAATTTTCATATGTACTTTACTTCAATCAACAAAACTTTTCCTATTTATAATTTTGTTTGCGTTTTGCATTTTAATTAAGCGACACTCCCCACATTTGAAGACAACTAAAATACGCACTTTGAAGTATTGTCTGAATACCATTCTCTTATAAAAGCATCCCCATTAAACATTAAATATTTCATTTACGCTGTATTTAGTATAAAGCTTTTCGTGCCTGTTAAACTTTATTTTTCGAGCTCTGCTGCAGTTATTACAGCTTTAAAGCTTAAAAGTGTTGCAAACTCTGCTCTGCACTGTTTTTATAATTCACTTATTTTACAAGAAAAATAAAAATGTAAATGCTTTATTTAGAGAACTTGCCAGAAGTACTATTAAATATGAATAATTTGCGTTATAACTAATTTAGTGGTAATGGTACATTTAAAATATACGTGATGTGTGAATCTTTGTAATTAGAATTTACACAAAAATGACTTTAAAAATAGTTTTCGTATCAAAAATTTGTTATGAAACCGGTTATAGAATTTTCATATAGCAATAAGGCTGAAAATATCATTTGAAAACATTTGAATTTGTTAATTATTTCCAAAATTGCAAAAGTTTTTAGTTGATTCTTTCTAACAAATAATTTTCATAATTTAATCACGTTTAAATACACGTTTTTCTTGAATTAAAAAAAGTCTTGGTTTTTGAAGTGCAATGTCCAAAGTGAGGAGGAATCTAATGTTGAATTAGTACAGATTATAAATTGTAAAATTGTGAACTATTTTTTTTTGAGAGACAATATTAATATAACAAACAATATACTAAGATGTTGAATACTATAATGTTAAAATAATATAAAATATTATTAATATTATAAATCACATAGTTTTTTGGTAATTATATTATATTTTTAGTACAATAATAATATTTAATTACAAAAATAATTCATACATTTTTTTATGAAAAAAGTTGAATAAAAACATAAAATTAACATTAGATTTCATTATAATAAAAAAATAATGTAATTTTTATGTCGGATGAAACGAAGGAAGGCGGATATTAATTTTACATGTGTCCAAATGAAATAAAGCAGGGAAGAGTGGAATAAAAAGAGGAAGGCCCTTCTATTTTTTGAATACCGGATTAGGATGCTGCGCCGCGCCCTGAATACGTGATCTCTCCGGGACCTCTTCTCTCGCAAGAGAAGGAACGAATTTGGGAAAAAAATAAATTCGTTAAAATGGGATTTATTTCCGCTCGATTTAACGATGGAAGTGTTAGGTATAAATTTGCGCTTTAATCAAAGAAAGCAAAAAAATAGAACCGAGTGAAAGAGAGAAAGAAAGAAGTGGAGAACTAAGTGAGAGTACGGCTAAGAATGAGGGAGGAAAGGGAAGCTCTTTGAACATTCGTGGACTAGTTTAGATAATAAAGAATAAAAACATTGGGCCGTGGGAGTGAGAGGTGCCACAATTAGATTAGTGAATTATTTCAGTCTAGCTCGTAATTTCTTCGGCTTCAGGGACAGCACTAATGTTTCTCCATTTCCTTTTTAACTGTGCTTTTCTTGCATGTATATACGGATTACGAGGTTGTGAAATGAAAACGCGTAATTTATTTTCTAAAGATTTTTTTCTGATGATGATTTATAAGGAAAGAAGGAAAAACATATAACGGACTAATTATAAAGTAGAATTTGCTTCTTTTTATGCATTTATATTATATTAATTTATCGTCATTACAAAATCAATAGTACTTTTTAACAGCAATCTTCCGCCCTTTAAATACTATTTGTTTAGTTTTAGTACATTAATAATAAGTATGCAATTAAGTTTAGAAAATAATGTTATTGGAAGGTGAGTCTAGAACAATTTATATAAACGTATATTACAGAAAATATACATGATATAAATATATTTACAAATATTTTTAAATAGGCGATACATTTTCTTGATTTCTGAGTAAATTTTAATTTTAAAGCCTAAACCTTTTGAAAAGAAGTAAATAATTGAGGTCACCAATCACCAATTAATAAAATCGTAGTTGAAAGGGGTGAGTATCTGTTCTTGGATGAGCTCATTAATAATATCATGGACCTCAGACATCAGTTAGGTAGATGACTGAGATTACTATAGATTAAGGTTGTCAATTCTGAAGAAAAAATCAAAATATGTACAGAAAATGAGTATTAATTTAAAGGATTACTTTTCATGATTATTTATTTATTTAAGTCGACTCGTAGCCGTATGACCCTTTTCAGGCATTTTCAGAGCTTGTGGATTGAGGCCATAGATTTACAATAAAAACAGTCTTCAATGGGTTTGTTGTCGATGGGCAATATTTCCAAACAAGTATCTGCAACGATTTGGTTATTTAATGAATATCTGAATGGATAGTTGTTTTCTCTTTATTGTAATGTGTTTCTTCTACGCGAGACATCTATTCAGATGTATGTCCAGGTAATTATCATCATCTGCTTGTGGTAGCGTATATCCATTCAGTACCACAATAGTCAATGGCATCGAAGCTCCTTTGACGTGTTTTTGTTAGGCTATTGTTGAGCCTTGATGAGATGCCATGACAACAGTGTCATCAGCAAATGTAGCCATAGTGACGTGCTGAGAGGTTGAAAGGTCGGCAATGAAAAACAGGCAGGTTTAAAAAATAAATACTTAGAAATGTCTGCATTTTCCAATTAATCTTAACTTATATGTGAAAAACTTCACACTGCCTGTAATTTTAATGATAGTTTTGTTTGACCTTTTACAATATTATGACAAGGGGACAAGTCGACGGCTTTTTTTTGGATCGTCGATTGTTTGATCCAAATCTAGAAACATAGACTTTTCTATTATTTATCGTTTTGGCAAAAATAATATAAAATAATGTTAATTTGAAATCATTTTTAAATCATAATTATTTTTTAGATTAAGGTGGTTCTTGGAGAATCTAGTGAGATCAAAATGCATAAAATATCCTATCAAAAAAAACAATTCACAGATGGCCATGAAACAAGTTTTATCTCATATAAAGGAAATTTCTGCATTATCCTTTAAGATGACGAGTACACCGTTTCTTTAACCAAATGTAGTAACCAGACCCAATAAGCCGAATCAGATAGTGGAGATATCAAATAAACGGGTGCCACTTCATTTTATAGTTAAGAAGAAACTAAAATTTATTATGAACAAAACAAAAGGGTCGGGTACTTATCCCTTTATACCTAGTCGAAGGGCAGTATATCTTGCTTCTTCGTCTTGCAATCTTCGACAATAATGCTAAACACGACAGTCTATTTTTGACGGTCTCAACTCTCCCTATCTATTCATATTTCCCCTCTTCTATATTTTTTCTACAAATATAAATATTCTAAACTTTACAACATGTTTTAACATTTTATGAACACATTTGTGTTAAGAACACGTACGTTCTTAAATAGTCGGGTGAATCACCTAATATGGAGTGCGAAGAACTTGATTTGCTAGGCTTGGATCACCAGTTCCTTGCTATAACTCTTTGTCTATTAATTGATAATTCATATTAAATAAGGCATTCAGTTGTACTCAGATGTTTATGACGAAGACTTCTCCAAATCTTTTTTCCTCGAGTCAACAATTTTTATTCCGGCCGCTTACACATTTTCAATCCAGTTTCGGAAACGTTGATGTCCAGCTCCTCAGTCCTGCTAACGATTGAAGTTATCTAATTTGCATGGACTCGGCAGCCTATTATTATTTATGCCTTTGAAGTGTATATTCAAGGATAAGGACTTCGCGCCCTGTTGAATATATGTTGTTTGCTGAACACTTAAATATAATCGAGTTGATAGAGAAGATGGAAACGATAAAGGACAGAAGAGGATAGGAAAAGGAGGCGAACGGGCGAAAGTAAAAGAAAGAAAAGAAAACGAAATAACAGTCTGGGAAAAGGGCGAGCAATAACAAAGCGGTGGTCAATCTGACCGGCATCGTTCGTCTCCCAGAAGGAGACAAGTGGAGCGGTCAGGATCGAAGGATCTTGCCCCCTGAGACTCTCCGCCTTTTGAAATGGAACCTCGCATGGGGACTTTCCCCACTTAATAATTTACCGAATCAGTTCGGAAAGGATAATACGCAAAGCGTACTAAAAAGTAATAATTTTTCGCAAAACGCACAACCAAATAGTCGAGAGATATATATATTTCCAGATAAAAATCCCCGAGTGCTTCCATTTACATTTTCCATTGCGTTTCGATTTCGCTCTGCATAAACGAAAACTTAATTGAAAAATTGGAAATAGAATCGCGGCAGTTAAATGCTTATTGATCCTCGTACCATGACTTCTACTCGCTCGACAAGATTAAAATATTATTATGTACCTTTTTGCTTCAGCTCGTGAATTTTTACTTTGCAATTTTTAAAAACAATTGTATATATATCTATGTAACTGTTATTATTATATGTGCATTAATTCAATATAATTATATTTATTATTTTTTCATACAATATTATTAACTTTCTACTATACTTTTATATTTTAAAAGAAAAAAATACGATATTTGTAATACGTAATATATTATTATTAACATTACATTACTATTTTAACAGCAGTCGTCAAATTTACATCATTCATCTTTTTTTCATATTAAATAATTATTAAATCGTTGAATCATATGACGCAAATTAATGAACTTTAAACAATTACTTTTTTATTGTTCAATTACAGAAATAGATATAAAGTTAGAATCTGGCAATTATCATAGTTAGAAACTTTAAAGCGGAAAAATTACTGTTGCTACAAATGTATTTATCATTAGAAACTTTTTTCGGAATAATTTAAAATAATCTGGGCAGAAAGATCTCCTCGGTCGTTAGCTCTTTGAACTAATTTGCACCAATAAATATGTTTAAATATAGAATAATTTGATTATATAGTATGGTTTATATATAAATTAGTAATTATTGAAATAGTTCAATTTAATATGAGAATAGGGCCGAAAGACTAAGGTCGCTAACCTTTTAGTCACCTTTTTTGTGATTAATAAAGTTGTTTATTATAATAACAATACTATTGTATTGAAGTTATCTAAACATCAGAGAATATACATTTTCTTGCAATGTGCTTACAATAATCGAAGTTGGTTTACGAATGAGATAATGATGGAAAGATTAAAGAGTATTAATGGCGATTGGGTCCGAAGGATCATCGGGATTTATACGCAATTCGAACTCGATTAGATATCGAACCTAATATTATTATGGTTAGCAAAATATCGACTCATTTCATAATATATTCAAATTAAATATTAAATTTTACATGTTGCGATATTTTTAAATATTGAAACGGTTCAAACTACACGATCTTCCTAATCGTTTTAATGTATGAATGTGGCATGTCTGAGTTCATGGGTATGTGATGCTTTGTTCTCTTTCTCTAAACTTGTTTTGGGTTATTTCTGAAGTTTGGTTGATGTTCAATCTCCAATTTTTATATTAATTCATTTTTTCTTTTCAGTTAATGTTAAAACTAGAGCTTATTATGTATTCTTGTTTTATTGTATATAGATTGCTTTAAAAAATAAAAATACCAAATGACCAAACCGGGTTAGTCACGGGACGTATGGTATGCTCAGTTATATTGGTTTCGTAAGAAATGAATTTATGTTGTAATGTAAAGTTTTTTGCTTTTTTATATTTGATATCAGTCATATTGAGGTTACTTTAGATGCACGTGGTACGTGATTTTGTTTGTCACTATTAGTTGAGGGTCAATATTAACATGGAGGAAAACGAACATTTAAAGCATTTTTCCCTTTTTTATTTGTGTAAAAGAAAAAAAACAGAGTGCACGTCAAAATTGATTTAAAAAAAATAGTTCTTGAGATTTTTCAGTCAATGATGACCAACTACAACCATCGAAAGTCACTTATAATATCTTGGACTCGTTAAGAAGATCGATATTTGGGTTTCGCATGAACTGAAAGATATTCACTTAAACGTTCTATTTTTGAAAATAATCATCACTTTTGATGGTACAAGCATGATCAACGGGAACAAACCACATCGAATGCTGAATTTCATCAATAAAAGATCATGCTGTCTATTTGGTGGGTTAAGAAGGTGTTGTATATATTGAGCTATATAATGAATAATGAATAATGAGTGCTCCACCATGATAATGAAAGTTCTCACGCATATTTGATAACTCTTGGGGAATTATGGGAACTTGGTTGGGAAGTGATATTGCATACCCCAAACAGTACAGACCTGCCATCATCTTATTACTATTTATTTCGATGTTTGCAGAACTCTTTGAATGGTAAAACTTTAACATATGATGATGATCGCACTTGATTCAATTTCTTTTAGATAAAAACCAGAGTTCTATGGACGTGGAATCATGAAGCTACAAGAAAGATGGTAATGGTTGAATAAAATGTAAAATATATAATTGTTTAAAGATTACTCTTTGTATTAAAATAAGTTTTATTTTCATACTAAAAAACCGAAATTACCTTCTTGCGAACCCAATAATAAATAAAAATTATAAACAAGCTAATTAACAGTGTTAAATAATTAATAAAACGTCTTTATATAATGATAATTAAAGAAAAATACATTTATCAGCAACTGTACTAAAACAATTTGGTAATACGAAAGACTTATGAATAAATAATAATATTATTACATTTATTATGCAAATTATTATATGCCTATTATATATTCAATATATGTTTACTGTAATGTAGCAAGTTGAACTATTATGAAACAAGGTCTTGGTACAAAAATAAATTGTCTAATTCTAAGTTTTGTTATTTCAGTATCAGTAAATCAGTTACATGTGATAGCACCTGAAACTTTGCTCGAACCTTATCTGCAGCAAATTAGAACGACAGGGCAACTCTGGTAAGGAAATACAAGTATCGGAAGTATCTCAAGTATCGGAATCTCGTTAAAAACATGTTTACGGTTGATTCGCATCTCGAGATTCCCAAAAATATACCGAACACGACGAACGATAACGGTCGTTTGCAAATATTCCGCTCCGATTTGGTCCGGGGGCGCGCTATTTTTTATTCCATTTTCGGTCGCATTGATTCTGGCGTTCCCGAACGAATAAGTTACAGTGTATAAATATGTCGTTCCAGAATATTAAAAGGGTTATTTAGAGGTTGGGGCCCGATAGTGAGGGCTGAGAAAGAACGGAACCCCGGGCACAGGAGAGTGTGTATTTCTTTCCGCAGCGGCGTAATTGAATTCGGTTTTCAGGAAGCCCAACGTCATATTTTATTGAAATGAAGTCGCAGGTGGTTCGATTCCTACGCGCGCCGAGGCCCGTGGGGTTACATAACTCGGGTAATAAGTCACGACGATAACCTAATGGCTGTTATGAGGTTTCGGAACAAAGGCGGATTCTTTTTATTTTTTTTTTGCATCGCAGCCCACCTCCCCAATGAAGTGTCTGTTTACCGGGGCCGGTTGTGGGGGAGTGCTTGATTTATGGACGCAATCCCAGGACCATCCCTAATCTGCATCCATTGCCAATGGTACAGTTTATTTTTCGACCGAAATCCGTCCATTATTGCTGCGCTAATTCCATTTCACTCGCCGCTGATTTTTGTAAAAAGAATCGAAAAATAACAACAACACAAAAAACAAACGTACGCACAACCAGGCTCCGCCACCAAAAACTCGATGAACGTTTGGATTGGATTGTTGTTTGTTTTTGCTTTTTCCATCGTATTTGCGGCTCCTTCAACTTTTTATTTCGCCTTTAATTTATTTTTTTCTCTCTTTCTCTTTCTGTTTCCATTCCAACGGAGCTCCCCCACTGTTTCACTTTGTTGTGTGTGCCCGATTTTCACGAATGTATTACTTTTCGCTTGTACGAAATTAACAGCAATATTCGGTTTGTCGGCGCAGAAAGCCTTCCATACCTAAAGGGACGAATAGAAGGAATCTAGACTAAAAAAATAAATGGAATGAGAAATTTCGTTTAAAAATAAAAGCTTCATTCAGCTCAGGCAACAATAAAAAACGGTGACGGACACATTGCGTTATACCATGAATTTTAAGTAACGCCTGCATTTCAGTTCATATTATGAAACGTGTGAAAACGTTTTTAGTAAATAATGGATACGAACTAAAACATTTCATAAAAATTAATTTCACATTTTCTTTATTTTCTTATTTAAAATATGAAGCACATATAAATTTATCTTTATAGAATACCGACATTAAAAATGTGCATAAATTAATGCAATTTACATTATTGATAATTATAATTATGTTTTAATTGATTATTATGTAGAGTAGATGGCTTTGAAATGCTGTATATTTTATTTTTTGTAGCTAAAAATCCCTAGAAACTTCTTTTATTTCCATCCTGGTTCACTTCATAGAATATTTAATACCACAAGTTCGTTAACTCAAAACCACTTTTCTTAATTTATTTATGTAATAAATATTGACCTTAACCCAGATAATTACTCTGGATTTGGGTACGTCCATATTCTAACGTGCGTTAATCTCTTGTAAACAGGCGTATTACTCAAGAGAATGCTTTGTTTAACTACTTAACTCGAAGTATAAATTTTGTATAACAATATAATTCATATACAATATTTATATATTGTTACGTGCTTTTAAATTTTTTATGCATAATTAAGTTATTTTTCAATTGAATGTTGAAATCTAGTAAATGTTCGAAAATAAAACAATTTCATAACTATATATTGTTATACCATACAAAATTATGGAATGACATAGTAACATATACAGTGATTAAATATCTATTAAAACCATATATTATCAAAAAAAAATCTATCCTAATTGAGTGTTTAGAGAATATCAGAATTTATAGATCCTAGTTGTTTCTTTGTATACTATATACTTTTTAATTTCTTAATCTAACTTAAAGTTAGTAATAAACCTAGGATTTAAGTTCTATTTCTACTACCGTGGATTAATAAAACGAGTATTCAATAAACTGGTTACAAAAAACTGATTACGAATCCCTAGCCTCACTGCTTAGATCCTCCACCACAGGGGAGGGGTTTCGTATGTTTTTAAATTGAGGAATAGATTCACATGACCCCCACAACACCCCCTTCTGGAGGTTTGAATAATGTAAAAAAATGTAATAATAAGATACAAAAGAAAAACTAAAATATAAATTCTAAATTCCGGTTTGGTATCTGTCTACGGAACGAACTCTACGTCCATATCGTGTTGTTATGGCTGCTGGAGGTGGCGAAATCCCCAGAATCCTCACCGTCTGACGATGATGATGACTCCATGTTGTGGAGTCGGAACGATAAAGAGTGCTGATGGTGGTGCTTGCTCTAACAGAGTGTCAGATGAGATGAAATTCGGTGGTTTATCGGAATAAGCATTGTCATTGATGATGTAGGACGCCTTAAGCCTATCAATACTAACGATAATGTCATGCCCTCTAACACTTGAACTAAGTTACTTAAATATCCAATTTATTTCAATTTTATTATATCGAAGGTCAACATTATTTGTATAGTTTTTTCTCAAAATATCCTAAATGTTATAGTTTATAATAATAATTATTGTTTATTAATAGTTTTTACATATTGACTAGTCCTATATATTCCTAAACGCAATGGTTTTTCAGTGATAGTTAAGCCAGTGATTCGGTGCTTAATTATCAGGTGTTTTTTAAGTGAGTTTTTTGTTAATAAAAATTGCTGTTTTTTTTACTTTTTTTTATAAAAACATTATTTTATATTTTACTTATTAGAATACATGTCAATAGTCATATCATATCTGCTTTACCATTTCAAAAAAGGATGGAAAACTGCTTAATCATTTCGCGATCTAAACAAAGTTTTTGGCGAAGGAAATATTAGCAATAATCGATACAGGGAATAGTTTGCACATTTCAAATCTGGTGACTCTAGATTGGTAGATAATCCAGGAATAGGTGGATCATCAGATTTCGTTAACCAGGCACTTGTAACAGCCGTAAAAAGGACAACTCGAATTCTGGTCAAAGACTTCAATGTGGACCATTCAAGCATCGTTCGTCGTCTTATAAAACTAGAATAGGCATGAAAAGTGGCCGAATTTTTAATGATTCGTTGCAAAAAGAACCATATCGTTTTCCATACCAATAATGATCATCAACATGTTGAGTGTCATGTTTTCGATTGTATTGCCAATAAGAGCAGGCAACTGTTTTCAAATCCGCCATATTCTCCTATAGAAGGCCTTAGCATGTAAAATTATCATTAAAAAATTGACAGGTGAACAAAGTTTATATTAATTTTGATAACTTTATGGCCACTGCCAAAGCATGGATTGTCTCCTAGAACCATGCTTTTGGCTGTGGAATCGACCGACTTTCAAGCAAATGGAAAGTAATTATTATAGTAGATGGTTTTGTATATTTTGTATTTTTCTTTTTTCATCAGAAGTTTTGACGCCTGATTATTATGCACCAACCCAATAGATATTTCCAGTCTTTCTGCAAAGATTATAGGAGGATTGCTTCCCTTGTTATTCTCAATTTACTTGTCCAATACTAGAGCCCCAGGGTCTAGGCCTCATTCACATTGCAGACTCTACGTAGTTATTATGACATCGTTTGTCAGCATTATTAGGTAGTCTTAATTTAACACCGCAGTTTCATTCGCCGGAGAAAATCAAATCGGCATAAAATGAACCCATATATAAATACATCAAGACTGCAACGAACGTCAGTATATCATAAGAAGATTCGGGAAATTATACGGCGAAATGCGCAGCGGCGTTATTGTGAATTGGCGTAAATTGAGCCGGCGTAAATCGAGAATTTGCAATAACAGAAAGTCCTGCCAATGATTAGATACCCAATTGACAAAAACTATGCTTGTAGTTTGCACTGAATGCACTGGTTTGATATTACTTACGGTAATCATTTACATTAGTTTTAGTCTCTGGTGAATCGGTCACTAAGTACTGCTTTATTTTGGTCTGTCATGGTATTTCTTCTTTCGATAATCATTAGTTTCCTTCTTTTACTGCCTTCTGGTAAGTCGAAATTAATTTTTCTGCACAATTCGTAAGATGGACGTTTAGGCGTCGAATGTAAGTCCACGAATCTTCTTTCTGTTGGATCAAAAGCCGGATACGGTACCGAGTCAGTTGGTGTCCTAGTGGACGTAATGGCCCTCGGTGTAAGCAAAATTCCGGTGTCATCGAACGAGTTCCTTACGAGAACTTTATCATTTGTATTGGTATTGTTGTTAAGTTTCTTATTAATTTTGTATAATACTTCAATTTTTTTCTTCTAAGTACACCGATATTCCCAAATCAACCCAAGAACTACACTAACTTAACGTGTATATAACTTAGTGTATATAACTACCCTTAAGTTTGAAATATGCACTTGCTCAAAAAACTTGAGGAAATGTTGTACTGACAGCAACTGCTGCTTCTGATACTAAATTCAAACTGAAAACTGGTGAAAAGTCTGCTCCTGTAGCAACCGTTGGTCTTAAAAAACATATGTAGAATATGTGTAATAATAACCTTGCTTAGAAAGAGTACCGGTAAATGATAGTAATTATTGTGTTTTTTTCGATATCTTGTCAGTTTTTATTTTTGTTACTCATCGAAAATTACGTGAATCCGATTGCAGCATTAAATACTCGCAGGCATTTAATTAAATTAGCAATTTAAAGTAAAATACGGGTCATTATTTCCGTGCGTTGCCGGCGATTGTTAATTAATTAAATTATTGTTGAACATCGAATCGCTGGGGGCGAGGTTCGCCGCTCATGGACCATGGACCTGCTTAATATTCAAACATTGCCCACATACGACCTCTCTCTGCATCCCCCCGCCGTTTCCCATCCCACTGCACAAAATACACCCACGCAAACATCCTATATTCAGTGAGTGGCCTTGCCAGGGTTTTCCGCCCTCGCGTTTGTTATTGTTGCTTATGTGTGATGTATAATACGTGATTATGTGCTCGGATATATTTCTATAGAGGTTGAGCCGGACATTTTTCAGGCTCCGACGCTCTAAACGCCAGCGTTTTCTGTTAATTTGTAACTGACATGCTGAAAAGTCATGAATTCGCATTGTAGCTACGTATAAAGTGAAGCGAAGCCAGCTGGAAGTGAGGAAGGACAAACGAGATGTAGGATGTACAGGTTCACACTCTACCAAAACATCAAAATAAACCTCTTACTTTTATTACACATTGCATGTTTTTTGTCGGCGTCATATTTGATTTCATGATGAATTCGATTTAGGGGGATGTGCATGGCATTAACATTTGGAGTCGTGGCCTTTTGTCCATGCCTTCCGATAATCTTGAGTCATTCAAACGGAGCTTTACTTATACCATCGTTGTTTGCATTAATGACTTGCGCTCCCTTCGTGTTACGCTCTGTAATCTGAGAACCAGATATTGGGGGTTTCTTTTGGGGTGTCAGTGAGCGTTGTCCGGTGCTTTGTGGCGTCAATCTACTTGTATCTTCTATTTTTATTTTCTTGATTTATACAGATCTTATGAAATAATAGGTTTTATTGTTATTTATTATCCATGCATATTGCTGTTGCCTCTTATTTATTTATTTTGAGTTCCGAGAGCGGTTTATTAATTGATTATGTACCTACTATGTTCCTGACTATGTGTCTTTGCCTGGCGGTTTCATTTGTGTGCTGTTGAGGACCGGAGGAAGACCAGTCGCCCTCTCATTGGGACAGACTGATTCGGTTCTTTTTGACCTCGCTTTTTTTGTAGTTTTTTTTGTATTTCTTTTTCTTTTTCTCTTTAGCTGTTTTTGTTATAAAAATTGTATATTTGGCCAGTAAAAATTTAAAAAAATATGTAGACAAAATTATTTATTTTATGTAGTAAATCTAAATTTACCATAATTTCTGGTCTCACAACATCTTATGATTTCTATTTTAAATGAATATTCAATTGAACAGCTTTTTTTCTAATTTATTAATAACTATGCCTAAAATGGAAAAAGAAAGATCTCACTCTGCAGAGCATATTTTGTATTTTCGTTCTACTCAATAACATATATCTCATCTAGCTCTATTCATGAGCAAAAAAGTCTCTTCTCTGTTCCCCTCAGGAGCTCTCAATGTTTTTTTTATTGCAATTGAATCCCTGACCCTCAACCGTTTTCTGTTTTAATTAAATCTACAAGACAATACTTGGCGCTATCACTTCTCTACTCTCGATTTAACATGCACATAGTAGTGTAACAGACGTTACGTAAACAATTGCATACATAAATAATCAATGACCAATCCTGAAATACACCAACAGAGATTAATGGACCGATCCTTGATTCGTAACGTCCACCCCCGAAGGCACCTCACATGTTTTCTCGTTATTTCAGCGTTGGGAAGTTCTTGGTAATTGTTTCTTCATTAACTAGAAGCGATAAAGTATTATCGAAGAGATAGATTATAATGATTCTCATTTTTTAATGGCATGGCATTACTTTCTTAACATTGTAATTAATCAGTTTAGAAATATTCCTACTATTTTTATTTTAACTTACTACAAAACAAGGTGACAAATATTGCAAAAGCAATAGTTTCTATTTCGGATTAGAATCAAGGATTTTTGAAGCGTGCAAATAAAAAAATACTTTTTTTATACATCAATGGTTCAAAAAATACATCGATGATGAATGAGTAAATGATTTCTCAAGGGCTTGATTTGCAGCTCTGAGTTAACGATGAAATTCCATGATACAATATAATATGCAGAAGTGTTAAGTTAAACTAATATACTTATAAAAAAAATGTTGAAATTGGGTATCAAATTATAACTCTTTTAAATCTTTATAACAGAATAGCGAACATATATAAAGATTTCAAATGGTAAATATTTGATGCATTCTGTTGAAAAATTTGAATTGCATCAGTTGCCTGTCAATAATATAGAGCAGCAGATACTGCCGGAAATTTATAGTGCTACCAACTCTCCAGAGACCGCAAATCTATTTGTAATTGGCAGTTGGGAGCAGTAAACGACTTATAGCCAGTTTTAGTCATGGATTTGAGCAAATGTGTATATTGTAAATGAGTAAAATATAATAGCATACACAAGTATACAATATTGATTGAGTTATGTAAAAAAATATATATTTAATAATATTTTATTGATCAAATACTCAAAAACATGTACAGTAGGGACTAAGAAATATTAATTAATATCAAGTTATTATTATTTTCTACAAATATAATATGTGGATTTTTTAAATTTCATAAATTTCAATATCGATATAATTTTGTCATCCAAACATGGAATGTTTGTTTAATATTAGTTCATGTTTTTTAAAAATATTGTTATATTTTTTTTATTACCTGGAAGAAGTTTTAGTTCATGCTTATCTACTATTGATACATAAGAACAAAAATTATGTTGCGACACATGAAATTCTGGAATTTTTGTACTAAATTGAACTATTTTCCTACTTTCAGAATTACTAGCTTATCTATTAACGTTAAAAATTATAAATAAAAACCAGTAAACCAGTAACTTTTTAATTGATGTATAGTAGAATATCGACACTAGACTTAGCGACACTAGATTGTCGACTAAAGCAGACGCCGTTTCAGCCTCAAGATTAAATTATAAAAATATAAAGGATAATTAATATAAATTAACAGTACCATAATTTGGGTTGTAAATCATGTTGCATTTGTTAAAATTTAACTCATTACGTAATTTTATTATTTATTTTTTCTCATTAATGGGTTATGGCCTTCCCCTCCCAGTTAAATATTTGCCAAAGTAGCAAGTCAGATTCTTTTTACAGGTGCTTCACATCCACATTACGACGATGCAAATTAGTATAAACGAAACAGAGAAACTAATGAAAGTAAATTAGTAGTCGCACTCACAAATAAGGAGTGAATATTTTCACTTTTCAGCTACGATTTTAAAACGTATGAACGTATAAAATGATTATTATTTGATACTCTTCTAAGCCTATGTTGTTCTTTAGATTCCCTATCTAAGACTATGTAATTCGTTGTATCCCCAACTAAGAGTAATTAAGAATATATATTATAAATATAAAATAAACTAGTTGAGCGTTATTATTCCTACAGAGTTCATTAATCTTAAGATTCTGATCATGCGTATCACACAGAAATACTTTCGTTGATGCAAGTAGGTCTGAGTTGCATTTAGACTACTCTGAATCTTCTGGTGGTTTCTCTTATCTTCAGTGCATCTGCGAAATGCTTATCGAATTAGAATGTCAGGTATATTTTAAATATAATAATATTGGTTGGACTCAGCATGATTTTCTGCTTTGTTCATTTTAGTGAAGAATGCCATTCTTAGTAGGGTCAATAGGAGCATCCTGATTAGATTGCGCCTGGAGCACCATAATATTAAGACTGCCAATTATTACTTAAAATTGAGCATCAAAGCTGAATTACGTCTAAGACTTCTCAAGTTCATTACATTACGTCAAGTTCACTGATAGCATCTTACTCAGACTATGCAAGGTATTACTATATAGTCTTCAATTTTATTTACGGACGTATTTATTGAGTGTATCAGTTATGTTTTTTAAGTTCTTTAGTCGCGAACAATACTTTTTTAGTTTCTACAATTTTTTATATTATATTCAGATAGATAGTTCAGTTTGAGACGCAGAAGTGATAGGACGTGCTGTTCTGTGCTCTGCCTTAAATATATATATTATCTAAATTTATTTCGTATCAAAAATGATGTTAGTTATTAGTCACAAGTTCACTATCTATGACATAACTGATTGTAGGTGGGCATTTCGGTTCGGTGCTGGTAGTACCAGCAGATAATAACGGCAGAACAAGGTTCTTCGGATGCCGGGGAGAACATTCTGTTCGAACTAGGCGATAAAAGAAAAAGAGGCAAAACAAAAAAAAATGAAATAAAAATTCCGATATCGCAAAGTAAATGAATGAATACGCGTTAAAATGTAACTGCTACGAGCATAAATGGCAATGCTGATGACAAGGGTTACGGCTCTGGCAACGACAACCTACTTATGAAACAGATTATAATTGAACTGGAAGAGTCCAGAACAAGAATTGCCAGCTTGGAGAAGACTGTCCAGTATAAGGAAGAATTATTACATGGACAAGCACAACTCCTACTGCAACAGAAACACTTTTTACGGAAATAGGGAAATCCAAACCAAAAATAAAACCGAAAACAGACTCAAGAGGTATCAAACCCTTCAAACATAAAAATAAAGGAGGAGATCGAAGCGCTCCGACACATAGTGAACAATATAAGGAGTAGCAAAGATAATACCAAAAAATATCTTTGTTCTTCATACAACTATAGCGAGCAGGCAGGTAATAATAGGTTATTTACCAAGTAAAATACTTCTTGAACCACTACATTTCATTCGAAGTACCAATTAAAACCAGAAAATGCATACTATAAGGGTTGTACAGTATACGTTGTAAAGATACGAAGCAAAGAATCTCGTGAATACTATGTCATTTTCAAGTCCTACCTGACTTAGATGCATTTTCAGGTCAAATGCAGGGATTAATTGACTTCACTTCACCCCATCATCTCTAGTATTCCTCAGAGAAGGGTTTGAGGTCCTCTGATTTACTTAATTTACATGAGCTCTTAACACGTCACTGTGGCCACATTTGCTGATGACACCGATGGCATCTCATCAAGATCCAACAACAACCTCACAGAAACTCAAGCTTGGATGCCATAAACTACTGGTTTACTAAAGAAACGAATCAAGGCCAATGCAACCATGTCGGTGCATGTCACGTGAACGTGCGTCGACAAACTTGCCCACCTATTACACTGAATGGCTGTGCCCTAACGCAGCTGATGCTAAATACCTTGGCATACACGTAGATAGACATCTTAAGTAAAAAAAAAACAAAGAGAAAACAACTAGGATTGACAATAACAAAGTTGCATTGGTTGATGGGCATACCTTCGTTCAATTCTGTTGACAATAAACTGTTCATATACTAAGCAATTATAAAACTTATATGGACTTATGGAATCCAACTTTCGGGATCTGCCTGTAACCATTGATATTATACAGAGGTTTCAATTAAAAATGCTTAGATCAATTACAAATGAAAATATATAATAATACATGAAGATCAGATTGGTAAAGGCTGACATACCTAAGTTCAGCACTAAATATCAACATCAGTTGGACGACCATCCAAACCAACTTACTACCGAGCTAACAAATACTGAATTCCACCGACGGAGACTGAAACGATTCAAACCACACGATCTTCCTATTCGTTTTTTTAGTGTGTGACTGTGTCATGTCTGCGGTTATGCGTATCATACTTTATTTTATTTCTTTAAACTTATTTTGGGTAATTTGTGGAGTTTGGTCTATGGGTCAAACTCCAATTGTTACATTTTTTTATTTTTCAATTAATGTGAAAACTGGAGCTTATTGTAGATATTGCTTTATACTTAAATTTTTAAAAAATATAATCAGATAAGAAGGTATGAACGTAAATTTAATAAAATAATTTAAGATGACGTAATTAAATATTTTCTTCGATTAAAAAAGGAAATTCCGTGTGTCATAGACGCAGTCTTCATAATTGTTTCGACCATTTTCAAATATCTTCTTTTTTCGGCATTCCGGTTGATTCTTATGGTTTTGGTTTCTCGTCTTATGGTATGTACTTTTTCTTAAAAGTTCCTTGGGCATTGACTAAATTTTTTATCTAAATAAAAGAAAAAAGAAAGCAGCGATATATTTTATAACAGTTTGCATTTATTTAATATAAAAAATGAATAATTCGTTTACAGCTTTTAAATTACTTTGAAAAAGTTGTAAACAAGCAACTTAAAAAATAAATTAAATATTTACATATTATAATGAAATATTAAAAATAATGAACAATTTACAAATGATATTTTGTAGATCATAACCACGAATACTGCATCAATTCCTAGACTTAAAACTGGATTCAAGTTTAATGTTGATTTAATGAAATTTACAGCATTTGACGAAACACTTTTGAAATCTTCTTTTTTGAATTCAACGACTCCTTTCAATATCTTTTTTTTCCTTTTTAAGCCATCTATCTACGAATATTAACAAAAAATCAGATAATAAGCTCTAGTACTAATGAATCTAAAATGAAAAACAGAAGATTATTGGAGATTGATCCAACAACCTAACTCCACTAACAAATTTAAACTAAATTCACTCATGTATATATTATGGTAGCTAATTGGTTTGGATGGTCCTCCAGCCGATGTTGATATTTAGTGCTGAGTTTAGCTATCTCTTCCTTTATAAAACTGATGTTAGTGTAGTGGTGTATGTATTCATTTGTTGAGAACCAACTAGCATTGGTAATTGCTCTGAACGTCTTCTACTGAAACCTTTGTATCACATCAATGCTTGAATTGCAGGGAGATCCCCCAAAGTTGTATACCATAAGTCCAAATAGGCTTTATGATAGTCTTGTATAAAAGTAATTTATTCTCAACAGAGGTTGGCCCTTAATTTCAGGTCCAGCTGTTTCCTCTTTGTTAGTAGGTGTTTCCTTCACGTCAGGCGCCTATCGAGTTGCATACCCAGATATTTAGCATCCTGAGCCTGCGGTATGGCACGGCCGTTCAATGATACGGGTGGGCAAGTTTCGTGTCTCATTGTGAAGGTCACGGATACTGATTTTGCCATATTGGCGATTTACGCGATGCACCTGTTCCAAGGTACCATGCTAAAATCTAAACTGGTGTTCTAGTATAAGTCCACTATCCAGCAGCCAGCGCCGCAGTCGTCGGAGGAGGAGGTTCTCAAACAGCCTGGACAGGACTGGTAGCAGACTAACGGGTCTGTAGGAAGTCGCGATATCTGTTGGTTTTCCAGACTTAGCTTTTAGAAATATTTGGGCCACCTTCCATTGGGCAGGAAAAATGCCTAATCTGAGAATTGCATTGAATATTAATGGCAATGGCTGGAAGGTTCCCCAGGACCTCCACTGTAATCAAATCATATCCCGGTGTTTTTACTCTTCATCCTGCGTATGGATGTTTTTGTATATCACTTTCCTCTTCATCGTCTAATTCCGAGGAGAAAAGCTGAAAAATATTCATTAGATGGCTGGCAAACTTCTCTGCCTTTTCTTTATCACTCTTTGCTAATCTACCATCCGGTAGGAGAAGAGGCGACTCTCTTTGTTTTGGTCGTGTTGCGTGTTTGGTTGCCCTCCACAGTGAATATTCACCATCCTCAGATGGAAAAAAACTACCGAGATATTCGTTAGTTTTTAGTTTAGTTTCAAAACATATGTTTATTTTGAAATTTTAATCATTTGCTACAGAGTTTTTAATATTATAGCCGTTTCTGAGCTTTTGCTCTTTAGGCAGTTGTACACGGTTATTATTGTATATAAAAGAAAGAATGAGATATTCGTGCAATGTTTCATTGCTTTCTCTTTCTAGTAAGTGCTTCAGTTATCTTGTTGTTCTGTTAAGACGACACCTAGTGGACACTTATATGCAATTATACCAGATGGCGATGCAGGTGTAGCCTCCCATGCAGCTGTTTGGATGGATCGAGTTAGATTTTGAACAGCATTTTCCATATCTTCTTCTGTTTTTAGTCGAATGTCTGTCGTTAGTATCGACTCCTGGTAGGCTTTGAACTGTTGCCAATCAGTTCTGCTTGTACTCAGTGTTGGAGGCCTTTTTCAATTCAATATTCTCGTGGACATTGTCAGATGTATTGGGAATGATCCGAAGAGAGATCCAGGCTGGTGTCCATGGTGATGTAGTTGCTGGATATACTTCGCACGGTAGCAAAATCCAACACATCTGGATGTGTGGCCCTGTCTGCTGGCCAGTAAGTCGGCTTACTGCGGGACACGTGCGTGAGGCAGCTCTCGTCCTTTGGTTGTTATTAGTCGAGAACCCCACATGGTGTGTTTCGCATTGAAGTTCCCGGCTGCAATAAACCTACCACCCAAGGAATCGAAGAATGCAACAAAATGATTAATCGTATTCTTGTGCTTCGGTGGGCAGTATACACTTGAAATTGTAATTGGTCCTCTCCAGTCCTCCACAACAACGCCATTCGTCTCGTATACAGTGTAGTTAGGAATGGAGATATAACTTCTAACGCGGGTCTCCGATACCAGAAAAATGTCTAAGTAGTTTGCATTTATAAACAATATCACCTCTCTGATGTGTTGGGTCAAGCCGTTGGCGTTCCAGGCTGCTATTTTAAGTTCATTAAATTTCATTTTGTCTTAAGAAGCTCGGTAATGGTGTCCATGCGCCCCATCATCTGGATCATCACGTCTTACAGCTTATCCGACTGAATGGTTGGAGGAGTAGTTGCCAGCGTATCATTAACGATGTAAGTTTCTGGTCGAGGTTTTGTAGCTTGGGCATACGATAAACCTGGTGTCGTTATTTTGGCGGGTGCATTTGCAGGGGCTGATGGTTTCTGTTGTTGCTTTGGTCGCAGTGTGGTAAATATCCTTTCCCTCACCTCCTTGTAAACTGTACACCCCTTGTAATTAGCAGGTGGCTTCCACTGCACAACGCACATTTCGCTGGTGTCTCCAATGATTTTGTGCACTGTGTGGTCTGGTGCATTTGCCTACACTTCACGCAACGTGGCTGCTTACTGCAAAAGTTTTTGGTGTGACCATATTCCTGACAACGCATGCATTGCAATATTTCTCTTTTTTTGATTGGCGCTTCAAATAAAATTCGATGCTTTATTATGTATTGAACCTGATAAATATCTCTGTTGTTATCCGCCTGTTGGAGCTCTACGGAAAACAAGGGAATTTTTTATTTTTGTCTCTGGTAGACCTGATGTTGTAGGCATTTTTAACAGTGTGTCCGAGTGCTTCGATTTCCTCTTTAATCTCGTCAGTAGTCGCTGAATGGTGCAAACCCCTTAGCACCACACGGAATTGCCGCTCACTCTTCAATTGATAGGAGTAGCAAGGTATGTGCTTCTCCATGATCAGTGCACTGATTCCCTTGTTGGCTTCGAGTGTCGTTGGTTGTACTTCACCTGGTTCCTTCCTACCACCTTAAGCGTGTAGGACTCCTTGCAAATGGCGTCTAGATCTTTTACTATGTTGTTAAAGTCGTCCACATCGGGGATAAAGAATGGCGGCGGTTTATAAACAGAGACAGGCTTCGGTCTTGTAGTCTGATCGGGTAAATCTCTAGCTTGAGATTCTTTTATATCATCTGGCAGGCTAGCTAAAACCGAGTATGGGTTAGTAATTTCAACATTGAGGGGATTTGGTACCTCTTTCTCTTGTCTCTTTCCTTGATGTTGTTGTTTTAACTGTTTTGTTAGTTGCTGCTTTTGTTGTTGTAGCAGATTAGCTTGTCCCTGTAATAGCTTCTCCTGCTCTTGGACCATCTTTTCCAGACTGGAAACTCTCTCCTTAGATTCTTTCAGTTCCTTGAAGAGTTGTTGAATTAATTGGTTTTCGCCGCCAACGCCGCAACCCTCTTCACCGGAAAACGGACCATAAAGCTGGAGCGAATAATGGTGCGCCTCGAATAGGTATTCCATTCGCGTGCCTTCTAATTCTTCCTAAGACATAATTGCATTCGAACCACTCTATGACAGGTTCAGCATCTGGTGGCAAATGGGGTCGCAACATTGCAAATGCTTCCGGAATATCTTCTGCAGGAAGAAACGCTAACGCAAATATATGCTTCAGCCACAAACTAAATTGCTCGTCATCGCCATACCTTCTCGCTAGTCCACTGTTTTGTATTTTTCTCCACCCACATTGCGTCAGGTGAAAAAAACAAATTTTGTTTAGTACATCGGGATATTCCCGTTTCGATGCATTTATTGCCGCCAATTCCATGTCAGTTAAAATTTTTGGAGGCTTTAATTCTACTCCGTTTTCTGCTGCAAAATCGTTCAAGTCTTGAAATAATCTTGTATACATTTCTTCAGTTTTATTAGTCATTAAAACATACACCAATGGTAAAATTCGGGAATTTTCATTACCAACTGGTGCATGTATTGTATATAGTTGATAAAACATTGTTGGCACCGTTTTAAATGTACCATCCATCATCCAATACGGTGCACGTGAAAGATGCTCTATATTTTCACTCGTCGTGAATAGGAGTATAATTCCTTCTTCCAAAGGATACGGGACAACTATATTTTGATGTACCATATAGTTGTCCCGTTTTCTTGTGAATTATCTTTCGTACAACTCCAAAACTGCCTTCTTTCAACTTTTTTTATAAAAAATATTTAGCGATTTTTTGTGGTTTTAATTTTTATCGTATTTACTTAACATACCTTCACTGGAACTCATGATACTACTTATTTATTTGTGTTTTTTCATACTGCATATCACATTCCTAAAATATAAATACAAAAGGGTTACATACTAAAAGAAAACTCATATTACTGCTGCTTCACTGTGATTTGCTCTATTGTAGGATTACCTCTACATATAGGAGATCTATCAATGATGGAGGGCAGTGGTGATTGCAGAAAGATTCAGGTACATCTGACTGACTTCCTTATATTCTTAAAGCACGAAGACTATGTTCTTTGCTAATTCGTCTTGATTTTTACATGTCAGGTTTTTGTGAGTGAATTTTTGAATTCAGCTCTTGTGATGTATCCAGCAACAGCGTCTTTGGCTGCTGATTGCTCTTGTCTATGAGGTTTGAAGGCCTTTGTGTTATCTGAGAAGAGCTGTTTTAGGACTGTTGAATTTCATGGGAATTTTTTTATCGTAGTCCACTGCAGCTCTGAGGAGTGGGTTTCGGTGGTCCTTAGTCTTCTCGAAAAACTTTGCGGCATTCCTAGTCACTGTGTCCCGAATGGACGGGATATATCTGATCTAATATGAGAGTTTCTCATATACCATGGCGCGTTCAGAGCAAGTCTTAGGATCCTATTTTGTATTCGCTTTAATGTAAGGATGTGGGTTTCCGCTGCGTAACCCCAGGCAGGGCATGCGTAGAGAATGGCTGGTTTTATTATGGTTTTGTCAAGTAGAAGTTTACTCTCTGTAGATAGCTTGCATTTACTATTCAGCATTCCATATAATTTCTAGACGGTATGCTGAAGCATGGTGTAGAAGATAAGTTCAAGGAGAGATCCCTGTGGTGCCCCTCACCGGATTCTTCTTGATGTGCACCTAGTGGTTCCCAGGCGGATTCGGAAGGATCGGTTCTTCAAGTACATCCTTATGTACTTTACAAGGGCGATGGAGATTCCGGCTTCTAGTAGTTTGTAAATGAGTCCCTCGTACCAGACTTTGTCAAAGGCCTTGGCCACGTCCGGAAACACTGAACGTGTGTTTATTCTAATTATAGCCTTTTGTGACGAACTGAACCATTCTCACCACGATCACTGCTCCGTGGTTGAATGATCGATGCGGAACCCAAACTGGTCTTGGGGATGCATTCGTGCTGGTTAATGTAAGAGCATAGCCGGTGCAGTATGACCTTCTCGGCGATTTTGGCCACGGTTGGTAGTAGGCTGATTGGTTTATAGTTCTTTGGCAATTCATGCCCATTCCTGGATTTGGTAATTACGATGACATCAGCTTGTTTCCATGCATTCGGGAAGTAGCGGAGCCTGAGTGAGGCGTTAATAATTTCGACGATATGCATGACTGAGCGATGTGGAATGGCTCTAAGGATCTTGTTAGTATAAAGATATACCAACAATACAATCACTGAAATATCATTCAGCAGAGAGCATCAGTAAGAGAATGACAGTACAAATATATAACTTTGATAAAAAAAATCATATAAAAAAAGAAATAAGTGCATTCTACAATTAATTGAAAAAATACATTTAAATTAAATTTTCCTTTCTTTGTATATCTATTATTTTAATATTATACTTTTCTTCTTAATAAAATTATATATTTCTAATCATTTTGTTGAAAATATCGCTTTCATGGACAAATCACAGAAGTTTAGTAGAAAACTCTTCTATACAAATAGTAACATTCTTCAATAAAAATGGTAGTTTACTGTAAATTTTTTAAATCAATATTTTGAATAAAAGCAAAATCTTTAATAGTGTATAATATATTTTTATTGTAAAAATGATATAAATATATAAAAAAAAATACTAAAATTTATTATATATTATTGATAGAAATAATATCAACTACATTAAACGTCTATTGTCTATAAGTTTTCTGCCCATAATATAATATAAGTGATCTAATAATGCTAAAATAAATGTGAAACACTAATTTGGTAAAATTTTGTATTCAATTCAAAACAATGAATCAAAACGTAATTCCATAGTAAGCCACTAAAAAAATAAGATTATATCCATCGTGTTATAATATCAGATATATAAGGAATATATTTAAATTATAAAAATTTGAGTGAAATGACCTACATTTCGACCGAACGACAGTTTAATTTATATATGCGCAGTTGAAAAATAGTTTCCAGTAAATAGACGTTAATAAAATTGAAATTTCTTCCGCGGTTCCCATCTGTCTTCCCTTTCTATGAAGCCGTCATCCTAATGTACACGGAATAAATCTCCGCGTGAAATATGCTTTAGGTCAGCTGAACGAAATTTATTTCAGCTTGGCGCTATCTAAACGGTCGTTGTTAAGTTCATTATGAATTACGTTTGTCTTCATACAACTTATCGGACCAACTGTAGGTCTTGTACGGAATACAGAAAAGATCAACTTTAATGCGAAAAAGGTGTAAAATTTAAACTTTTTAATAAAACAATGCAGATTTTTTTTTATTATGAGTATATTATACATGTGAACGTATTATATATAGATTCACATTTTTTTATTAACTATAATTGGGACAATTTGAAATATGATGGTTGGATGGTGGAACATGAATACTTATTTTTTTCATGAATAAATAAATAAAATGATGATGGGATAATTTAAGTGTTGTTTTAAATTGTTCCATGTTTTTATCAGCTTATTCATTTTCTTTAGACTCCTTACTTAGCCTTTTTTGTAGAGGAGAGGAAACCTTACATAGGGACCACATGTGGAGTCGTGGTACTCTGGGATTCTTACCCACTAAAACCTCGCCCCTTCTTCATCAACATCCAGGTCCAGTATCTTAGTACTCCGCTGCAATGTTGATTGTCTTTGCTCACTCACTGGCAATTCCATTGTTAGCATCAGTGTTGGCCTCCACTGCCACTATCTTAATTGCTCCTTGCAGTCTCCGTTCATCTTCTTCGTTAGTCGAGAGCAGCTCCGACACATACTCAGATATGATCGCCCAACTCTCTTCGCTCTTCAACATTTCACCAACGACTCCCTCTGGTTCCAGCAAAGCACCCAGTTTGGACTCTGCCTCGTGCTTCGTTCGTGCCCATCTATTGCACCTAAAGAGTGTGTGCTCTGGGCTGTCGTCCTCCTCACAGAACCAACACTTTTCATCCTCCTTCTTCGCGATGAAATGCAGGTAGTTGCCGAAGCATCCATATCCAGAGGGAGCCTGGGTCAGGTGGTATATCATTTCCCCGTGTTACCTTTTTATCCAGGACTCTATTTCTGGAATTAGGCGTCGAATCCAGGCTTCCTTCTCCGACGTATGCCATTTTTCCTGCCACTTTTGCAGTAATCTGGCTCTGGCATCTTCCTTATTCGCCCCGCTCTGCCTCTCACATAAAGATAACCAAATCTATTGGTGGCACACCAGCTAAAACTTGAACAGCGTCCCAGGAAATTGTTTTCTACGCACTACAAATCCTGATTGCTCCATTTCGCTGCACGGTTTCTAGCATTCTCCTGTAGCTTTCACGCTCATTCCTTCTTCCCATATAGGAGTACAACATTATGGATTGTGCCATTGCACCCAATGGATCCTTACGTAGCCTGTAACGATACAATTGCCAAAAGAATAATTGAACTTAGAATAAAAGATCTAAAAGAAAAGAGACAATATTCAATCCAACATTTTCTGATTGAATATAATTATGGCGAATCTCGGACATGATGTTATGCAATTAGATTATTATATATATTGGGGTGTAGATCTGTATAATTATCTACATTTTCAACATAACTACTTTTTCAACAAAACTAAAAGTTAAGCAGTCCCCTAGTAGAAAATCTAAGAGAGTCGATATAAAACATTGTTAAATTTCTTATTCTCAACATCATCAACGTATATCAAAGCAGTGTGTAGTTAGAAATGTGGGGCGCTTCCTCAAGCACTATCAGTGAACGCTTTGCAATTGCCAGTAGAATACATTATATCTGTTTGAATTCTGGGTAGGAGAGCCTGATATATGTTGTAAAAACTAGCTGTTAGTACAAGTGCAACTTATAAACAAAATATGTATTCTTGATATTATTATTTCATGAATAGCAAACCCTTGCTATGCATTACCTACGCCATTGTATCAAATAGAAGAACAATCAATATTCAATTGGATTAACAATTTACTAATAATTATTATGAGTTTAGAGTATAATTTATAGAACTTATTAGAATAAAACACTACTCAACTGAATTCTAAATATTTTGCAACTGACATATTACCTCTCTACTTTGAACATCTCTGTTCTGTAAAATTTATCAAGAAAATATATACTCTAGGAGATGATGAGTCCATTTCGATGGCACTACACTTGTGGGCTCTTCAGTAGAACCATTCCTTAATATCTGCATAAAACTGAAAACTGAAGTTTAGAGTAAAATCAAAAGAATTCGAATAAAAAAGAATGTAACATTTTTGTTACAAAATTACAGAACTCTTAAAATTGAATTATAAATAACTACTGATCAATGAATATATAATTATCTCTTATGAATGTATAAAATATTAACTTAACTAAGATACTCCGGGTCAAACTGGGTCGTATGTTAACAATTTTAACCAAGACTATGCCGATTTGAAAGACTGATCACGGTGCAACACCTAGTTCTATATGATGCACTTTGCAAAAATGAGCAATTTTCAATTTTTAACTACATTGCAGTTGTATTGTAATTACATTGAAAAAGTTCAATGATATTTATGGACCAATAGGTTATATACTTTATAGTCTTTTGCAGAAATAGTATTATATATTATTTTTCTTTTCATAGAATTTGTTCATGACTATTATATTTATTTTGTTTAAACATGCAATTGTTGTTGCAATAAAAGTTATTATTATAAATATTATATATCTGCAAGTAATAATATATATGTAAATTGTAGTAATGTTAAAACTTTAATTAAGAATTACCGACACACCTCTAAATCAAACCTCTTTAAAAATTAATTACATTAAAAGCAATTTTCTCTTTATGTAAACCTCCATAATGGGCGAGGCGGGAAGGAAATGCAGAAGCGGGTAACCGAATTATAAATTATTGCAAATATGCCGATGTTATCGTAGATTCTAATTCGATATTCCCCGCAACCGCGCTTTTACGAATTCAATTCCGACATGGAACTTTCGTTCCGCCCAAGAAGGTGATTGCGATCTATGTGCATTTTGTTCTCCTCTCTTATGCTGCAACACAGATATACCCCGTATTAGACGTAGAAAAAACGTATAGCTAAAAACAAGGGTAAAACGGAGGAAGATCTCTTATCACGCTGAGGGAATACAAAAATAAAGAATCCAGCAATAATTTGATTCGCTCATTCATGCAGCATGGTATGATTGATAGCGACGGGGCGTCAATTAAATTCGTGTTGTTATTCAATTTGGTCTCGGTAAATTATTCCAATCGCAACCGACATTGCATAATCCGACCGTAATCGATGGCAGACACATTTATATTTAACATTATGTAACTTGATAAATTTCTTATCTCAAGAGACTCATCCAAAACACATTAATTAGTTTAAAAAAAATAAGAGATAGAGTAACTCATCAATTATAAAAATACTATTTTTTTATTGTATATTAATTCTAGATTCATTACTACATAAATTTTATAATTATGTAATGATTACATTTGCTGAACTAAAATGGAATGAAATACAAATAAAACAATATTTGTTTTACACTTTACTAAATTGAATTACATTGTTATTTTCCACCAGTAATAGAATTATAACATGTTATTAGTTAAATGTCTTCATTTAACAAATTTTAAAGTTTTATTTAGTTATTTCAACATCATTCAAAATACAAATTTGAGCCAGAAGGCTAACGACCAAGTTCTTTCAGCGAAGTTTTATTTATTTTTTATTTAATACATTAAAGCTTAGTACATAATTAATTCAAAAGTGAATGAAGTAACTATGTCATAACGCGAAAAACAAATGGAAAACAACTTACTTCAAACATGGGAATCTCTTGGTTCTCTGAAAATTTAGAACAAGTATTAACAGAATAGCTAAAAAGAGAATATTCTCGCACATTCTCTCTCTTTTCACTGTTCTGTTATTCTTAGTTTACCGAAACTGATGGTTCATTGTAATAGAAGAAATGATGAATATTTCATACAATTTTTGAATATATTTTGGCATAGGAGACATTATCATATTTTTCATTAATTTATACCGGAATTATTTTTTCGCTTTACGATTCATTATATTCCAAGTATGATATTGAAACCAATGTTGGTTATTTTATCAAAGAATAAAAATAGTTTTAACCATTTGGTTTGCTTTCATGGTGCAATTGCCTTAAGATGCAAGTTTAGTTAGCATACTATTTCTATTTCAGGGTAGAACAAATTTGTTATATAAAGTAATACATAAAATAGTGCACGTAATCGGTTCAGTTAATATTCCGAAATTGAGAAATTAAGTAGAAAACAAAACTTATTTTAATGGAACAATGTCAATCGGTAAATATTCCAATATATATAAGAAATGAACAGAAAAAATAAGTATAATCTTATCATTATAATTATATCTTAAAATTGGGAATTTCGCCAAACTTTGTGTATCCTCGGTGTCCATAAAGTTATCTAGTAATTATCGAATTTATTTTCTTACATTTTAGAATTTGTATACCACATTACATAGTGTAATAAGTAAATAGTGTAATAGTTAATTAGTCGAGGTACATTTATATCACAAATTTGTAAAAAGGATTTAAATCCTTACTTTATAAGATAATAATTTAACTTCACCATAATTTTTACAGAAATCTTACCTGCATTAGTATAAATAAGTTGATAAATTCAACACAGAGTCCTGCATTTCAAACGCTTCACATTAAAATAAAAATAATGGCTCCCATAAATTTTGATAACGCCAGCTCAGCATGCAAATTTCTTGTCAAGCATCTCAAATTAAACCAAAGCAGAGAAGCGGAGAAACTATTGAGAATACATAAGGATGCAAAAGGAAAATCAGATATGGATCTGCTACTCAAAATAAATTAACATCTAATCAAATTCGTGAAAGAGTGTAAAGATATCGTATAAAGATATCGGAAATTTTTAAAAAGCGTCTTAATTTAATATTGAGAACGTTGATATACTTGGAGAAGAACAAAACAGTTCATTCTAAGTCATTCGTTTCTTTCGCTCTGAAAGTTCTGAAGAAAATAATTGATAAATTAAGCGAATTATGTTACTTTAAATTCTTTAAAATATAAAACCCTATACTTTGGCTAGAAAAAATATAGATTTCATATGAATGAATTGGGTCGAGCCATGAAAGGCTGCAGTTTCAAATGAGTATGATTTTACTAGTAATATTAGTAATATTTTAGGACAATTGTGGATTTTTGTATATCGATGATAGAAGTATGGGAATAACAATAACTATACAAAAAGTATTCCATGTCAAATTCTAAAATGTACATATTTGTTAAATAATATTATCCATTTTTCCTTATAAATAGTTTTAACCTTGGGTTCTGCATTAGAATCAAGTGGTTAATTCGTTAATGAACACTTCACACTTTGAATAATGAATACTTTTGCGGAAAATGTTGATGATCGAATGTTCGGATAATGTGCACCTTATAGTATATTGCATTTTACTATTATATGTGAACAGTTTGTGAAACATGACTTTTACAGTTGTATACAAAAGCTATTTGTGTAATAATTGATTTCTGTTTATTGAATTATTGTAGCTGCTATTTGATTATTAAGCGCTCATAATTGAATATGAAATTGATCTGATAACAGAAGAGCTCCAAGAACTTTTCAATGAAGATTACCAGGAAATTTAGCAATATTTCTGGAAAAGAAGCCTATATATGCTATTAGAGATCTTTTGAAAAAATGGGAAGATGTCAGAATAACAGTCTTAGAATGGCCACTAAGTCATCTTGAGGATAATAGGTTTGGTGGTTTCTATAACGACCATATTATTAATCACTTTAAAAAAAATCTGAAGGACACAGAAAAGTAATCAATATTATTTTGATTGAAACCTTCTTTTATGCCCTATAAGAGAAAATAACAAAATAAATAACCGTATTATTACCAATAATTTCTATTTCCCGAATAAACTAATTAAATTCTCACAAAAACTTATGGTGATACGATGATCGCATAACGAACAAATCAGATATCCAACATCGTCTTGGATGAGATTAAGTTCAAATACCTGCTATATATGATTTTATGGCTAATTATTAAAACTATTAGAGCTAGAAATCATCCTCGTCCATTATCCTTAATGAATCTATGAAATATAATGGTATTTATCTTTTTGTCATCATCTTTATATCCATGCTAAAAAAATAGAATTAATTTTCGATAAAACTTTTCATCTTCATTGTTTAAATAAATTAAATGTATTAGAAAAGAATTCATATCCTTCTTGAAATATGCCTTCCAAAGATACTTTAAATGGCAATCACGTGTATATAATCAAGAACCAATAAAATTCTACAACAAATAAATGTCGTTTTTTAACTCCAATACAGGAAATTCAGCCACAATATTGATGAGCATAAAAAGTAATTAGGTTGCAATGGGGGTTTGTGGAAAGAGTTCACATAATTTATGAATTCGATATGGCGGGATGGGTTATTAATTGCTTTTCATTAATGTATGTTTTCACAATTCGAATTTGACCGAAACCTCATCAATAATTTGCGTTGCATATTATTCTATCTGATTATAAAATGCATAATATACGAAACAAAATATAAATATATCAAAAAATATAAATGAAATTAATAATATGAGTCTCCAAAATATCTCTGTGACTAACTAAATTTATTTTGAAAATGAAAACCTTATTTTAGAATAATAAAAAACAACTGGGAGAAATTCTTCGGATGATAGGCCTTCGGCCCAATTTGGACCAATATACAAAAGTATATACAAAGTAGATTTACGTTTTGTCTGAATGTACTTGTTTGTTATATAAACAAGATATTACATTTAACATTATTCGATTAATAATTTGATCCCAAATCAGGACAACTTTCATATTTCTTAAAGTCTTATTTCTAAGACATATTAATGTTTTTTGATTTTCGAATTTTATTGTACTGAACTGATAATCTCAGGAGTATCGTTCAAGGCATTGGCCGCATCATAAATTGCGTTGATCAAAAATTAAAATTATGTTGTGTATTATGCATGGGAATATTGTACTTAGGGAAATGTTTCATTTGTAATTAAATTTTGTGTATGACATCTTTACAATATTTAGAATTATTAATAATATTTATTGCAATAGTTACGAAAATTTAGTAACGAAACATATTTAAGATAATCAACTCTAACAACTGTTACAAAACTTGGTCGTAATTTTTCTGTCCCATTTGAAAGTAATTATTCTAAATTTATATTCCAGTCTTTTGTAACTCAAATTAATTAAACTTAGAAGTTTTATTTAAGTAATTTGAGTGATGATTCGGAACACATATAATGCAGTTAGGAGCATGACGTGTAACTATCAAAACTTGTGTAGCGCGGTTGTTAGAAATACAGAAAGTTGAGAAAGTTGGAAAATCTTCTGCTACAGAAGCCCTGGCAATATTATGCTTAGGCTGTCATCGGCTTGGAAATAATCCCCGATACATCGGCGCTCCATATCTTGCGTAACGAGAGGCGAAGAACTTATGTAAATTAATACGTGTTCCTGCGGCGAAATGATTAATGGTGACGTGGCCCGTATAGAGTGTATAAGGTGTACGTAGTGTGCGTATATGGGTATAAATATAAGGTATATTGTATTAGGTTTTGCGTTGAGCGGGTCAGTTTCGCGAAGGGCGGCGCAGACGCCTGAAAGGACGAGGGCCTGAGCGTCGCGACGCTCCATAGTCCTGAAACGCCAGTCGGCATGCGACGCGCTTCCGAACCGGTCGTCACACATGGCTCGAAAAAACGCGCTCCTCGCGACGCTGCTCGTTATCCTCGCAGCAACAGTTAAATTATCCTTGGCAATTATGGACCCTAACGCAGGTAAATCACAAAAAATAAAAGAATACAAAAAAATATGCACAAACAACATCACAAAACAAACATATCGCACGAGATTTGCGTGCGTAGTTAGAAGGATTATTTAAGTGACAGCTGAAATGCACTGAAGTAGGTAGCGTGTTTAGTTATCAATGCCTGTCACGTCACGTGGCTGCACTCGAGGTTTTCAGAGATACACACGGACAGGTATAAATAGCATTATCCTTCCGCTAATGGGCGAAACGTAATTCCCTTTTCTGTTCTGCCTCTGCCGAGCGAGGGTGGTTCATCAAAAGCCCCGCTGCTGGCTATCGCAACAGCACGCAACGCCAAAGGTCTCAGAGTGTAATCCTACGTACGGACTAAGCCTTTCCCTTCTTGTTTTCGCTTTCGGAATGCCCGACGGGGGTTGTATAAAACGTGGTGATCGACCATACTACCGTGAACCAAGATGGATACAGACGTGGAATTAGAACTGGCAACTTTAAAACCGAACACGTACGGGCATTGCAATTCGATAAATTGTCTCGTATTGTTCGTTCCTTCTCCTCCTTCACGGTCGTCCGCTCGCAAACAAACGGTATTAATTGTCCAATACGTCTTGTCTTTTACACTTCATTACCTTGAAAATCCACCAGATTGCTTCATTCAATTACTCCAAATCCTATAGAAAGAAGAAAAAGAATCTAACCAACGTAAATAATACATCCAATCACTGAGAAAAAAAAACTAAATTAAAATTGAAAATCGCAAATTTTAAAACTTACTTCCATTTAGTAGAATAATGTGCGTGTTTCTATTTTTTGTACATAAAATTGCGCTCTTGCAAGATTTCATTATATCAGTTTTTATACAAATTATTCGAAAATCGATGAGACTTGTAGATTGAGAAAATAGAGAATTGATTTTTTTACTTATATTGGCATAATTATCTCAATCGTTAGCCCTTTGGCCCAATTTATAACAAAAAAATATGAAGAAATAAAAAAAATACTTATATATTTCAAGAAACTACATAATTCGTTTATTTCCACTCCTTGGAAAATGTAAATCAACGATACAACAAACATTATTTCAAGGCACTTTAATACCGAAAAATTGCTTAATTTATATATTTCTACCTTTCGAAAATCATAATAATCAAATTAATATTGAATATATTACATATCTTTAATATCTGAAAACTACCAAATTCAATTATTTTCTCTGCTTCCCAAAACTAAATCAACAAACAAATATTATTGTAAAACACTTGAAAACCTGAAAGATGTTAATATCCGAAAATCGAAATTAACAAATTTAAAAAATATATTTCAAGATACTTTAATTCCTAAATACTAACATACTAACTAAAACATCAAATGAATTTCACATACATTTGATTTAAGATACATTTCTTTCTACTTCTTTTTCATTTAATGTTTCATTTTTCAAGATTTTCTTCCAATTACCTCTCTTTTTTCATATAAACTTATCAAAAAAATATTTTGTTAAAATGTAAAGATTATTACTTTAAATAAAATGGTATTCGTACAAGGTCTTTATTCTTAAACTCAATCTAGTTAAATTTTCCCTGAAAATTCACCAGTTCAATACAATTTAACTTCGAACTCTAAAATAAACGAATTATCCACAACGTCGATTAAAATCCATGTAGATTTATTGTTAGAAGTCAATTTACAATAGACTCATAGCATAATTGAATTAATTTCACAGATCGCTGAGCAAAGACAAATTGAAATTTAATTCGTAATCAATTACCTTGAGTTTTAATAGAAAATCGAAAAATAAACCAATTTGTTAAGAAATATAAATTCTTAATTTGTTTTGATGAATTAATTTGTGTATAGTTATGCAACTATAATTTAATTATTTTTAGACTTAATTATACATTTAATACAGAAATTATTATAGTGTTTTATATAATGCTATAAATTGCATGTTTTAATATGAAGATTAGGTAATAAATGTTACATTTTTTAATTCTTTCACGGCGGAAAATGTATTTTTTTCCATGCAATTTTTATTGCATAATTTTTCAATATATATTAAAGAAATAATGAGTATATTTACTCCGTAGAAAATGCAAATCTTCTTATGAAAGTGTAATTAAATCATTTTTCGACTTCATAATACATAGTAAAGAAATTATCATAGTGTTTCATAGACTAATTATTGTTTGTTTTCAACTTTCAAATTAAATGTTCGAAACTAAATACACACCGTAACTAGGAATGAAGTAGAGAACATATTTTCCTCAAAGTTGTCGTATTTCATTCATTAAACAAGTTTTAAACTAGAGAACATTTCTTTTAATGTAAATAATTCTATGAAAAACAATTAATTATTTGTTGACGTGTTGTGTTATCTTCCACTTTTGATTACAAACAATTACTTTCTATGAAATTCCTAGTTTTTCTCAAATTACTCAAATTAGTTTTTGCAGTATTACATTTTTTAAAGTTTGTTTTCATATAGTCTAGTATTCGCACTATGGAAGGTGGTCTAAAATGAATATATCAATATATCAAATTTTAAGTATAATTTTCTAGAATTGCCAAAAAATCAAATAATGATTTTTATATTTTAAACTTATCATCACTAAAAGCGCTTTTCGTTTTTCACGTTGTACAAAATTATCATTGAAAAACGGTTTTATAATTTAAAATATTCTTTATTTTAAAAGAAGTATTAATTATGTGAAACAGTGACATAGAGATTTTTCAGTTTAGCTTGGAGTGATCATGAAGAATATAGTCATTATTTTTACGTTCTTGTCACAGAATTTAACAATTGAACAACTGAACTTTTTAAAAAACATTGTTTAGTATTGAAAACGAAATTTTAGAATTAGATAATTGTCATAAAAAAAACTGAAAAAACATAATAATTATTTTCATTAAGCTGGTCAATAACACTTTCTGCAGTTTTTTTTATTGAACTGTTATTATATCTTATATTTTTTTCATCTATTTATATGACTTACTACAAATACGATTAATATTGAACTCAATAATTACATAAAATAGAATAATAATACTAATCATAAGTAATAATCAAAGTTTGGAAATGATTTATTAATTAATAATTTACCAGCTAACATTTTATTTACGTATAGTTGACAAACTTTTACTTCCACACTGGTACAGTCTAGACTGAAAATGTTTTTGTTTGTGCGAAGTTACTTTTTTTTCTCCCTTTATATATACAAACAAAACAAGTTTCCAACAAACGTTCGAAAATCCACTCGGTTCGAGATACATTGTAAATTGACGTGAATTAAAGTTATTTATCATCAACGTCATTCTGTTTCTTCTAAATTTTCTGATGAAAGCACGAAAATTTATCAATTTAATACGAATGTTTGTTAACTCGTCGTGACCTTAATTGTGTATCAAAACGTGCCTCGATTACAGATTTTCTTTTATATGAATCTTATAGAATTATATCATCTAATTGTATATAAATAATTCATCTTGTGACGCTAAATATTAATAATCTCGCTTCAAGACCTATAGATAATAGCGTCATTATAAGTTATTTAAAGAAAACTTTAGAAAAAATTATGTAAATTAAACAAAAAAGTAGGCAGAAAGACATCGGTCGTTAGCCCAATCTGGACCAATAAATATGTAGAAATAAAAAAAAAGTTGATTGACTTAAAGTAATAGCTCTTTGGTCACATTTATAACTAATATAGTTTAATATTATTAAAAAATGAAAATTATAATAAAGACTGTAATATGAAATTATTGTAAACCCATCCTCTCTTTACGGCCTAAATATGTTCCACGAAAGTTGGACGCAAAGCGAAAAGCCATATAACGAATCAATTATTGCGCTTGCGTAAGATTGGCAAAAAAAGTTTGTTTGCCGTTATAGCGAAACATTTTAGGCCGTAAATCGAAAATGTTCCTTAATTGAAGAGGCCTCTATAGCGAAATGCCGGATAAAAAGCGGCCGTATAGCGAGGTATGGGTGTATTACACTTGATCACTTATACTGCATTATGAAATATGCATACTTTTCTTAAGAAACTATGTTTTCTTCACAGACTCATATGAAACTGGCATCAAAAACTCTCATTAGAAATAGCCAAATAAGTCCAACATCCATTGATGATCTAAAAGATTTTCCATCCTATTGCAATTTTCCTTTTTTTAGGACTTCATTCAATTTAAAAATTAGATTAGACTTTCAATCATGTTTTAATATACTATTGTATGGAATTTGTAATATTCAGAACTTTAAATGCGTTCAAACATATTTCAGGCACTTAATTATTTTATTTTAAAGCACCCATAAAAAAGACCTCTTAAAAATTAATCACATGCTAAAATCCTATACAAGTAAACTATAAACAATTAAAAGAACCAATTTAATTAAAAACCATTATTTATTGTAATAATAAAGCAACACCTATTGCCTTTACATAGGCATATATTACTTAATTATATATAAAAGTTACAATTGTCGAGTAATGGTAATGTTTCAAGTTTTTATGTATAATTTACAAGTATGTGATATTTTGTACAATCTGTACTTGGGATATAAGTATACAAGTTGCTCTCAGTTTACGCCGCAATTACGTTCCTGCAATAATAGCGCAAATCGAATTGGCGTAAAATAAACCCATATATAAATATGTCATTACTGAAATTATAATAAGTCTAGAATAGCGGTGTTAAAGTGAATTGGAGTTAATTCATCCAACGTAAACTGAGAGCTACCTACATTTCCAAATATACTATTAATTACTGAAAATAATTAAAACAATATATAAATGCATCAATACCTTGTTCATTTTCAGTCAGTACGAAGTTTGTATAATCCAGTTGAAAATTCTAAAATAAATAGAATGTTTATAGAGAAAAATAATAAATAAATATAATAACGTATAATGGACATTATATTTATAAATAAATGATTGACTTTCATTCAATTGAATTCAATACAATCATGTGTCTTATTTTAATTTTATCTTTATTTGTTTGTAATATTTCTTTGATTAATTTGGTTTCAGAAAGTCTGTGATATTTTCAGATAAACTTAACACAGAGGAAAATAATAAGCAATATTATTTGATGGCAGAAAGACCTTAGTCAATGCCCTTTGACCCAATTTGGATCAATAAAGATGTTTAAATAAATAATAATTTTATTTGAATTTAATATATCAAAAGAACCTACCTTCATTTGAACATATAAAATCAATAACTGATAAATTTACCTGAAATCTAGTTTCTTGATCAATCTACTTTTAAACAATAATAAATAGTAGAATTTGATTTCTGTTTGAATATTGAATCGATAACTAATATATTAACCTGAAAATACTTTTTTTTCTCAGGATGTAAAAAATGGGGTTGCATGGGGAAGTTTGACTGCTCTCTGAGTTTTATTTTTATTACTAAAGACATTTTCTGTTTTGCCATAAGTTTAATATATTACTTTCAAAGGCGAGTTCGATACAAGCAACTGCAGTTTTTGAACTTTGCAAAAATAAGATATACATCTGAAAATTATATTTTGAAAAACTTTATTAAAAAATGTACGAGGAAATGTGCTAAAGGAAAATTTTATTAATTCCGTGTAATTAAATTCAATTTTTAACGCTGTCGGTGAATTAATTTTCTAATGTTTGCGTTTCGCGGAGAAAAGCATTTCAAGCCGGAGGCGAAGTCGAGCTATTTATTATTAATCAATCCAGTTATACGTTTTTTCCTTTCCTTGTTCATATATTTTCAGAATATTTTTCCAACCAATTGCAACGAGAATTCAGTTAATAAATTATGTATTCATACAGTTTTATGTAAAAATAGGAACTTCCGTTAGTAAGTTCCTGTTTTTACAAATTAATTATTCATACATTTTAATTTAAAGTTTGGATTCAATCATCATCCACTTTCTAAATCAATTACATTTTGACATTTTAGTCTTAAATAAATATACAATAATAGGCTTTAGTAGTATCAAAATCTTTAGAAACTTGTATAATCTGATGATGAACATTGTACACACCTTTCATATTTCAATTATCTTTCTCTTTATATTTCTGTTACAAGAGAGAAGTTCATGTAACAACACCTTCACCATCAGTCATCAGTTAATTCAAGAAGTTTATTTACCTAGGTCATAAAGCTTATATTATTTGTTAAGAATTACTATTATTAGTTAATTCAATAACTGAAACTCTTGTTGTTCATGGAAAGCTTTCTTTTTGAAAATTTGAAAATAAATTATTGATTATTGAATACTATTAAAATGAATTTACTGAAATTATCAAGTTTTTTTTTAAGATTGCCATAATATATCGATTATATCATAATATATCGATTTCCAATGAATATATATCAAATAAGTCTTATTAATTAGTATATCCTTGTTACATAAAGTCATAAAATTAACTTTTGAAATTGCTAAATTTCAGAGGTCAGAGGTCATTAATTTATAGATTCTCAATTATTGGCAAAATTATTAAATGTAAAGGGTCGTAAAATGACAGCTGTCACCTTGTGACAAACCGTTAAAAATTATTAATTATAAACGTGGAAAAATTACTGAAAACATATTATAATAAATTATGTGGACTTTTACGAAAATTGTATGTTTTCAATAACTGAAATGTGTAATTTATAGTTTACTATAATTTCTTGTAGATAGGAAAATATTCTGTTTAATATTAAGCTTGTTTTGTGAAATAACTGGGGACACGTCCGAAAGTTCGGCGAAGTGCTGCAACTTTAAGAATCTAATATGGAATTGAGCTAAAACTCCCCAAAGTACTTATTTTAGTTTTACACCCTTGATCTTCACTGTTGTGTTCGGAGAATGACATACCGTGCAGTTCATTATTTCCTCGTGAAGACTCGCAAATTTCATTCGGTTAATAGATGAACATTTCCCTTCCAACAAAGTACACTGCTAAAGTATTTCCAACTTTAATACTTTTTCATCTTGTCACACTCGTTTATTTTTAATTAAATTATAGAAAAAATGTTACAAACATTATTATTGTTTTATTTTATATAATTCTCTTTTATTCTATTTTTGTAGCGGTTTAATTAGTCCGGTTTCAAATTGTATAAGATATTGTTGTAACTAATTATCTGGACTATATGAGAACTATCGTATAAGTGCATATTGCATTTAATGGTTAAATAATCATAAAATACACTGTTTGAGCTTTTGCAAATCTCTACCTTAATAGAATGTAAAATAACATACAAATTTAATTTCCAAATAAAAAAAATTGACTGACGTTACGTTAAACTGGAATGCATATATTTTTTGCGGTGGATGGAAAATTGAAATGACAGAGAAACCGTCAAAATGGAAGATTGATGGTATGCGTACACAGTATGTAACGGCTTAGGTTGGAGTGTAATAAAACTGGCACATCAGATTATCGTCCGTTTGATGTTATTATTACGTAATCCTGGTCAGATTTGGATTGACATCGTGCTTTGAATTATGCATGGAAGTGCAGTCAACTTTCGGATTATGTAGAGACTCTAAATTTTTACAAAATTTCATTAAAATTTATTAAAAAAAGTTGTCGCTTTATTACAGTGATTATGTTTTTTGATAACGTAAATTTTAATAATACATGTTTGTTGATTAAATAAGGGAAAATCATATTTCAACTTATATTTAGTTAACAATGATTTCCAATATTCATTATATTATAGTTAAAATAATTTATACATCATTCAATTTGAAATCAATGATCTTTTGGTATTTTAGTTTTGGAAAATTGCATTCAATTTATAGAAAGTTTTAAATAGCCAAATATTTATTAATTTTCATACGGAAATTGAAATATTGTTTCGGTATTACAAATTTATTCGAATTAACATAGCACATGAATAGGCTATTAATTAGGGGAAATTACGGTCGTATTTGCATCATCAAGCTACCTAATGTTGATTAAGCAATGTAATTTATAAAATCAATAAATAAATATAAAATTATTACCCACTATTAAACAACTAGGACAAATATTAACCGACTGACCATAATCCAAATAAATTATTGATTCGCTGCACAATTGGATCTATATTTTAGTTTTATAAGAAATATAGAACAAAACTATTTCTTTAGAGCACTCTTTCCTCGATCCTCTTTTTATGCGTACTATTTTTTTTTAAGTTATGCGGTTTTTATTTCAAAAAGCATTTTTTAAATAACTATTTTAGGCCATTTTCACAGGTTAAAATTCAAAGAAACTAACCAAACGTCGACAGTTTTAGCTGAAATAATTTCTTTAGCACATTAAATTGGCGGGGAAGGTTTTTAAACATATACAAAAATGATTTAGACGAATTACTTATGCGGATAATGTCATGAATGACAATGATATCATTGGTATAACTCTTGATACCATTGAAGAACAAGAAAACGAAAATGAATCGGAAGAAGATAAAACTCCAGTCACACTCACTGCAAGTCTAATTCGAAAAGGTCTTCAACTTTCCTGTAAATTGGCAAACCATTTCATCGAAAAAGATGATAATTCTGAACGAGCCTTCAAGTTTCAACGCGAGCTTCAGAATTGTATTTCTGGATATCAGGAATTGTACAAGCAATTGTAGCAAAGCCATCGCAAAGTTTAATCACTGATTATATTGTCAAAGGGAAAAAATCAACATGCGAAGTTGAGACTAATTTTACTTGTGAAGAATCATATAATCTTTAGGACATAGATCTGGTATGCTGACTATCTCTTCTAGCGATGAAAGTGATTTCGAACCAGTTCGCAAATTATACCGAACACCGAACATATAGCGACGATAATTCTAAAGAAAAAAATGTGAAGAAAGATTAACTTTCATAAAAATGTTCTGTTTTTTTTGTAAAATTTTTCCGTATAAATTTAGAAGGAATATGTTAAGATTATATTTTTCTGAAATTGAATAAACTTTTCTATGATTGTTAACGTTTTTATAAAATTATGAATAAACATTTCCGAAAGAATATAGTAAGACTAATTATTTTTCTGAAATTTAATAAACCCTTTTTTATGCGATTTTCTGTATGTTACTCATTGATTAGTTTTATGCTGTTTTGAAAAATTATAGAATGTATCCTTTATTTTTATACGTGTATCTAGTCTTTTTTGTGCGATTTAATTTTATGCGTTTTTCTATGGAACGTATCTACCGCATAAACAGAGAACCAAGTTTATATCTCTAGAAAATATGACGTGTTTAAAATAAAATTCATCAATAATCTATCGAATTCGAAATAAAATATTATTATTATGAGATATGACATGACACAGCTTGTATTTGAAATTACTATTATAACTATCCATGTGACAACCAACCCAAGAATGGGTCTATAAGACCGCATTCAGGTATTCCTCATATTATAAAAAGGCATAGTCTTAATCTTAGTAACATAGTTTATCCAACAATTAAATAAGATAAAGTAAGATAACTATCACTAAAATATATGCCAACCCACATAGTGCAATGCCTAGTCAATTTCATAAGATCCATGAAAAAGTATTGGAATAATTTATATAAAAAAAACGGATTCAAATTGTCACTAAAGTTTTTAATTGAGCATATATTATTTCCATATATTTATTATTCATCGATAGTATAAACTGTTAATGTAACTTTTGCTTCTTTGTACTTACACTTTTAAGAGAGTTAAAGCACTTTAATATAACTGATTCCAAGAACTTACTATCAAACGACATTTATTAAAAAATCCTTTAATTTGTACCCTTAATTTCAATTTATTTAGAAACGATGATCCTTCAATAATTTGATCGATTTCTGCATTTTATTTAATACAGGTATTCGATAAATCAATGTATATTGTAGTTGCAAATGGAGAGGTAATCCAAAATATTACATTTATAACAAACCACGAAGCTGTAATCCTATTCAGGAAATTTAAATAGAAAGTTATCGAGATGCATCAAGTTGTTGAAGTGGTCAATTCAATTAGCAACAGGCCAACTCGCGATCCTGCATAAAAGCTCGCCCATCCATTACCCCGAACCTCTCATCTTTCACGTTATTGTAATCATCTGCTCCGGGTTATTATTATTTTTTATTCCTTTCTCACTGCTAGCCCCCTTATTACGTTCGACGCTCATAAAATACGTTCTTCATTATAGCGAAGCATAATAATAATAAAAAGAGAAAAGTAAACATAAAGGCGAAGAGCAGGAGTGATGGAATCGGTATGCACGAGCATCAATAATATAAAAGCATTCATTACTTTCATTACCGATCAGCCAAGGAAATGTTTGCATAAAACATTACGATTGAACACAAAGCTGCCGCTGAAAATGATGAGAGTAAAAATCGGAGCGAAACGGAATGCCTTATGAGCGTGGAGGTATGTAGAGGGAATGATGATGGGTCGATAACGCAAATCGCGCGAGCGGGGACGTGGGTTTGTTGGCGGAACGACGACCGGGTGGGTGGATGAGTGCACAATCGGCGAGGGGATTCCCCGCACGACCTGAAACAAGATTTTCTTATTAATTTTTAAGTGAGTTTACAACCCCGCGCTCGACCTGATGCGGCAATAATGGAAGCCCAGGAATTGCGTCCAACATAATTGATTCCACTTAATCAATTCCGCAGTTATTGAAACGAACCGGGATAATTGCTGACGTAAAAAAATATACACGCTCCGCTGGATTCCGAATTTGCGTGGTTAGGTCAATAAATCGCAACCACTTAAATTATGCTTTTCTGATGCCACCTTATTTCATCAAATCATTCGGTCACGTAACTATGTTAGTAATGGTTAGAGTCAATTATGTAAATCGCTTCCAAAGTTTCCGTTCATTATTAAAGTAGACGTTTCTATATTTCTTTCCTGTCTTTCCGTCACGAAGATTTTCAACTTATTTCAATACTATTAAATGCAGTACAAATAAAGTTGTGAAATCCATAACTCTAGCAAGAAGTTTCTTGGATTTTAATAATCCGTTATATCCTTATAGATCAGCTTGTTCTGTAATTATTATTTTATGTATATATATATACTTTATTTTGGAATGTATATTATTTACATTTATAGTATTTTTGCAAGTCATTACATTATATTCTTATTAAATGTAACATATTTAAACTTAAATGTAAAATAACGATCAACCCTCCTTCAATAAAGCCCCTAAAATTGAATCATCTACTTAGCATAACTGTTCATAACTTTTAGGGGATTCCCCCAGCGGAATAAGAACCATTAGCTGATATTTAAGAAATCATTCCCCTAAATGTGTTATATAAATTACATACTTCTGATTATAGATTCATTTCTAATCAAGTTAACTGTTTTCGATTTTATTGATTGATTTATATATTTATACCAGAAATTTTCTTTAGAATCAGTTATTTTTTAATTAAACATATTGGGCTATCGACTTCATAACATAATTTTTATTTACCTGAAACATTTTTAGTCTAAATATTTAATTTTATTGGTTATCTACTTACCTTTAACATTTCAGGAGCAACTATTAATTCATGTATTTAGCATAACTATCTAAAAAGAATTTATCAGATCCTTCTATTAATAAGTTATATAAATTATAAGTTTTTCTCAATTTATTTTATATTTAAATACGGATTAAGTAACTTTTTGTATGTTGCGACCTTCTGCTTGACATCCTTTTAGTCCTATCATTTCCATTATCTTATTTAGCTGCAAATCTGGTAAAGACCGGAAAACTCCGATCAGTTTAAGATTAAGTAATTATCAAGATTAATTTATATAAATCAATAGTAATAAAAGATTACTTGTGATATCAGTTACATTAACTAATATTTCCCCGTTCAATAGAATTATGTACTTTCTATTGTCCAGATAAAAATTGTAAACTCAAAATTGAATATTGATCGAATTATATAAAGTTGTTGAATTAAACACAGTATTTATATTTTCCGGTTCAATAGAATTGAATACTTTCTATTGAAATGGGTCCAGATAATAATCGTAAACTCAAAATTGAATATTGGAACGAATTATATAAAGTTGTTGAATTAAAAAGAGTATTTATTTATAAAAAAAAACAATAATTTTAGTTCATTTTGAAATATTAATGTAGCAATAGTATACAATCTTATGAATGTAGGACTTGACACAATTAGTAGAGTATTATCTAAACAAAGCATCTAGTTAAGTAAATAAAATATTGATGTATGTACTAATCCGAAAAGAATTGCAAAAAAATATAATTTTTGATAATTTTACAATTTCACTGAAAGATCCATAATGAATTAACAAGAGATTGTAGTTAGAATAATTTTGTTTATCAGGAGAAGAAATAAAGACATCAAATGCCTTGGGGTTTCCATTCATAGGAGCCTGAAATACATATAGCACATCAGGGCAATCGCTATTCGGGCAGCAAAATCAAGAACGACTGTCAGCAGGCTGATGATAAATAAAGGGGGCAGGGCGAAGATTAGCAAGAAAAGATTGTTGGGTGCAGTGGTACAATCTATAATATTGTACGCTGCTCCTATATGGGAAGAAGGAATGAGCGTGTATAACTACAGAAGAATACTAGAAACCGTGCAGCAAAATGGAGCAATCAGAATTTGCATTGCGTACAGAATAATTCCCCGTGATGCTGTTCAAGTATTAGCTGGTGTGCCAACAATACAACTCCTGGTTAGGGAAAGATGTGAGATACAGAGCGGGGCGAATAAGGAAGATGCCAGAGCTAGATTACTGCAAAAGTGGTAGGAAAATGGCAGAAAAATATAGTCCTGGATAAGAAGGAAGCACGGGGAAATAACTTACCCTCTCTGGATATAGATACTTCCTCAAATACCTGCATTTGATCGCAAAGAAGGAGGATGAAAAGTGTTGGTTCTGTAAGGAGGACGACAGTCCAGAGCATACACTCTTTAGGTGCAACAGATGGACACGGATGAAGCACGTGGCAGACTCTAAATAGGATGGTTTGATGGGGTCGGAAGGATTTGTCGGGAAAATGCTGAAGAATAAAGAGAGTTGGGCGACCATATCCGAGTATGTTTCCGATGTGCTCTTGACTAAAGAAGAAGATGAACGGAGACTGCAAAGAGCCAATCAAGATAGTGGCAGTGGAGGCCAGCACTGATGCAAGTAAAACAATGGAATTGCCAGAGAGCAAAGACAATCGGAATTGCAGCGGAGTACCAAGATACAGGACCTGGATTTCTTGAAGATGGGGAGAGGTTTTAGTGGGTAAGAATCTCACAGTACCACGTCACCACATGTGGTCCCTATGTAAGGTTTCCTTTAAGCGCACTTTTTCAAGGATTATTTAAGGACCACATTATAAATAGCACCTGTCGTCTTATTTGTACTTACTTGGAAAACAAACTCAATAAAAATTTAGTATTTCAATATGTGAATGTTGCAAATGAAGGAAAGGACATAACATGAACTTTACTTTATTTATAATTAAAATGTTAACAATACTTCAAGTTTTGGTAAATTTTCGTTTATACATTGTTCTTACTTTCAATTTTATTTTATTTTATATTAAATCAAGGCTAGAGTGAGATATGTCAATAGCAATTGCATTATATTTACTTTATATTTCTATCTATTCTTATTTAGTCAGTTTTTTTTCTTGTATTTATTGTTGCAATAAATGTTATTAATAATAATAATAATCATCATGTTTATTAATCACAAAAACTGACTAAAAGGCTAGCACCTAGGTTTTTCGGCCCAAAGATACAAAAAACATATAAATCTTAATAATAAATCTTTAAAAAAAGCATTCTGGAAATAGACAAATATATATAAAAAGATGAAATTACAAATACTTCTATTTGTAAACCTTCTGAAAATGAACAAATAATAATAAATTCTGTAGTATTCGGCTGGATGATGACAAAATTTATTATTATTATTGAGTCAGTAATTACTAGATATTATTATACGTTCCTTGCATTTTATTTCACGTTTCATTTCCGATAATAGTTTTATCATTTTGTTGACTACTTTAGACCAGAATCAAACAACTTTGATATCATACTTAATTTCAGCTGCATCAAACAAATCAAAGACAAATATACAATATAAGTGATTTTCTTGTGCCACTTTCACAGTAGACATGAAAAATAAAATATGCATTATATGAATACAGATATACCAAAATAATTAAGATAATCTAAATCAAAATATTTACGATGAATATATAATGAAACTGAAAGTAATGTTTTATACAAAAAACATATAAATCTTAACAATAAATCTTAAAAAAAGCATTCTGGAAATAGACATACATATATAAAAAGATGAAATTACAAATACTTTTATTTGTAAACCTTCTGAAAATGAACAAATAATAATAAATTCTGTAGATGACAATATTTATTATTATTATTGAATCAGTAATTACTAGATAGAAATAAAAGTAATTCTTGCGAACCCTTTATTTTTTTTATTGAAATATTTTCAGCTTTAGCATTCAACCTGTTTTATGGTACAAAGTATATTGATCCTGATGGTTTATGTGATATTTAATGAAGCATTTTGCGTTTGTTGCTTCTACGAACTAATTAGTAGGAAAAATGTGTGTACGTGTTACGTTCTATTTTGGGGCGTTGGAAACAAATGGCATGTCGCGATGCGATTTGTTCAGAAATAATATATACACGCATATATACACATACACTATATATATATATATATGTATATGTATATATAAATAAATATAAATAAAAGCTGCTCGGTTATTCCAGGTCGACAAGCGAAACTAACTGGCCATTTACACGTTTGTTGTTTGCGGGCGACAACAAAAGTTTGGAGCTAATTTGCAGCCAGGATCGATCGTTGCATGTATATTCGAATATATATATATATATTTATCGAGTGTCGTCCTGGCGAGTTGTTACCTCTGATAGCGAATGAAAAAATAAATAAATGTTATATAGTATTCACCGAATGCGAACGTCGGCCGGAAAACGGTGAGAGATGGAAATGGAAAAATTACGATGCATCCCATTCGTGATCAATTCGGGATTAAAGTGTTATTTTAACGTGACTCTTTCCATCCATCATTCCGCCCTTTCGGCGTTCGAAAAAAAAAAGAGTAAATAATTTCTGTAATAACATTTCTCCTACGGTGTGGCTGTAACACTCTCCGGTGATATGCAAATAAAAATGAAAGAGGGTGCACCATTTTTTCTCTCCCTCCTTCTTTTATTTCGTACGTCTATTTTATTTCTCTTCTTATTCCACCTTTTTTTTTTGTCTTGCTTCTTTGGTCGACCGGCATTATTATAAAAAGAACTCAACACGTGAAAGATTATTTGGCTTATATGCGGAAATACATTATTCTTTTTCCAACACAGTGCATGCATTAAATATGTCATGCATGAAGGGCATTAATAAATTTCCCGCTCTTTCGCGCTGCCTTTCACCGCCCGCCGCCGTTCGTTTTTGTTTGTTGCGCCCTTCATATTTATTTCAGCGTCCATTGTTTCCGTATTACCAAAGAGAAAAATGAAAAAATGTTGTACCGAGAAAATCAATCATCTCGGCTTCAGGAAAGACGTTCCTTGCATTTTATTTCACGTTTCATTTCCGATAATATGTTTATCATTTTGTTGTCTAGTTTAGACCCAAATCAAACGACTTTGATGATTTAAGCTGCATCAAATAAATCAAAGACAAATATATAATATTAGTTATTTTCTTGTACCACTTTCAGTGTAGACACGAAAAGTAAAATATTCATTATATGAATACAGATATACCAGAATAATTAAGATAATCTAAATCAAAATATATATGATGAATATATAATGAAACTGAAAGTAATGTTTTATAAATGTCTATAAAAATGTTTCTAAGTAAATCAATCCATGGAATCTACCAATGTAGAGGGTTCGTTTAATTACTGCTCTGACCATATGTCGAAACATTAAAAATGTTATGTTCCGAAATAGCGATATTTTCTATATAAAGTAATAAACTTGTTGAAAATCATTGTCAAAACTCAAATCCAAAATTAAGACAAGATCCCGTCACTTCAGATCCCTAACAGATCGTGGTTCTGCAATATTCATCAAATGTAAAACATCCATCTATAAATCCATCTGCCGTCCAATCCTCAAATATAATATGGTTTCCCTCTTCTCTCCCAATGCCGGAACCCTATTCTGAAAGGTCTCAACGTATCCGAACCCTTTCTTATCCTCACCAAGATCCTCCACCGAAACAACCCGCTCCATAACCCTCCGAATGACCTCCTCTATTCCAAAACCAAAATTGTTCCAGTCCACGATAGATACCTCTCCATTTCCTTTAAATTAATCTCAAAAGACAAATGTTGTATCCCTCGAAATCCATCAACTCCTCCTAAATATAAGTATCCTAGAATTTCCCTATTCCAGTATCTATTATCCCTATAATTATGCTCTTTCCCTTTCACAGAGGCTGCTTTGTTTTTGTATGTTTTTCTCCTTTTTGTGTAATTGGTGAACAATAGAGTTCATTTAGTTTCTACATTGTATATAATATTCATGTGCGGAAAAACCAATGGTCGATAGCCCTTTTGCCAGCTTTTTATCGTTATTATTATGTTTGGATTTGTATTTAGAATTATATTTTGTTTCTATAACTGGCCAATAAATTACATTATATTATTATTGATTATCAAAAAATATTTTAAATTAGAACATTTTGTTATTTTAGAGTGACTTACTATGAATATGGATTTAACTGTAAAATCTATGTTACTATTAACTAATTATTTCATATCCCGAACATTCAAGTAACCATAATTATTAGTTCACTGCGTTCATTGCTGCATAAGCGAGCTAAATAATGCACGTGGTTTAATCTCAATAGCTTTAGGTTGAAGATGCATATTCATATTGCAAAATCCATCGATTAGTTTCCAAACACGGGAGATACATAATAAACACATTATCATTGGTTCTTCCATTATGAGAAATCATTAAATTTACATCGATTTTCCTCATTCCCCATCACAATGTTCTATATAATGTTCTAGTTTTGTTATTTCTCTTTGTTATCTCATATATAAATATTTTGTGAAAATATACTGTTGTATTTGGATTAGAGAATATGATACGTTTTGCGAAATTAAGTTAAGCAAATCTTCATTTTCTGTGATAAAAATATTATTGATAGAATAAATTCCTTTATAACAAATATAGAAGTTTTTTGTAATAAAAAAAACTGATCCTTGTGATTGTCAATAGGTAGTACTTTTTCAATATCATTTGAGGTTTAAAATCTTTAGTGGTGAAATGAAAATCCTTTAATTTCGACTTTGTCTTTGTTGTTTGTTTTCCAAATCTACTAAAAAATCTTCTAAATTTAAACATTTCCATCTCCATCGATATTTTATTCAATTTATTGATTTAAACAATCATCACTTAAATTATATATAACTTATATTCTAAAACATTGTTTCTTGTATAAAAACTGTGGTAATTCTTTATTTTTTTTTGGTTTTATTTTATTTCTTTACTCGATATATGCAAACTTGAATCACAACAAGAATACAATAATAAATATATTGAACTAAATATTCCATACACCCTCCTAAATACCAGTATCTATTGTCTCTATAATTATGTCCTTCCCCATTCCCTGAGGTTGAAAAAATATGTTATATTAATATTATTTCATATATTTTAGTCAAGTATTGTACAATTTATTATATTTGCGCTGAATTACGAGCACAATAAAAGAATGCAAATAAAAATGCATAAATTTTAAAATATTAAATAAAATTGAAACGCTCATCATTTATTTGGTAAATTGGTTCGTAATATTTGAAATAATTTATTATATGAATAATAAATATATTATAAAGCTTGTTTCACCCACTGAAGTACAGTGGTTCATAATAATCCGTCTAAATAAGTTATTCGCTGGAATTGTTCGTTAACCGAATATTAATATAAAAAGCGTCTTAAGCTTCATGTAACTATGATCGCTTTCATGTTCGTTACCCAAATTTCTTGAACGATTAGATTGTAATCCGAACTACACAAATTATTTATTTTACCACAAATTGGGACAAAGACTTATAGATCTTTCTATGTAAAGTATATGTTAAATAATTAATTATATTTATTTTTTTACCTAGTTAAAATTAGTCTAAAAATGATACGAATTCTTTATAATATTTTGTTGAAATTTTAATACGTTTAGTGGAATCATTTTATTCTATAATACTAAAATGATTCTAATCTCTATTATTACATTATTTTCTTGATGAACTTGTGATTTGACTGTAGATACACATATAAATATATCCATATAATGCACGCTTTTCCTGTAATAAATTATTGATGGTCGAATACGTGCACGTATTGTTTATACGAACATAATGACACACTCAAACTGAAATCAACCATCGTTAAATAAGTTATCAAAGCGAACTCACAATTACAGGCCCATAAATAATTGCACGCTCTAAATGACAGCACACGAGTAATCGTTTAAACAACAAAACAAATATTTATGGTATTGAATAATTAGTCCACTATACAACCTAATGAAAAAATATATACATATAGGATGGACCAATTATTATTTTGGCTATTCACTAGAACCTCTTCCCTTTTTCATGATTATCAAGTTCAGGTACTTCAGTTTTTTAGTGCAATCTCTCAATTTTCACTAGCTCTAGCACTATTAGCAAAATCCACTCTTATTTTCCCTTTGAAAACACATATGATGTCACAGTTCTTGAAATATCATCTTCATCAATCAAGATCTTTGCTTTGGCAATCATTGAGATCTGATCATATGCTCTGAGGCTCCTGAAAAACATATGTTCTGGGTAGTACGAATTCCTGTTATCAGTACCAATTTTCATCCACTTTCTCGATCATGTCCAAGTAACTACCAAAGAAACTATGACCACAAAGTGCACTGTTTCTCCGTGATTTTGCTTGTCCGTGACTTTATTTCTAAAATCACTGCTGGCTGAAATGTAAATGGCTTCATGCAGTACTACCAAATAGCTCGCGCTTTCGGAACTTAAATCGTGAAATAGTCTTTTAAACCCATCTGGTCACTGCACTTATTATTCAACATTTTGTTTAAAGTTAGAAAATTATTATCATCTCAACAGTTTTTATTTTATTTTAGATAATACGATTTATTTTTTCTGTGTTGTTCTTAAAATGAATATAAAATACTGAATTATTCAAGGTGTTCAAGAACCAAAACCGAAACAAAAAATTAAAAAGAATATTAGAATAGATGAAATATAATATCTAAATAAGATGTCCATTATTAGTGAAGAAAAAAAATAAAGTAGCAGTAGTGAAACTTTGTACGAAAATTGATGCATCTTTTGTTTTAATTTTAGATAATGCGACTTATTTTTTCTGTGTTGTTCATAAAATTAATATAAAATACTGAATTATTCAAGGTGTTCTAGAACCAAGACCGAAACAAAAAATTAAAAAGGATATTAGTATAGATGGTATAGACTATCTAAATAAAATCTCATTTATTTGTGAAGACAAAAATAAAGTAGCAGTAGTGAAACTTTGTACGAAAATTGATGCATCTTGGTTGGTATTTTTGTCGAAAATTGAATTAATTGTGACGTTTGTAAAACAATACTTTATAAAAGTACAAATATATTCAATACTGTTAGGGAATTTTGGCCGAGAACCCAATTATTGATATCGTTTGAGTCCTAAATATGCAATTTATATAGTATACTTTAGTATAAGACAACCAAAATAAACCATCTATCTTTAGTACTAGTTTAACAGTTGAGGAACTAGCATTTTGCTTAGAATCTAATGTTTCTTCACCATTGTATGTTATTCAAGAACTGATTTGTTCATTACATTCGAGAATCCTAATTTGACTGTAATAATTTATTTACAACTAAATTCTGTTTGGAAAGCAAAATTGTGAATCAAATATTTGTGACGTTTGAGATCAGTAACATTTATATATACAAATAATAATGTATTGATGAAGATAAAAGAAACGAATATATCATGTAGCAGTTTATCAGTTGATGAGCCAAAGTATAGTATTTTGGAAGGAAGGATGTATCTTTTGATGTGGTATTATGGTTGGACGTCCGACTTGCTTGTAGCGTTCGAGAACCTAAATGTATCAACTATATCTGTTTTGTCAAAGGACATACTAATTCAAACACTCAAGACAAATTATGTAAGTAATCTCTGCCTTCATCTAACATATATTGTACCTTACCTCTCTCTCCGCAGGAATTATTCTTGGCAACTCAATATGTTTGCGTACCAAACCTCACTCTCGAGGAATTAATCTAAGCAACTACACAACGATATTCTTCTATACTCTTGTTACAAAAGTTTATCACAAGTTGTACTGGATACAAATACAAAATACACGACCAAATATTTATTCCAAACCTCTCTCTCTCTCTCTGGAGAAAATACTCTGGGTATCTGATCGGTGCTTTCTTCTTATGTTTTCTCGTAGTTTCACCACCCACATATGGTCCAAATGTTGTATTGAAATTTTGTGTCCCAGGGATAGAATTCTGGACACAGTGGAATAATGTCTGCTAATGTCGTTGTGGAATCTTAGTAGTTGAAAATTAAAGTCGATGAATATTTAACAATAAATATATTGACTATTTAAATATGATTATTCACTTCGGTGTAAACTTAGAATATATTACTATTCGTTGGATTCTCGATTAAGACTATTAGCTATTTCTTAGATTCTCATATAAGACTAATTCTAAATACATATTACAAATATAAGATCAACTATGTTAAAGGAGGGTGGGAGTTGTGCTTTGGCGAGGAGGCCATAACCTGCTGATTGTGCATTCCTGTGGGAACGGTTCGTTGACCGGAGTCGGTCCATGTTGCAATTCATCTACACTGCATCTTCTGGTGATAACTTTTATCTGCAGGTGCATATGCGAAAGTGAATATCTGGTACAGTTTAAATATAATTATAATGGTTGGACACAACAGAAGGACAAAGTTCTAATGGAAAATCTTCGGCTAGTTAAACACTTTAATTAATCTCTCTTCCAACTCTATCTATAGCACTTACTTCTACTCTGTACTAACTTCACGTTGTTCAAGTGGCCATTCCAAATCCAATAGCGATACAATATTTAAATACACAATAACGATACTATATTGTTGAAGAAAGCTAATATTAATAGTAATTAACTGTGATTGTATCTTAAACAAAAATAAATATAAATTTATTCCCAGTCAATGTTTTGACCTATCTAATATTTGTGACGATCTCGTTAAATAACTAAATCACTCTGTATATATGGACAATAATCAAATATGCACAGAAATTTATAAAATTCACGGAAACGCGATAATTTATAAATAATAAATTAAAACTGATACAGATGGTCGACTGTGTCCGATGCATAAGCGAGCGAGATGAATAAATAAATGGAAAATAGTATAGGGGTCGGACGAATATTTAAAAAAAAAGGGAATGAACGTGCTCATTTGAAAAAAAATATTTATAAAAAAATTGCAGAACAATACAATGCAATACGGAAAAATAAATTATATATAATAAACATATTTTTGCTCGGACCGGGCACACTATAAATATGAAATTTCACGCTTGAGATATTTATGTATTTATATTAAACGCCCCGGACCGTACGTAAACGCGCGCAAAACAGTCCGGGTGTACACGTTTGTGTCTGTGCACTAAATGGCATTTACATGCTTGTCAACAAAAAAAAAATTGAACCAAAAAGCATGAGCAATGAAAATAAAACTGCTCTGAAACAAAGGGGGATAGTGGAGATAATCAAAATAAACTTGTGTTTGTTCACTTTTGTGTTTGTTGAATGACAATTATGTAGTGGACTGACGAAAATAATTGTATTTAGTTCATTTAACGAAAAAAAGAGCGTGTTTTATCTCTTCAATTATAATCTTAGGCCAGTATTTTTGTTTAATTTAAACAAATTCGTTTGCTACAAATTGGACCAAAGTTTTCAATTGAACTTTTTCGAACTACTAGTATTAGTGTATTAGTGATAATTTGTATAACTTAGAAAGTTTTTCACAAAATTTGACCATTTCTTCAATAAGGCATATTTAACAAATGAACATTATAATTGATGTATAATTTATTTTACACAATATTTAATGCATTTAACTAGTACTCTTTGTGTATTACTTCTGTCAAACCAAATACTAATTTTAGATTAACCTAAAGTTATGTAAAGTAAAGGACAACTAGTTAATGTTATATTGAAGGTCAATTTAAGTATTTGTTTATTAATTATATTTTTTAGAGATAAGTAGGAAGGAGTGGGCAACTCTTAGCTGAGTGGTTAACATCACAAACATTTTGTGCAAAATGGTATTGATTCGAATCGCACCTGGGTCAGAGGTGTATATGTTTACATATACCGCTCAGAAAAGTAAGTTGGTGAGGCTAGTAAGGACCCAAAAAAATAAGAAATAGGGCATTAAAAAAGCAGGAAGGAAGCTTAGTGTAACAAAAAGTTTAATCTATGTTAACAAGATCGAATCATTCTATTGCATAACATGACTAGGATGTTTCTCTGGGTATTATTTATCTGTTTTTCTTTAAATATTACTGTTTCTAAATTACATTTCAAAGACAAATAGCTATTTAACAAATAGTATGGGTAAAATCTACAAAATGTTCTCCAACTTAGATAAAGTTTTCCAATTTTCCTGCAACGAAACTATTCGTAATTCCAGAACAGAACACAGAACACTTGGTTTATTTACAGGGATATTTATAACTCATAATCAATGGAAATTAAAAAAAAAAATAAAAACATTAACTATTTACTTAATAATTATTCAATTTCCGGTTTTCTTTCATAAATATAAATTGAATATTATAAGAATTTAGTTTAGAGCTTAAAATTTGTTTTATATATGTCTATATGTATAATTAAATATATCTGATTGTCTATGATGTTCAATCAAAAAGCATTGTGTGTATTGTCAGTCATATTCTATTAAGACACTAGCTATTTAGGTCCCACAAGAAATAAAGTAGAATTCAAGAATGTTTAGTATCTACTTTATTTTTACCATATTTTCTTAAGTACTATTAACTTAAGTTACTATTGAAGATTGAAGAATTTAAATTACTTCTACAAATATTATATTATTAATATGTAATTTCCTTTTGTTTCAGGTAAGATCTAGAAATGTATACTATACATGATGAGATTAAACTTCGCGGGGAGCTCATTATTTCATTAGACACAGGTTTGCTAATAATATATGAATGCAATAATTTGAAACTTTTTAGGTGATTAACCCTTATTCATTAACATTTATTAATAATACATGTGAAGCAGTAAATAAGAAACTTTGGCTTGTTTCTATATACTTCTTGAATACTTCTGATGTATTCTTATCATATATTTTGTCAATAAATTTCATAACGTGATCATAATACTGATATTTTGTAGAATATTATATAACTGGCATTAGTATAATATAACTAATAATTATAGGAAACAAAAAAGATCAGTATTATTAGTTTATGTAATAAAATACGATTTCACTTATTTTTTCACAAAACTTTTATAATACATGAAATTTATAATTGAAATTATTAACATGAATGCTGTCTTTATATAATTTTTGATATATTCTTATTATTTATAATATTTGTGGCGTGAAGTAGAAAATTTAATAGTTTTCTGCATATTTTTTAACAATTTTATTTACACATCTACTTACTATTTCATTTATTTATGATATTTATAACATGTTCATTATATTATATATTCATTAAATGTTTATAAAATGTAGACTTTCGACTAAAGAAGAGAAATAATGTACACATTATGGAATGCATGTTTGTATGATGTACGATTATTGAATATTGACTTTATTTTACTTTTTGATTTATTGATACATTCAATTTTAGAATCTAATTCTACTTTGAAAAATGCTTAACGTGCGTAAATTAAAACGATATTTTCTGTTATTTAATGCATCTATTAAATTAAATTATTCACTACACGAATTTATTGAAAATTATGAATGAACATGATACAAAGGTATATAGTGATTCACTGTTTCCCTATATATATTTTTTATACATGTTTTGACGTTTCAAATATACGTAGTACAGTCAACCCTCCTATAACGCGGTATTCTCAAAAAGCGGTTTCCATATAACGCGGAACTGAAATTGCGACAGATCAGTGGAAATCTTATCAAGCAGAAAGCTCTTAAAATCTACGAACATTTAAGGAATATTGGGCATTCTTATGCAGGGCTAGAAAATAATTCGTTTGTCGCGAGTAAAGGATGGTTTTAAAAACTAAAAAAAGTACACAATATTAAGTTTCAAGGAGAACAGGCTTCAGCAGATGCTCAAATAGTTGAAGCAATACAAGATGATTCTACAATTTCACTCCCAGTTACAGAAATAGTGAACATTGCTTCTCGTGAAGCCATGAAGAATTTGCAGTAAATCATCAGGATGTAAGAGAACTAGTACTCGGGGAAGAAACTTTAGATGAGGAAGAACTGATTGAATTAATTGATGCATCCACCTCAAATGCATTGGTAAATGAAAATAAGGAAAATGAATGGGTGCCAAATCTCGATTTACAAGATGTGAAAAAAGGGATAAATTTAGCTACATAATTAGAACTTCATTTCATTCAAACTGATCGTTCAACGGTGCGCAGCGCAAAGTTTAAAAGAGAGTTAACAAATTGCTTAGCTCCCTATAGAGAGGTTTTAGTGGAGTTAGAAAAAAAAGCAACAATCGAAAACCAATGTGAAGATGAACTAAGTGTTGAAGATATCTTTCCCATTAAAAGAAGACGAGTTAGGCAACTCATACCTGACAGCGAGGGTGAGTGTTCAAAGATAATTTTACAAAAATCTTCATTGTTTTTGTTGAAGAACAGTCTTTTAGTTTAGTTCCTGTTTCATTTTTTATCATCCTTATATGAACTCTTCAATTCAATTCAATAAAAATAATTTATAATTTATCTTGTCTTTTGTATTTATTGGTCTCCATATAACGCGGTACGAATGATGTGATTTGTACTAATTCCGAGTTTCTTATAGCGCGGTTTCCATACAACGCGTTAGACGGTTACCATAGAACACGCTACGAATTAGCCTGGTTTGTACGGTTAAACCCGAGTTTGTTATAGCGCGGTTTCCATTTAACGCGGTATGTACTCACCGCGTTATAGGAGGGTTGTACTGTCATTCGAAAAAGTGTATATTTTTTATATAGTTGAACATAGGTTTCAATTAATAGCTAAAGGTCAGAAATGTGAATTTCGGTTAACATAATATACATTTTTAATTCTAATAAAAATATATAATTCGTGAGCCCCAAATATCTACGTGGGCTCAAAAACACCTGGTAATTATACCTAGTATGCCTAATAGTACGGCTCAAATTATAAGAAACAACTAGTGTTTCCATTTTTTTTGTAGTTAAAATTATTTTGTTTAAGCAGAAGTAGTTCAAATTCAGTACATCAATAAATGTTGCTGTGTTTATTATAATAAATACCGCAATACATCAAGTTCGAAAACATATTGCATGTAACGTACAGGCGGCTGGAATGTGGTAATAAACATGTTTACATCTCACCGATTTCAGTTATAACTTGGATATTGATTTTATAAAGCCCCTTTTAGTAGTTTCCAAGAATTATACGAACATAGTTATGCAGATCTGAGTTCAAGTATTATTACGAACCATGATTAAAGAATAACTTACAAGATAGATATTAAATTGGGAAATTTCGAGCAAAAATATAAATATTTAAAAATTCCGTATACTTCGTGAGTAAACACAAGAACGTGATATCTGTAGAGTAACATGAGAAATGTCTTACGCGAATCGATGGAAGCAATGAAACAGTAGCACAACAACAAATATTGAAAGAGAGTAGCCTTGGTGCAGGCACGGGAAGTTTTCTCGAGCTAAGGAACCTCCTGCATCTGCCAATATTTACGTAATAGAACTACTTCTGCGATTATTTAAACAACATACAATTACGTTCCGCGCACGTTCCTTAGAATACAATAAAAATCTTATTACAGAAACGAGGTTATTGAAAATAAAATGTAAGTATTTTAAATTGAACATTTGAAAATTTTTTCTTATATATAAGGCAAAACAATATTTTTAACAATTCTATTTAATATGTAATTTAAATTAATATTTATAGCCAGTAATCAGTTAACATACATAATTTAGAAATTCCTAAGACTAAACGAACGAATGTACGTTTATCGGAAGGTGAATTTCTATATAGATGCACACAATTACAATTACACTTGCTTCTCTTTTTATGCGGTAGATACGTTCAACAGGAAAGCGTATAAAACTAAATCAATTACAGTATACCGAAAATCGCATAAAAAGGGTTTATTAAATTTCAGAAAAATAATTAGTCTTTCTATATTGTTTCTGAAATGTTTATTCATAATTTTATAAAAACGTTAACAATCATAGACAAGTTTATTAAATTTCAGAAAAATATGATCTTAACATATTCCTTCTAAATTTATACGGAAAAATTTTACAAAAAAAAACAGAACATTTTTATGAAAGTTAATCTTTCTTCACATTTTTTTTCTTTAGAAATATCGTCGCTATATGAGAGTGTTCGGCATAATTTGCGAACTGGTTCGAAATCACTTTCATCACTAGAAGAGACAGTCAGCATATCAGATCTATGTCCTGAAGATAATGATTCTTCATAAGTAAAATTAGTCTCAACTTCGCATGTTGATTTTCCCTTTGACAATATAATCAGTGATTAAACTTTGCGATGGCTTTGCTACAATTGCTTGTACAATTCCTGATATCCAGAAATGCAATTCTGAAGCTCGCGTTGAAACTTGAATGCTTGTTCAGAATTATCATCTTTTTCGATGAAATGGTTTGCCAATTTACAGGAAAGTTGAAAACCTCCTCGAATTACACTTGCAGTTAGTGTGACTGGAGTTTCATCTTCTTCCGATTCATTTTCGTTTTCTTGTTCTTCAACGGTATCAAGAGTTATACCAATGATATCATTGTCATTCATGACATTATCCTCAAGTAATTCGTCTAAATTCTTTTGGATATATGTTTCGAAACCTTCCCCACCAATTTCATGTGTTAAAGAAATTATTTCAGCTAAAACTGTCAACGTTTGGTTAGTTTCTTTTAATTTTAACGTGCCAAAATGGCCTAAAATAGTTATTTAAAAAAATGCTTCTTGAAATAAAAACCGCATAACTTTAAACCCGCATAAAAATAGTACGCATAAAAAGAGGACCGAGTGTAGTTTAATGCGTGAGTCTCTTGTTTCATCTGCGTTCATAATGCGTACATAAATAACGAATGACAAATGACCTAAAGTATATTAATATGATGCTAAATTTTCATATAAATGCATACACTTTTTTGGTATGTGAATATTCCGCACGATCGTACATTTCAGCATATGAAACAACGTTTATTTCTTCAATGTTCCTTTATCCACTTATTTTGATTCTTTTCCAAAAACAGATTTTCGGTGAAAATTTAATTTGTAAATCTGACTGGAAAAAATACATAATATTGACTTACAAATATTAATATAAGTCACATAACGTAGTCCGAACATTTATACGTTAATTCGGACAAATGTTAACTTATATAATTGACAAAATAATAAAAATATTAATAGTTTCATATTTTTTCCATTTTTTCTTAATGGTATATTTCTTAATAATGATGAAATTTCTGATTTACTTAATGAGCATTTTTCTTGTAATGAGCGTCGATTCATACTATATATTACAATATTTGCAATTATTATTTATAATGAGTAGCGAGCAGGCATAGAATGTAAGTTACTACTTCGAAAATTTTATAATTATAGTGCAAATCTTCAAGAATAGTACTGAATACTTTTATAATTATTGAAAACATAAATAAATATAGAATAATTATTTAGAATAATACATTTTTTGTTTGTTATTAATATCAGAAATGTTTATAGTTTTTTATTAGGTAAATTAAACAATAAATATTCAAAATATTTTTGTCCGTTTTCCCAGTTAACATTCTTGTGATAAAAAATATCAAATTAAATATTTGGTTCTCTCCTAATAACGCAATGCGCAGAAGAATACCAACATATGCCATTTGCGCACATTATATGAAGTTGTATTCTAATTTTATTAGTAAACTCATAGAAGTATATACGTAATTAGTAAAATAGTTTCCAATTTATTTACAAAATGTTTGTGGTTACAATTTATTTCTTAATTGATATTAGTTTTAAAATTAGGACGTTATGCGCAGTAAAATACCAAAATAACATAGTTTGACGTCTTGTGCGCATATTGTTTAAATGAGCGTACTCTAGCATGTAGACTATAGTAAAAGTTATACTGTATCAGCAAATTCTTAGTATTGTATTATGATATATATATATATCAGTAAATTAAATAGTTTATAAAAGATTTACATTCAATCTGCTACAAAATAATTATTCATGTTACAATTACAGCTTACTCTACTAATTATGAATGCGCGTTAATACACATGTATGTAAATAGAAACTTGATATATTAAATAAAATACCACTCCGATATATAATTTATACGTGAAACATTTATTGGCGCAAACAAATGATAATTACAGCGTAGAGCAATGCGTATTGTATCAGCCCGAAAATGCAGTAAAACTAAACGAAAACCACTTGATTCGAAATTTGTTGTTTATTCAATTGATATTTATTTTATTATTCCTGCATAATCATGTTTTCCGCATTCGTAATGCAAACGAAATTGTTATTGTTTTATTCAAGAATTTATAATTTCAATTCATTCAGTTACTGCATCAAAACAGTGGTTAAATTTAATAAATTATTTCACAACAGTAAAAAATGAATGCAAAAACGTTTCAATGATTGCAATGAATACAGAATGCATGTTATTGCATATATAAACTTCGGAGTTCGTGTATAACAAATGTACAGGAAATCGATTGATTTTCGTTCGAGCGTACATTCCTCTCGTGTGTGCGTTTTTTTTTTGTTGGGATACGCTTTTCTCTTTCTGCCTTGTTTTTTTTTTCATTCTCGTAAATGTATAGAGCTCGTGGGATTAGTATTTGAGGATCGTGAAAAATACACGTGGCCCCCCATATAGTGGGAAGGTACAAAATATATATATTCGCGTGTGTGCATATGCTGATACTCTTTTTAAACATCAAAGCGCCCATTTCGGTAATAAGCTAAATGAAATGGTTGTTGCGCAACGGATGAAGGAAAGGGAGGAAAAAAAGGGGCTGCAAACAGCAAGGTACATACATATAATTTAGACTACGTTTGTGTGCGGGAGAATGAGAGGAGAGTGGAAGAAGGTTTCGGTGGAAGCAGGTCGCAGAAATGGAATAAATAAAAAAAAACGGATGTATGGGATATTCTATTAAGGTAATTTCCACCTGGGATAGTTCCAGAATGCAAAGTGCAACGAATGAAGGAAACACAATTAAGATAAGTGCGCGTCAATAATTTCCCTTCGTTCTCCACGCTAATTTTCCTCCTTTGACGTCCACTTTACGTTACGGCCACATACAGCATTTCCATATTGTTTTTATATATACGCTTTTGTTTTCATATTATTTAAGTTCGTTATAAAACGCACTCTCGTTATTTTTTTGTCGTTTATTCTTTGGCTGAGCTAATTGCCCTGCTTTGAGTTAATTCATAATTAAATACACAAAACTAATTTCTCCTCTCTTTGCAAACAGGTATAGCCCTTATTGTACTATGCTTCGCTCATTTTGTTAATTCTTCATCCTTTGATATTGTTATGACTAATAGTATTTGTTACGTCAATTAATGCTTTAAAATATTTAATACTTTCATTTCACATTAATTGATGTTTATGAGAGTTAAGCATTTTATGAAACTAATAATATTTTGACTTGAATCTTTCTGATTTTGGTATTATAGCATTCTACCACATTCATAAAATATAATTACTTTTTGTTGCATAGCACTTTGCTCAAGCCTAACTTTATTTATTAGTAAAATCGATCTAAGAATTTATCATCATTATATAATTGTAATATTGGTGAAAAATTTAAATTATATACTTTTAATTATTGACTACCTCTTGCTAAGCTGTTTGCTATTATCAACTAGATATAAAAAGGTCGGAAACCTGCGGCTCTTTGGTTGGCTAATTCTGGCTCTTTTCAATTTAAACTGTCAGCTTTGCGAATATGGTTGCCTCGTTATTACTAGTTCTCTCAATTTTGTTTCAATAATTTAATGTTGAAATTTTTGTACATATGAATTTATAAAATGCCTCAAGTCATTTTTTTTGATGTAAATTTTATATTAAATATAGTTTGTCCCAAAGTGATCAAAAGTAACAAAAAATACGACTCAACAAACCACTTGATGTGACATATAATGGTGATATTTAAGATATTGAAAAAGATGTTAATGGTGCAGAAAGCGAAGATATTATTCTGTCAGTTGAAGATGACATTTTTGTGGTAATAGTCATAAAACTTATGAAATATATTTGAAAGCTGAGAGGAAAGCTAATTCTATTACTATTTTGAAAAGAAATATATATTGAGAAACACACACCTTTTATAGTATATACCAGGGGTGGCCAAGCTCCTCGATAGTCCGAGCCATTTTTAACAATTTGAAATTTTTTGCGAGCCGCAATTAAGTACGTATTTAAAAGGTTTTCTAAAAAGGTATTGAAATAATAGCACAAAAATGAAAAGGGAAACTAGAGTAAATTTAACTAGAGCCGCAAATAATCCTTCAAAGAGCCGCATGTGGCTCACGAGCCGCAGGTTGCCTATCCCTGCTATATACAATGAAATCATACTTTACTTTTAGATATAATTATTATATTTTGTTGATATTTTGGTAAAAAAGCTTGAAAATGTTTTCAATGTACTAAAATAAATAGAACAAATACTTTCAATTTTGGATTGATACTCTATATTGTCTTTGTATTTTAACTTCTAATCAAGTTGAATACATATTGAATTGCACATTATTATGTTGCTATACAATATTGTAAGGTATCGATCAGTTCGTAAAGTACGATATAAAACTTCTTTACAGTCCCTGTATTATTTAAAAGTGCTCGATTAGTCGGGTATCAAACAGTCCTAAAACGTAAACAAATACCCGCACTGTGCGAAGTATACAGTATAAATTGCTTATTTAATTCACAATAACGATACTGCGTAATATTCCATGTAATTACTAGATTTTTCCTATTCTAGACCGATTTTGATTTAATTGTTGACGTGTATATATACATATGGGTTCAATTTACGCCAATACGATTTGCGCCAGTGTGGGAAAAGAACTGTAAGAGAAATTATATAATTTAAGAAAAATGTAAGCTCAATTTACTTTTAATGCATGGATTATAAACCAGTATTTAAATCTAAAGATAGAAACTTAAAGTTCGTGATGGCGAAGCACTGCATTAGCATGATTAAACCCATGCAAATATATTCGAACCAATGTTAACTGCCAAATTAAACGCGGGACTTTTAAACAGCAATAATAGCGTGTTGAAATGCGGTAGCTGATTGTCTCAATGCGCTCAATTGAAATTCAGTCGATTAATTTTAATAACAGCTTCCTTTATGCGATGCAATTATTGCGAAACGTATTAATGATAATGACCGAAAGTCAAGTAAGTAAGTGTATCCACAACTCGATGAGACGAAACAGCGTATTTCCATAAACGTTCCATTTATCATGCGCCGAGATCTCGACATCTATTAAATCCGAGCCTTATATAATATTTATCCAGCATCCTTCCTAAATTCTCCAAAAGTCTTCCAACAATCTTGTTGATGTTCTCCTTTTGGGGCAAATTCTAAAACCGTTACTGTGTTCAGTGTCATTCTGTAATTACTGCAGATACATTAAAACTCATCAATATAAACATGCAGAATGGACGTTGATGTGCGCGATGTTTGTGTGCTATTTTTCAACTTTTGTAGTATAAAAACACTGAAAGTACATGAATCGATAACATGCAGAAATTCAATTATATTGAAATAATTAATTGAAACCAGAATATCTGTAAGTGATTTATCAAATTTGGGTTTTAATATGCAATCGTAATTCATTAAAACCGCTATTCGCAATTTAACTTTATTTAATATAAATACGTAAAGTGCTCGAATGTTACTCTGATTTTATGTTTTAGCTTAATGAAAACAACGGTCGCTATTAATTAACACCACTCATCATTTCTCATTTACATTTTTGTTGTAAAATTATTATTATATAATTTACATTACTCTATTTTATTATTAAGATCTTTAAAATGACCTAAGCGTATTCAGTAAAATTAATAAAATATTTATTTTTATATTATTAAGATGATCAATAGACAGTTGGTAGTAACCAAGACAGTAATAACTCTTAGTGTAAAGTTAACTGTGTTAACACCAAAATTCACACACAATAGGTTTCTTGATTGAGTCAATCAGAGCTTTCCTTTAATCCACAGCAATATCTCATTCCGACCTCTTGAACTTACCCACGTTACTCCAGCCAATACCTTTCATCCATTCCCCTTTTTTTTCTACTTCGATCACTTATCGACCTTTATCCGGTTTAAAGCCTTTGTTTCCCTTAGCTTTATTCCATGAAGCAAGTAAACGTACGTCAAGTCAATTATTACTACAGTGTTTCGAAAAAAAAAGTCTATTATAAATTTATAAACCCACATGTCTATTCACTAAACAATCAAATATATTCGTATTTATATAATTAAGTACTAAAACAAGTTGACCACGTCTTAATGTTCTTTTTTTCAATAATTATATATTTATTTTGCTTTTAAATTTTAACCCTCTTCGAACTTTAAAGAAGTTTATGTTTATATGACTAAATTAGGCAATAGTCTTCAAAATAGATGTTACTCATGCTGCGCTAATTGATAATATCCTTTAGTAAAGGGTTAATAATAATTGTAAAGTTAGAAGGTTTTTATTGATTTTTTTTAATTAGTTTACTATATCGTTTATTAAGTATAAATTTTAATAAACAAAATATTAACTTTGAAGCTTTGAATTTTGTATTCTATATTGTATATATAAATAAAACTCTGCGTTGATATAAGTAGAAATTCCAGAAAAGTCAATTCGTTTTTATACATTATTTCAAAACACTTTTTACGAATCTTCCTAATTTGCATTTAAGCATTCAACTTTGTGGGTGGTTGTGTAATAATTTCTGTATTTACTTTTATTCTGTTAGATATACCATAACTATAGAAATATGCAGAAGTATTTACAATATATGATAAATTAAAATGCACTCATTGATCTCATCCATATCTATCTCTGTTATATACTAAGACTTTAAGTAAGTAAGAAAATTACTTAATATATATTACCAGTTTATTTTTCTTTGCTGTTTAGGAGTTTTCACGCAAAAGCCTAAACTTATTTTAAAGTTTCCCCCTCTTAACTTACATTTGGAATTTATTATTTGATACAGACAGATTCCTCAAAATTTGCTTGATTGTTAAGGTTTTTGGTTTCGCTAATGAGGAAATTTATGATAATATTGCAAATAAGTCTAAATATTTGACTACTATTAATATTCTTACCATCTGAATATATAATTATTACTTTGTTAATAATATTTTTATATATAAATCAGGTGAATCAAAAGCTAACTATGTAGTTTGTTGACTTATTCTTTTTAAGAATGATTATATCACCAAAAAAAAGTTACCAAAAGTAATTTCAACGTAATATGTTCGTTACATGAATATATGTTTATTTTTCAGACAATATTTTTGTGTGTGCTATATATTCTGTTGTTATCATAGGGACGTTGTGGATTGAATATATATATTAGTATAGTAGATTTGTACTGTGCGACATTTTATAGAGGACTCATGCGTTTTAATATGTACGCATGTGTTAAGGTGGTTGCGGCAAGACTTATATTAATGTTTTAACATGCTTGTAGCCAAAAATAGTTAATCTAAATATTAGATATTCATTGTAAGCTTCTTAAGCATCAAATCATAACTAGTGTTGGTTCCTAAAGAAACATCAATTTATCGGTTAGGTGTTGATTATCCAAACAACAGAACATAGAAATCTTTTGTAAGATTATTCATTATTTGATTTGTTCCCTATTCGAAATGTATTCATTTTAACGAAAACGAATAGTGCACAAAAAAACATGAATTTAAATGAGTCTATCTTATAAAATTTGTAAAAAGCGTGTTGCTATTAGTATATTTTTGTGGCACAATCTCCATAAAAGATTTTTTTTGTAATTTATAGCAAACTATATTCTTCAATAATCGATTACAGATCAGCGTTTATTGAAGGGTACCAAAATGCAAGGAATTTGTAAAAAAACTCTTAACATTTAAGCCATAATACTGCTACATATGTGACGGATTATATTAAATAAATAGGTTGAGGAAATCTGCTAAAACGTTTATCATATGTTATTATTCTTATAATTGAGAACTACGTTTTGAATACAAATAAGAAAAAACTAAGAAAATTTTTCAACCTTGTGATTTTTCTTAACAATGTACATTATTTTTGTAGTAATTGTAATCCATATTATATCTATTTATAAAATATATATAAATTAAAGTATGTATAAATATTATATCACTTTTCTCCTGATTTCAATATGCAGTATGACATAACTATAGTTGAATATCGTAAATTTATTTTTTTTTGTTTAATTCAAATATAAATTTGGCTTGTATTTGAAAATTTATTCCGCATTAAAATAAATCACAATTAATTGGTTTATACCATTTTTCTGCAGAGCGAAATAAATCAATCGAACATTAACAAAAAAAATATATTTAAAACTGGTAACGAATGCAAAAAAAAAACACAATATGAAATAATAATAAACGATATGAGATATGGTCGTGTTCGATGCAAATCAAATCATCACAGCAATTAACAAAAATAACTGATTGCCATGGTAACAACTTCATTTTAGTACAGGTTGCATAACATATTCACGGGCCAATCCCGATGCGAATTAACAACTGACACTCGTTCCGGGCGCGTCTCGTCCAATCAATTACGTAGATGGGTTATTAAACGAGGCATATTTTTCAGTATTAATCAGCGTCGATGATTGCTATTAATTGCAGTTAGAAAAGCTTTGATCGTACCCCAGTTTTCCGCAATTAAACTTCAAAGATTCTTCGCGCTCAAACGAATAATGAAATAAAATTGAACAAAAAAAAAAGACAACGTGGGGAAAAACTATTTCATTTTTTTTATGTTACTGTAAAGTGCAGTTAAACGAGTTCCGGAGAGCGCCGTAATTATATTAGTCCGAGGAAGAAGAAGCATTCGTTTTTCGCAACAGAATGGGTTTTGCATAAGTGTTGAGGGCGTTGTTTTTGCAATTGTTGATGTTACTTTAATAATTATTCAATTTACCGGGCGAGCGAGCAAATCTTCGAAAGTAATACAGCGAGTTGTAAACTTAATTATGGATCGCTCTTCGGAGGAATAGTAGTTGAGTTTAAACTGTTTCTCGGTATGCTTGCCGCTGTCGCGAGAGAAGACAGATTTTGCAATTTTAATTTGCAAACTTTCGCGCGTCTGAGAAAGGGGTCGGTGCGAAGGGCGGGAAGAGCGGTGGAACAGGGGATTCCCCGCCGCTGCCGTGACAGCAGCCGCGCCACTAGTTAGGGCTCGTTTCGTTAATGAACCGTGATGTTTGCCTCCTACATATTTAAATCCGGAACAAAGCAAATTTTTGGCTCGGCGAATTACGGATATTCCGGGTGGTGAAAGTTTCGCGCCCAGCGAATTTTGCAGGCGGGAAAAATGTCGGTTGCGGAAGTTTTGCCAAGAACAACCCCCGTCCCACCTGCACTCCCCCTCTGCAGTATTAATTGCGACGCCGTTTCCTATTTCCGCCGCCCACTCCCTGCGGTATTGAAAAATTAATTAAAACACGGCGCGAAGTACCTGGAAGTATTTTCCAAATTCAGATGCTGGAAGTCGATTTATTAAGACCGCGCGATTTGTAATTAACACTGCCTCATTCAAGATGCACGATCTTTATTACTCTTTTCTATAAATTTATGCTGCATGCATAACATTTAATCAGAATAATTAAATGTGGTGCGAAAAAATACCTATGGTAAATGAACATTTGTATCTTTTTTGTTAACTCTATATTTCTATATAACTTTTATGTAACAGTTATATTTTTATGAAACTAATATAAAATGCATAGTTGTAAGAGCTATTAATGTGTATATTCGAAAGATTAGGTATTTATTGAAAATTATTGAAAAAACCTCACACAAGACAAACTAGAAGTATTACATCACACACATAATGCACAGTATTTTATATTAATGATATATTATTGTTATACATATATTGCTTTACTATTTTTCTAGTGATTCGATGATTTCATGAACGAACATACAAACATAGTTTCAGAAAATAAGCATAACATGTATACTCATATTTAAATATGCAATATAAATGTATATTGTAATTAATTTAAATAAATTTCTTGGACTCAACTTGGCCACCTTAGTTTAAATGCATTTAGCTCAGTCGAAATTGAATAATAATTATAAAATAAATGAAAATTAATGACTAATAACTCTTTATAGTAAGGATTCATTTAAAAATATTGTAATAGAATTTTGTTGTTATAGTAAAAAATCTGTGATACACATTGAAGCAAATATTGTATAATTTAGTATTTGAATATTACCATAAGTATGCTACGAGAAGTGAACAAAGAAATATCTTCTTTTGCCCTTTGGCGCTTTGAATTTCCAGAACGACGAAGCATAAATCATGTTAGTTAGATAACATGAACTGTTATAGCGGTTACGCAATAATTCTTTAAGATATTTTTTAACTTGAGGGCATTATTTCATATACATCTGTATATATTTAACAAAAATATGCTGTAAGTATTATTAAAAAGATGTCTATAATTTAATGGTTTACTGGATATTCAAGAATAATATCATTCCTTGTATGTCTTTAATACATTTTGTTCATATTTTGGAGTAATTTGTACTAATGCTTCTATTACTAAATTTTGTTGATAGAATTCGCTATTTTTTATATTGTCTAGCAATTTAGTGCAAAATTATTTACATTGAAAAATTCACATATTATATATATTTACTGTTGTTTTCATTTACTTATTTTTCAAAGCATGCATTTTTTTATATTTTAGTTTTTAAGAATCACTTCAATTTTGAATGGATTTTTCTATGTAAATAAATGCAAATAATGAAAAAAATACGTTAATTCATTTTGAATACTATTTCGAGTTTTTTTTTTAAGTCCTTACTGATTCTGATAATTTATATAATCATCATTATATTGTTTACGGTTTTAATACACTTTGAGATAGATGAGTAGAAATATAAAATAAGCAATGAGAATTAAAAAATATCTACATTTTATGGTTTGAATTACTATGAACAAAATGTTTTCTTTCATCACTCTTGATTTTATTGGATTGTAAAAAAGTTCCCGACCTTTTTGTGTCAGCCGTTTTACTGCAACCATCATAACACATGCGTACATAGTGAAACGCAAGAGTCTTTTACAAGGTGCTGCACTGTACATATCGATTATACTAATATATTTAAGTTTCTATTGAGCAGAATTGTGTCTTTATGATCCAAACCCTCCTATCATAACAATAGAAAAATAAACAAATATAACATTTACTATTTTAAAAGTTATTAATCATTTTCGTACTTTCATTTGTATTTGCTATTAGAACCTGAAGAAACTATTCTATACTGAATGCGTTGTATTACCGTCAATAGTTATTATCCCAAAGCTGTATACTAAAAGCCTTTTATATTATTATCGGTAAGTAAAGACGTATTGTTCATTCCGATTCTAAGCAACTTAATGTGTGTAGCGGAACGTCGTTCATCGATGTTGCGCAACGAAATATTTCATTTAATAAATGCCCGCAGAACGGGCAGCACTTATTCTTTATCATTGTCATTAGGAGAATAGGGTGTAGACAGTGGATGAATCGATCGTCGGGACGGTTCATTTTGTATAGAATTTTTAGAGTTGTGTATTATTAGCTGAATTGAATGCAATGCAGTGGGAGAAAGCGTTCCCTGTCAGGTTTGTAGCTTTTATGTGTGCACGCGCTCACTTGGATTGGTTGTTTTAGGTTTTCCATTGAATATCAGAGCACTATGCCATGGGTTGGGGAAGTAGCTGAGACCTGGAGCAGGTCTCGTCTGCGATCTCAACCCGATTCCTCCCTCTTTTCACAATTTCGTTTCACCGTTACAAATAAAATTTTACTTTGGAAGTGTACCCTCTGTTACATGCAATATATATACATACAAACGCACATTCACAAACATGTAACATATATATGTTAGTAAAATGTAGAGAATTCGCATTTTTAGTTTATTGTATGATACGAGAAAATATTTCTCTGCTTTGCAATTGCCAGAGAAATGTCTCTTCGCAAACTCTCACTGAGATATAAATATAAAAGAACTTGATTTATTTTTTTTAAAGTTTACCCAAATTAAAGAAATTGTAATATAACAAACAGTTTATGTATGAATGTTTGATTAATATCAAAGAAATATATATTTATTATTTTTTATAACTAATATAATAAATGAGAATATAAATATGAAATATTATCAAATGTATTGCAACAACTACATGAAAATTTTAAACCAAAATAATACAAATACACAGAAAAGTAAATAGAACACTTAACTATTGCCATTGCTGCAAAGTATAACCCTTTAGACCTTAGGACTTTCTGAATATTGATTTGGATTTTGTTATAAATATATATTGAAAAATGCAAGAGAAAAAGAGCACATATTGAATAATCACACATTGAAACCGTCCAGTACGAAATCCTCGCTATTCCATAGGGAAATTATTGGCCTCAATCCTTAAATAAATCACATTGTTCTCCTTGAATCAATCTAATACATTTTTTATTGAAGACAGTTCTTCAAATTACTTAAGTTTAGTTTGAGAATTTTTTCAGTCCAGACGAATTATTTATGCAGTTTATTTAATTCAATTAAACTGAAATTTATTCGACTTTCTTATTAATATTAATTGTGTATTCACAGCATTGGTTATATTTTTATTTCTTACAAAAATATTCAAGATTGAAGAGCATTCTTTTAGTTTTACATTGTCCAATTTTTAAAAGTAATTGTAAGAATAAATATATAAGATTTTCATGCAAAAAAGCTTCAAATTTTAAATATTAGTTGTTACTTGACAAGTATGCGTTGTATCTTTTATTCATTCAACTGCACTATAAATATAAACTGAATATTCAAACAGTATTTTGTCTGAATTTCTATTAATATATTATTAATATACAATAAATTTCAGAGAGCTTATTTATTGTATAAAGACAAGTATTTTCTTTGTATCATGTGTGTAAATTCCATGGTTAGTATTTGCAAAAATACCATAAAGTACTTGTTATTTGACAAGTATATATTTGTAACCCAAATGTATTTGAATATGTTATAAACATTAAAGTTATATTTCGACTCTATTTATTTCAACTTATTCGATGCATTTTTGATATTTTTTTTAAACTATTAATTTTTAGTCTATGGTTTTTCCTTAATTATTGCACAATATTGACAGGTAAATTCTCAAGTATAAACATGTTACTTATTAAGTAAGATCCATCACTAAATGCAACACTAACAGCAATTATATTTTGTATGGAGTTTATGATACAATAATGCTATGATTATCATTAATTACTTAAATCGGTTAAATAATAAAACATTTACAACATGAATTGGGTAAATAGAATAAATTTTATTTACTGCTTCTCTATACTAAATTATATAAATATTGATAAAAATATGTGATCAAATCTAACTATTAATTAAATCGTGGGTAAATGTAGTAATTACCGCAATTCGTCGTTAATTAGAAAAGATTTAGCGAGCAATTATTGCCATACCTAGTTTCCACAGTATTTTATCTAATTATTTTTACGACTTTTGTCGGGCGAGTCCAGATTTCCTAGGTGTATAGGTGTAGGTGTAATTGCCAGCAGCGTACAGTGCCAAAAGTTCGTCGATCGCATTTTCCCCAACGCAGCCGGAAAATTCTTTCCCCAGCTGCGAATTAAAACGATCCCCGGCTAATACCGCTGATTAGTATTCATTGGATTTGTTTCTGTATATGGAATTTAATCAAGGACCAAATCGGAATCAGCTAGCATCAGATTTGATCTTCCTATGCACAGCTAATCGGATTCCCCTGGATCTATAATATTTGCCTATCCCACCGCAAATTAAGATTAATCCTTATATAATTACCTTTGAAGATGAAACCGTTCTTTTCCGTAGTTTCATATAATAATTATTTGAAAATTATCTCCTCGGAAGTTCATCTACTTTTGCATCTACTATTAAGAAGCGGTTTTTTTTTTGAAGTTACTAGTATTAGTATGGTTTAAGTTCGCGGATAAGATTTGTAGAGGCACTACTTGACAACCAATATACAACCCTGAAAGAGTTTTTTATTTCGATTTGCTTAATTGTTTCTTTAAAAGATGCATAATTCCAGATAATGGATACAGAATTATATCAAAATAAAGTAATGTAAAGAAAAATGTAACAATTTTTGCTTAAAAGAGGTTGATTTTAAGAAGTCCAGCGGTAATAACTTCCGAGATAAAAGCATTTTTATGCTCTATTTTCATTGTAACAGATGATCGCCTTCTTTACGCTTTTTCTATAAGCTGCTATTCAGTTATTATACCAATCGATTTCTCTTACAACAAAATACTTTTACTAACCTTCTAATATAAGTTCTTAAAACTTACTAACTCATTAAATTATCGGAATTGTTTCAAAGTTTTCATGAAAAGAGAAAAAAAATCAGTATATTTGACTAGATTATTACTTATAAATCAATCATTAATTATCTTGTATTTTTTTAATGTTCATATTTTGAAATTGTACAATTGTTATTAACATTTATTTTCAATAATTCCTTTATATGTTTTCTTTGTATCTTTTATATGTTTTATAGTAATTTGATAAAATAAAGTGAAGAAATACTTGAGATTTTTTTATGAAAATTCTATTGCTGCAAAAGGTTATAAAAGGGTCGTTCTATCCGTTTTTTTATTTTTAAATTAATTTCTTGTATTTCTAATGCAAAAATTAAATTATTTATAATATGAAATTTAAAGTAATTATTAATATAACAAAAAATATTGTGTATACCTAACTTTACTTTAAATTACATTTAAAGTCAAATTATATTGAATTTTGTGATTTAAATTAAATGGACACAAGACACAAAGTTTTTAAATAAAATTATATAATTATTATATTATTATTTTATTTTAGTTAAAAAGTAAATTTTCAATCTATAATGAATGTAAATCTGTTTATAGTAAATTTACAAAATATTCACGTATTTGGTGAAAAGGTCAACACTTCCAATGCATTTCCTATGTAACTAGTTTTTCTTGCACAACATTTCGCAAAGCGAAAACGACGTAAAGCTCGCTGACTGCATTGAAACCGAAACGAACAAAGCCCTGCAACCCGCCTATTCAAAGATGTCGGCGTCAATGGCGCTGCTTAATGAGCTCTTTCTTTGTATGGAATCGTACAATTAATAGCATTTATTTCAAGAATCCAATTAAAAACACTAAGAAGTTACACGGGCTACACTTTTGTAAGAAGCGGTTTGATACCATTAGCGGAAACTCCATTGAATTTATATCTAAAAAGGTGAGAGAAAGATACATACATTTTTAAAGAAAATTCGAAATTAACAAGATTCTTGCAAGAAGTTCGTAAATGTATTGTAAATGTTACTCTGCACAGGTCCACTTGTGAGCTGGTTCCATTAGGCGAATTAATCTTTTCAATCTATTCAACTAACATGTGTGAAGAGAATCTGTATAATATTTTGGAGGAGGGCCAAAGTTACGCAGTTGAGGTGAAATATAAGTAGCGTTTTCACTAAATACGTAATTAATTTGGGTTAAACAAAAGTGTTCAGACTTGGGTTTTAAAAGTTCGTACACACCTGCTCAAACCGACACGGCTCGGTCGTATTAACTAAACAAGTAATTAATCTAGGATTCCGGGTTAAATGAAAGTAATCAAACTTGATTTCTAAAAGTGTTTGCAAAGCTGATGGGTATTCATGTTGAAAGGGCATACGTTTGCAATTTACTTCAGTGTGGTATATTGCAGTAGAACTATGTTTAAGTTGCGCATGCTCATATGACAATTAGGATGCGTGCGCAACTATATTATAAGACACTAAACTAAAAGACATATGCTACGTGGAATATAACAAATTTGTTGTTGTTTGGACGAATCTTTGCAATTTCATAATATACAGAGTTGGAGTGAACATGTAATTTTATAATTGTATATTTTGTGCTTATTAAGAAATAGTAATTTTAATATTGATCGATTTCATTTCAACTTCTTTATTGGTCCAAAGGGCCGAAGTGTTTCTGCCCAATAATAAGGAACGATATGTATTTTCTTCCCAATACAAAGGGCTAACATACATTTTCTTTTATAAATAAACGTTCCTTGACCTTGATGATATAATTTATTAATAAAAGCCTAACTTATTTAAACGAGTTTGCTATAATCCATGTAGTTTAAATGTGCAGGGTCAAGGACCTCCCTTCGTGCGTTCATGTTGATTCTTTAATAAAAAAAATGCGCTCGTGTTTCTTTAAAACAAGTTGCTGTTTTATTTTTCGGTTTCAGCGAGAGTGCGTTGTAAAATGAGCCGTGGGGTACTGTGATTGGGCTGTTATAGAACATGGGATTAATTATGTATGGAGTGGAGCAATTAGTGTGCATGTCGAGTGTTGGCGTGACCCTCAAAACCCTTTCATCCTCGCGTCGAGTGGGTAGCTAAAATACACATGTCACAAACTTAAATGAGCCGCGCGACAACTCAATACCAAACATTATTTTACACGCTTATGCATTATTGATTTGCGAAGTAACGCACACACATCCCTGCATAAAAATGCAGTCCTGCAGTTGGAGGTATTGGTTTTGTAACGCAATTCCATCGGATTCCAATTTTATTCTCGGAGCATTGCAAATGACAGTCACTTAGGTTATAACTCTCTCAGAATGGATTAGTCAATAAAGTTTATAGATAGGGTTACATAAAGAAACTTATCTACTTTGGACGCTCTAAAATTTAATTATATTGAGATCTGTTAATCACATAACTTCAGTTCTCAAACGTTTCGTTTCTTAAAAATTCGGATCTTGAACAAGAATCCAGTTTAACATATTTGGTTTCTTAATTGCTCAATTCTTCGTGCAGTATTTTGTATTATACATTTTTTCGGTATTAAATTTAGTATTATTTTATATAATCGTTTTTCATATTATATATGCGAATTTGATTTATTTTATGTTATAAATTAATTATTAATTTAAGTCAAATGAAATATGCATAAGTAAGCTGTTCATTTACAAATCGTAAAATGTATTAAAGCAGAATTATTAATGTTAAAGAATAACTTAATCTTTAAAATTTGTTTAAAACCATTTGAAGCATTTGTTATAGTTTTTTTTTATGTTTGGAAACCAAGACGATCGAGATCAAGGTTTAGTTGTACTTGGCAATTACCACGTAACAAGTAACACATACTTCTTGATATGTAACTTGATAAGAAATGTTGTTAATTCAGTATATAAAAGTGTGTACAATTTAATGAACGCATAACTTCTTACACAATATGTTAGAGTATATGCGTTAATTTTCTATAGCGAACAAAAGCACTAAACGTCCTACGATATTTGCAGAAGAATAAAAAAAGCGGAGATGGTGAAAGCAGATTGCCGGGATTGTTTCAAGTGAAAAATAAAAACAGAAAATGAATTCGCGTGCCGTGTAATATTTAAAAAGGGCGGATACATAAATAAATCTGCTATATATTTCTTTTATTCATTTTTATTTATTTGAACTACTCAATGCGATCCGCATTTGCAAAACAAACATTTGCATACAACCACGCGAAAGCGCGGCAAAGCTCAGTCGAGATTCTAAAAATAATTATCTACGCTCGCATTCAGCATATCAAATCCATTCAAGTCTCGTACACCCTCAGAGGTTTACGTAATTCATAACAGTACGTTTGCTGTAAATATGAAAAATGGGTCATAGTAAGAATTGGAAGTGAGTGAATAAGTGTGATGCATATAAAGTATGAAGATTTTGAATAACCGGTTTTTCCCTGATGCTTTTATATAATCGGTTTTTATATTATTTTAACCGGTTTCTATATTCAAATTTATAACCGGTTTTCATTTTAAAATTAAATATAGGAAAATAAATTATATTCAAATATTTTTGTAAATAATTTAAAACTAAGTATAAATATTTGTAATCCCAAATTGGTTTTAATCTTATTTTTTTCTATGGAGATACAAGAATTGTAGAACCGGTTTTAGGGTTTAATGCATACGTTAATCCTTGCTCCAATAAATTAGCCAATTTCGGTTGCGGGAAATAAAAGAATGTTGCAGTATAGACAAGCTATCAACCGTGGATGCAGGGCAAAAGCTTAGGACGCCTACGATTTATACATGCTCGTATCTCTCGCAATTATTTGTTTATTTTTACGTCTATCCTTCGCCGTTTCATTGTGCATCTGTACACTCATTCCTTTCTCCCCCTGTGTTTATATGTGTATTCTTTTTGTATTTCGTTAATGCAAGCACGAAACAAATGGCTTTTGTAAAAAGGATGAGGGGGTTCGGGGGAGGAGGATGGTGCTCGGTCCTGCACTGATTACCCCCTATTTGTTGCGCTTAAAACGCTCCGCGAGGAGAATTATAAATGCCCTCCGGTGCACAATAAATGCAATTAACATTCTACAAAAGATTTTGGATTTTCAAGACTACATTTCGCTCCAGAAAACCTCGCCATCCTCCGTCGCCGCTCCAACTTCTCGCGCTGTACAATATATTTTCGCATTATATTGCAATTTGCCTTCCGGCTAAGTGCCACTCTAACAGTAATCACTCCAATTTAACGAAATCATATCGGCAGTTATTACTTTTACTTGTCCTGTCTATAATATGCGAATTCTCATATTTTCTTACAAATTTGAGATATTGTAATTTAGAACGTATAACATAGTTTTTTCATGCCTAATAATTAAACTCTTATGCAATATTTCTCTATCTCATATCTGTTTAATACGAAACATGATTACGGGCAAGTTATTTTATAGAATAACTGGGTAATATAAAGTTATTTCATGAAATACTGGAAATACAATGTAGTTACCTATCCTTGTTGTAATAATAAATCAAAATTGAATAAAATATTCATTTATATTACAAATTTATAGAATTCTTTTGAAAGATTTTATCACTTGAAGATTACAAAGTCAAAATCTAAAATTATGTAAATTTATTCTGGGGTCATTGATCAGATACAGCATTAGATTGTGTGGTCTCTATCAGGGCATTTGTTAGTATTTCTGGACTGAGACCATGGATTGCTAATAAAAGCAGTCTTATGTGGATTAGTTGTCAATGGGCAGCGGTTCCAACAAATGTATGCAACGACGCAAGGATTTGCTGAATATCCAAATGCATAAAAGGAAATATCCTTGCAAAAAAAGACTCAAAAAATATTTTGACTTCAATTACTGTTGTAAACCACGTTATTTTACAGAATAACTAGGTTATATAAAGTTATTTCATGAAATACTGGAAATATAAGTTTGCCGCTCAATAATGTCCGGGATCGAGTTATATTTTAATTAACCAAAATTGAGAGAAATTCGTTTATACAAATTTGATTCTTGATAATACAGTTAACATTTATTTATTTGACTTTACATTTTATGCAATTGAAAAGTCTTCTTACAGCTTCACACAGTGCGGAATAGATTATACAGTAAATCGATTCATATGGAGCTGAAAGTGAAAAAATGATTCTTCAATAAGACTATGAGCCAATTATACAATAATTATTGATTTACAATAGAAAATATAAATATCAGCATTTTTTTATTATCAAGATTGATGGGTCGATTTTCCATCAACTATAAAATTCTACAGTCAAATGTTAAAAATATTTATTTAAAATTATACATCTACGAGTAAATAACGAAAATTGCAATTTATTTTGCGATGAACTGGTCGACAAAAAAAAATACAGGCAAATAAAAAATACGATGATCGGTTTCGTTCGAAAAAAAAAAAAGAAATAACGAACAGAGTTTGGGTCTATATATATTCTATTTTTGCTTTTGAAATTGCAGTTTTGTGTTTCCATCGTGCGCAACTCAATTTCATTTTTTATTGTTAATATTGGAAATATATATTTTTTGTGTCTTTATATAAAAAAAAATATTTGGTATGATTTTTTTATGGTGAAAATATAATTGGAAATGGGTCATCATTATATAAGGATTGCTTTCCTTTTGTTAATGCTGTGTTGTTTAAAAAAAAGACCAAATATCATTATTTTAGATATTAAAGATAATAGCAAAGTATCCTTTGTTGTGAACAATAGTTTTTATGAAATTGTTATAAATACATTATTTTCATGTAACCGAAATGTTTAGAGAATAAATCTGAAGTATAGTGATATATACATTATAGTATGATATAAATGTGATATGTCTATACTTGTTTATTAATAATTGTCATATGTTTTGATATTGATGGACAAGTTATTAATGAAACTTTATATTTTATTTTGTTTAAATTCCTGGAATAAATAGTAATTTAATGATTACAAATAGGGATCGTAATGCATCTTAGATTTATTCAATAGACTTTACTTCAGAAATGTAGCCGAACTGTACTAAGAATAACAAATCCATGTCTTCATTAATTATATTAGTTATATCTACAAATAGAGATTTAAACAAATACTATTTTGGTACAAAAAAAGCAGGTTCCCTATTTCGTTTTATAAATTTTCTTTTGTTGTAGATATTACATAAAAAAAGAAACATAGTGGACATGTAAACCAATGATCAATGCATGTTTTAACTATGCATGAATCGAATAATGTCCCATTCGTTCGGCTATAATAAAACGAATAAAATCGACTGAAAAAAAGGAAAGAGAGTATGGTGGTTGGCCATTAAAATGTTCAAGTCTGAAAATGGAACCGTTTTCAATGAATGTGAATGAGTTGTCACGGGCTTTGCGTGTTTTTGAAAAATTTATTGTACGCTCCTGGCCGAAACACACGAGCAGAGTTCGGGGTGTTCTGCAAAGTTATCCATCATTCGGTCACCGCCATAGCCACCCACCCATCGGCACATCGCACTATCACCGACATCAAATTCCACCCCCCAGATGTACACGCTGTTTGTGGTAACTACAGCACATTGTTATTGATATTTGGATGCATATCAAAGCCAGTTCCGAAATCCAGGCGATATTGGTAACAGGAAGTCCAAAGTTCCGCAACACCCTTCCGCAGAAACTGCTTTAAAACCAAACAAATCCTGCATCCTCCGTTTTCCTCGTGTGCATTTGAGGACATTTATCGTCTACGGCGTGAAATAAATAAGATACAGCTGTCCCGGGACACTTCTGGGAGGTATATTTTCACCTTATATCTCGGCGACTTGAGGAGATGGAAAGTTGGCGTAACGGCGGAAAATTGCATTACATTATCTATAAAATAGTGAGGACATAAATTACTGCGAGAGCGAGGGGGGTAAATAAATAAATATAAATCGAAGAAGGAGCAACCGACCGTCGGGGAGTAGGGTTTATTCAGATTATCCTTACGTCGTCGTCGTCGTTCGCTTTGGCCTGAGTGAAGAAATGCCAGTGAATTAGTCCTTCCAGCTAACTAACGCGACCATTGTGATTCGTAACATATGTACAGAGGGGACAATTGCAAAGCCACTTCCACCGTTCCGGCTCCGAAGGAAATAAATTCCCCGAGCAACTAAATTAATTGTGCCACTTCCAGATTCACTTCCGTCCTTTATCATCCTATTTTTTTACATATGCACATACGTATACTCTCCGTTACGTAACAACATCAACCTACTGTAATTCTAACTTTATTACACGCAAAGCCTAGTCCCCTAGAGATTGGGACATTATTCATCTTGGAAGAACACATTAAGTTAGATGCAAGCTAATAGGGCCACATTCAGTTGAATTCGCTACAAAATTGCTTTTATTCGATTAAAATGTAAATGAATATACTATAACTAATTTAAATCCTTTGTGTGTGACTAAAGAAATTTTATTATTCCATCCTTGTAAAATGGTAAATGTTAAAATGTAAATTTATAAATTATTTCTTAATTTGTTATAAATCATAAATAATAATAACCATTTATTGGAACGACTACTATAAATTCAATACAATAATAATAATAAACAATTAGAAACAAAATACTATTGTTACAAGGTGCTATAGATTATAGAAATTTAGTCAGAAAAACCTATGATCAATATCCAATTTTTGTAATATACGTAATTATTATATACAAACTAGATGTTTCATATTTATTCATCATTATATAAAAAATATATAATTCGCAGTTTTTTGTATTTGTCTTTCGTAATTTTAAATCGCTTCGATTTGTGTCAAATAAGAACAATTTTAACTATAACTATTTTGATATTTGATTTGTATGTTTTAAACTTTTTTCTATCTGATTAACCCAGCATTTTATATCATTTTGCATATTGACAAACGAACTTTACATTTAAAATTAAAATTGAATTTGTAGAGTTTCATGATAATAAAAACTCACTTATTAAAAATGCACATCATTATAATACAATAATTAATATAAATGCTACCTTTTTCACTAATTAAAATAATAATTGGATTATTGACAACGTGTTTACTTGCAATACAAGTTATAATCATAACATAAATCTACACTTTAATATATAGGAATTATCATATTTACCTCTTTTGTATGGTATCAGACAGTGCGGGGTATCATAATTTTTCATTCCTTACACAATTCTTTCATCCCACACGGTAAAATACTTTTCATAGTAAATTGTAAATTTTATATAAGCGGAAATACTGTGGTCATTAGCCTTTAAGACAGTTGCTTTCTTTCTTAGTTTTATTAGAATATTATTTCGATATAACCGATTATCATTTTACCAGTAATCAAACCGGAATAAAGTAATTAGAATTATTTTGATTCTAATCCAATGATAAAATCAAAAATGTTTTCTTTCAATACTAATGTACAAAATCTACTAATTTTTCAGCTAATTAAATAGTAAATAGTTTAATCTAACTTATTTTATTATAAATCTACTAAATAGACTATACTAATATAGTTTATTTATAATATGATGTTAAGTTTATTTCCTATGAATGAAAAGTAAATTTTTACAAAATTTTATATTTATTTTTTTTACAATTCTTCATTAAAATAATAGTAATAATATTAATTGAAACAATTACATGAAATATTAAAAAATAATTGAACATTTATCAATAGTTATCCTTATATATTAAATGCTTTTTTTTCATTACTGTCTCATTTCAGATCTAATTATGATAGGTTTTATGTTACGTAATAACAATAAATTTTAAAGTACGTCTGTGAAGCCACGAGTTAAATAATGTAATACGTCATATCTATAAAGATTTTAATAACCTAGACTTAACTACTTTAAGGACGTATTTCGTGTGACCGACCGTCCTTTATATATTAATTCCGAACAATAGCAGTAATGCGAAACGCGGTGCAGCGTTGCAGATACATTAATTTTCCATTAGTATTATAATGTAATAGTAGTTAATTAATATAAAATTTAAATATAATTAATAATTATAATATCAGCAGAAACAATGCCTCTTTTTTGTATTTCTTTTTTATTAAAATTGAATTCTCAATAGTTTATTATCAATATTTACATAAATTGTTACAAATTAAATACAATCATTTATTATATAATATAATTCGGTCCAAAAGGTTCTGAAAATAGAATTTGAAAAAAAAAGTGCTGGATATATCTAATTAACAGTTTGTTAATTGTCCACATCGACATAATACCAATGCAATTCCTAACCAGATTTTCTATTACGTTTTAAATTTGTATTAATACATTTTTACTAAAATACTAACATGGTGTTTATATAAATTAAAATATATCATTGCAATAGTTTATTATTTCCACTCAATTATAAACTTCAATATATTGGAACTTCAATAGTAGAACAAAATTAGTTAAAAGTTTATTGAAACTCGAACTCTTCTGAAAACTTTACCGGAGAACTCTACGTAAGTTGATTAAAGTCTTTTAGTTAGTAAATATTCTATTATTCTTCATTATTTATTACATTTTATGATGCATTGTATATACAAAAAACTGAGTTTTTTTTATCAAGTTCGTTGGTTCAAGAGGTCACCAAGCGGTTCAACTATTAGTTCAACTATTAAGGGATGTTTTCTGAAGAACTGTTTTCTGGAGAACTGTATGTAACTTGATTATACGTGGGTCGTCAAGCTGTTCGAAAATCATGTCTTTTAGTTAGTAAATATTCTATTATTCTTCATTATTAATTATATTTTATGATGCATTGTATATAAAAAAAACT
>JAFMTC010000354.1:412366-432687 GCA_018845635.1 Nicrophorus orbicollis
ATTATATATTTGTACAGATTTTTGCATGTCGAAACGAAAAAAAAAAGAATGTAAAAAGTTCCGCAACTTATTTATGACACCTGTTTGTCGGAAGTCGCAAACGTGTCGCATCCGAAGCTTTACGATGTTACAATTTAAAAATTTTCAATCCGGAAACTTCTACGGGTCGCGCTAATAAACGACGACCTCTTCCGGAAATGCCGCATTTCCGGTGTCTTGTTTGCACGTGTTCGTTACACGGAACGCATTCTTAACAGCTTTTCGTATGGATTGCCAATAAAACGGGGAATATTAAAAGTTGTTGCACTTTACTGCCTTGCCATTTACACTGTTTGCAAGACTTCGTATTACATAAATTCGCTACAGTTTCAGAAAATAATTTAATTATAGGGTGAATCAGACAATTTCGTTAGTTTCTCGTCCTCACTAAACTAAATTATATAATTGAAGGGTGTAAATTACAGAAATTAGTGAAAAAAGTGTTAATACATATAAGAATGTAAATAATTCAATATTTTATTTCTTGAAGATCTGAAAGCAAAAGTAAAAGTACGTTAATTCGTAGGTGAATTCACATATAAATAAATATATGCATTTTTTTCTATATACGTTTGTCATTGTTTGCACAAATATACTTGACGTTTTTACGACTGACCGTCTGACCTCGGAGTCATATTTTATTTCAGGTGTTTTTTTCATAGTGAATACCAGAAAAAAGTATTTGTTCTTAACAAAAATAAAATACATAATATGAGCACATTTGTGATTTCCTAAAGGTTGTTCGAAAACCGTTTTTTTAGAGAAATTGGGTACTTGTACATCTTAATGACCAGACTTTTAATTGAAGTAACATATTGTACGTAAACTGAAACGTTTCGTTATTAATTAACTTGTATTAGAAATAACATCTATTAATACAACCGTAAGTAGAGTTGTAATTAAAAGCAAATTAATGAAATAAAAAGAATACATGATTTGTTGCAAAGGACTATCAAAATATAAAAAATATTTGCTGGGTGATATAGTATTGTTTACTAGTAAAAAAATTCTTTTGTAACTGCAACTTCTATCATTTTTCATATCCATCACATCCATTCTATTATACAACGTGACACATTTCTAAAAGTTTCTGCTGGATTTCAAATATACTAAAGTAAAAAATGTTGTTCTATCATAAATATCACTTTAAATTGATTGACACATTTGTGTTCCATATTTCATAAAAATAAATACATCTTAAAAATTATACTTATTTTCTTAACAATAAATTCTATGCAATACAATTTAGACATTTTCTAAAACTTCGTTAAGTTGTAGTTATTATTTAACTAAATTACTTTTTAATTCCAAATCAAAAATAAATATTATTTATTTAAAATAATTATTAAATAACCGTACTCTTTATGTAACATATTTAAAAACTAGAAAAAGAAAACATGATTTCGATCGAAGACAAAATAGGAACACAAAACTAAAATTATCTATTAGTAATGTGATTATAGAAATTTGTAGATTTATTAATAGTCCTAAGTAGATTTTTTATTAAAATAGTATTTTTAATGTAAAGCCAACTAGTAATATATTGGTTTCATGGATTAAGTTACATTCTTCTATTTAATTAATACTTAGGAAGTGATTTCCTCTCTGAATTAACCAACTGTGAATTATGTTAAGTTGACTATTCAAATCAAAGTTGTATATTAAGAAGTTTTCTCTTTAGAGTAATAAAATATATAAAGTAAGATTATTTACAATAAAACGATTTGAAACAATAAATTTACATGTTCATTATATAAGTGATTTCCTCTCTGAATTAATCAACTGTGAACTATGTTAAGTTGACTATTCAAATCAAAGTTGTAGATTAAGAAGTTTGCTCTTTAGAGTAGTAGAGTTATAAAATATATAAAGTAAGATTATTTACAATAAAGCGATTCGAAACAATAAATTTACATGTCAATTATAGTTTAAATTAGCTTCATTTATTATTATTTTTTGAATGAATTTATGAGATCTTACTGTATACTTTTACAAGATTATAACGAGGAAGTGAAACATTGTGCATACATAGTTGTGAACAAATAAAGAATATCGATAAACCTATTTGTGTTGATTGTATTCGAAATGATCCATTTTATTATTAAGAACAATCTAAATTAAAGATGTAATAAATAATATAGTAGGTTCAGCAATAGTCTATTTTGTACGCTTGGATGTTATTTATTTCTGGTGGAGGAGCCGGCTATACGAGGTCATTTAAAACTAGTGAGCGTGGAAATGGGGATATAGCAGGATAAAGTATACACAATGGTCAAGGAAAGCAGGGCTAAATTGAATGGGATGTGGCGGAGGGTCAAAAAATGGTATTTCAATAGCGGGAAAGTGCGTCGAAGAAAAGTGGGGAAATGCGGAAAATGAAGGGCGCGCGCGATAGAAAGCTTTTGAACGAACGAGAATGAAAGTCGAAAACATAAATGAATGTTATTTACTTTATATACACTTAATGAAAAGTATTGGTGGATAGAAGTCTATATATATATTGATGGAGAATGAAAAAAGATACTGCAGTAAATCACGAAGTTTGGTCGATTCGGAGGTGTAAACTGTGGTTGTTTCCTGACCATTAACGGGAATCGCATGAATTGAATTGCTTGGTTTTTTTTTCTTCCCGTTTCTTCTCTTCAATTCTCGTCGGGTCCCTCCTGCAAAACCCGGTTTCCCACCGCCAGATTACGTAATAAATATTAGCGACAAAACCGTGCTCGCTCGCAGATTATCCCCTGAGCAAGTGCGAAACCTATCTGGCATTATCACCGCTCCCGCACCGTCGCCCGCATAACCGGTTATTAACCAAAGTAAGGATTAAAACCGGAAGCTGGGGGGCCTAATAATTATACACGTATACGCATGCATGCGGCGAATCCTGCGGGGTCCCTTCCACGTGGGATTTTCTGGGAACTCCCCCACACATCCTGATTTCGGCGGAGCAACATCTGCAGGACCCGGGGGCGCGCAATCTCAGCAGGAAACGGAAATTCCTTACACCTGCCATATCAACGGATAAAAAAAACATGAAACTATATATATATGTAACGAAAACGTCTTCGACGAAGAAGAAAAAAGAATGGATCGAATGCATGCACATATATGTATAAAAATATACAAATACGGGGGTAATACAAATATATGTATTTCTGTGCAGGAAACGCTCGAGGTATCGCATATGTATGTAACAAAATATTTCTACTCGGACATAGCAAAATAAATATGTTTACATTACATTCTTCCTGTTTTTTTTTTCTTTCCCTTCTTCGTTTTCTCGTTTCGCCTTTTAGATAACCAGCAGGAAATACCATTCTTTATTTACTAAAAACAAACTGTTTCCTGTTGTTTTAGTTACGTTGTTCAATCGTTTTTTCTATTGGCGAATGTTTCGTTTTGTATATACATCATTGTTTACCTAATGGCTTCCATTTCTATTTACATCTGAAGTATGCTTCAACATATTGCTATAGTTACGTATAAATAAGGTTGTTATACATTTAATTATACATAATATTATTTTGCCATACATTAATCCAATAATGCAATATTACCCAGGTTTCAGTAAATGGTTGTAATATTTTACTGTAAAATATGCAGAACTTATGTACTTTACGATAAGTTCATTTAATATTATTAACATGATTTTTCTTACTAAATATAAAATAAGAAATTTATTTCATTATTTGATTTGAAACATAAATATTTTATATAAACTTCTAACTACCTTTTTTGTATATAAATTAATTAATTCTATTATGTTATGATTTTGATATTTTATAGCTGTTTAAACCAATTTCATAGAAAAGTTGTACATCATATTTGTATTTTATTCGTTTTAGTCATCCTTTTATTGTTTCAGAATCTTATATTTTACAATAAAAAAAGGAATTAAGTGACAATTTTTAAATCTAATCTATGATATAATAGGTTTTTTAAGATTTCCATAAAAATGCTGTTCAGAATCTTTTTAGTGAAATTCAACTTCAAGAGATTTTACAACCGTAAAACCTTAAAACTACCTTATATATATATATAATTTAAAATCAATCAGCAGTAAATCAAAGTACCTTCCAAAAAAAGCAACAAGAGTTTGAAAAAAAAAATAGAGTATCTGAGGAATGGAGCTGAAAAGTAGGTTAATATGATTTCGAACGACGATTCCCGAAAAGCCAAAATGAACTTTTTATCTGCCCGTCATTACCATCGTTTCCGTGTAACGGCGGCAATCGGTGGCATTTACCTGCCCGAAAATATCGAAAAACAAGTTTCCATTGTGTTTTGCTTAATCCGGAGTACATGAAAATATTGTAGATGAAAAATAAAAGCGGCTAGGAAATACAGGCAAAAAAAATATAGCTTAATTCCGCCGTCGGGCTAATATAAAAATATCGACGTGTTCGGATGCAAATTTGCGGAATTTAATTACACTCCGCTTTTTGTTACGTCGACCGAAAAGATTTTTTCTTTCTGTTACGTTCGGTGCGTTGCTGCTTTCCGTATAGAGCTTCTTTTTTTTTTCACTGAATTGCACGCTATTTTTTTTGTTCGTTGTACACTTTTATGTTTATATTGATTTTACTTAACAACTCTGCCTCTCATTCGACGAATTATTATCTTTTTTTGGTGTGTCTTTTTGCAACAATATTTACAATCTATCCATTCGGACATTCAGTAAATCACCCCTTCGTTGCAGATACATGTTTTGAACCGTTGCCCATTGATGACTAATCGTTTGAATCCCTTATATGTATTAGGAATCCTCAGTCTAGAAGAACTAAAAAATTACCTGAAAGATACCACAAAATCCTATATTATATCCGGTACACGTATGCAGTTCCTTTAGGATGAGGATAGGCGTCTCTAAGCATACGTCTATATGTTGCCTTCGAATTAATTAGATAATTTTATCCAAGTAATCTTTCGAAATAAAATAATATAGAATGACGTAGAAAATAAGGAAATGCCTTATGAAATGCTTATTATGAAGCCCTGTGAAATGAAAAAGGTGGACTTGATTTCTGATTGAATTCGTAGCATATAAAACGGGTCTAATTCATTTGCCCGTCAATCATTTGCCCGGCGCTAATTAGCCCGACATACGTTCGCCCGACTGTATTGAAGGCCCGATATTCATTTCCCGACTGTTTCGAATTCCCGACATCCGTTATCCCGACATCCATTAGCCCGATTATACCAAATTCCCGACATCCGTTAGCCCGACATTCGTTATCGCGAAGTTTTATTAGATTTTGGATGTTGTGCAACGATGTTTGTAAACAGTAGAAAATAGTTGTGTAAAGGATGAAATAGTTGTGATTTCCTTAATGTCCAAAAGATTGTAATTTGTAGTGGCAAACAGACACACACTAAATAAAAAAATTAAAATGTATCTAGAGTATTTCCTTCAATTGGCATGAATTTAGCATGTCTGTTTAAGACATGCAGCATACAATGTTGTCACTGCTAAACAACATCCATAATCTAAGAAAATGTTCGCGATAACGAATGTCGGGAATTTGATTTAGTCGGCATAACGGATGTCGGGAACTTGATAGAGTAGTGCTAATGGATGTCGGGCAAATGATTGACTGGAAGTCTAATGTCGGGTCTTTGAACGGGTCCTTTAAAACAAATGATAATATTGATTACTTAATTTCTTGCGGTCAGCTTAAAAACGTTTCCAGACGATAGCCAAAATACTTGTTAATGTCTCGAAGGGACGAGGGTGAACTAAAATATATCAATAAAAAGTACAATACACACACACAAAATAGTGGTTGTGTAGTTTCGGAATTTCTTGTTTAATCTATATCGCACCAAGTTAATAATTATGGCTTTTGGGGTCTCCGCGCTCTGTAAGTGTCTGCGTGTGTTTGTATAATCTATGTGTGTAAACTAGTAAATTAATTTCTCCAAGACACAAAAGCCAATTGATCGAACAATGTAAATTAATTAAAAGCGTTAATGATGTAAGCGCGGCGCGGTTTTCGCGCTCCGGAAAATCCGCCACGCCAAAACTCGAAAGTACATACAGCCCCTCATTATCAACGTCATTTGCAACTCAACTGTTTTTATATGTAATTACTTTGTTACGTTCTTTTTTTTTATATTTCGACGAGCGATAAGTGTCTTAATTATATAAAGTGTATTTTATGGGAACAATGTACTCGACTTATTTCTAATATAAAAGTTTATTAAATGTTGATTGATGTCGTAAAGTTCTTTCGGTGAATTTTATTTCCAAATATATACATTTTATACTGTTATATCTCTTAAGTACATATTTTCTCTCATGCATTTATCAGAAAATATTATATAAAGTTTTCAAAAGTTTTTATTATAATATCGTCGAAATAAATAACTTACAATATCAATAACAATATTAATCAATAACGAATATTAAAAATCAGTTTTCGTAGAAAATGAATTTTATAATTCCAAAACCGATATTATTTGTCAGTCTGTCAACTAGGAAACAAAATATCATTAAAAAACCCATATAATTATTAATTTAAAAGATCATAGTATATGTATATAAATCTTAAAACTTTATAAATTTTAAATACCAATTACTTGGATTATTCTGTGAAACATTGGTTTATCTTCTGGGAAACTAAATATCATTCGAAATGAACGAGTCTTGCCGGAAATCGATACAAATTAGAGTGAAATATTTAAAATTATTGGAATATTCCTTTTTAATATAAATTATGTTTAATTAGTAAGAGAAGTGCAAACATATTTTTATGAAAAGATGTGTATAAATGAAATTTATTTTTATATTTTCAGTTTGGTATTCAAGGGTCATCGATCATACAATAATATTTTTAATAGGATTAAAGCGGATATTCGCCACTTCCAATATTAATTCGGTGCATTCCGAATCCGCGATTATCGCCACGAAATCTTCGGGCAGTGGAAAACCGTGATCGATTATCCGGCATCCCTTCGTGCGATAGAAAGGGAATAGCAAAGCATTCGACGAATGCGACCCTCCCTTCTTCGGCGACGACTTGGGATGAGTGGAAAGCCAAGAAAGAAATCGTTCTTTGTGGGTAAAGACCACCACCTCGAATTCGAACCCCTTTGCACGGGATCGCAGAGTTAATAATTCAAACAGGCGTACGGGTTCAGGAATTTCAGCAATAGAAAATATGCAAGAAAAAAAAATCGACGAAAACATTTTTCGGGCGCAGACAGGAATTAATAAAAGAAAGTGGTTGCTTATATTAAAATTGAACAAAAAGAGGTATAGGAAATTGTTATTTTCGTAAAACGTATAGTACTTTATAAAAGTTAAGTTTTGTAAGAAATAAATATAAATTTATCATTAGGTAAATAAAGACTAATAAACAACGATTTACAAATATAAACTTAATAATAATAATCATGTTCATTTATCGCAAAAAGTGGCTAAAGGGCTAACGACCTAAGTCTTTCGGTCTATATAAACTTATAGTATCGGTTTTAATGGGTTTTCGAATATTCTCACACATAGAAATAAAGGTATTTTAAATTATGTTCAATCTTTTTATATATTATATTTATATAATAAAATTTCAAAAATTTAACAAAATAAAATCAACCAACGTCTATACGAAACAAATCTTGAAAATTAAATATAATATAGCATAAAACTATCACAAAAATTGTCATTTTAAAAACAGGACAGAAAGATCTATTTGAAGCTGTAAAATCTTCTTTCATTTTTATTATTATAATATAGTAATAAGTTATTATATTGCAATTTATTGTTGCAAACACAGCTGCAGAATCTTATTTCATTTTTGTTATTATACTATTATATTTAGTTACTATGTTGCAAAAACATTTTATTCTTATAACCTATCAAATTTGTCACTGATCTAGATTTAATTTAACAATAGTGCTATTTAATGCTAGAAATTATTTTGTATCAATATATTAATATTTCTAATTAATCAACTAGTAGGAGGGAAGACTCAGGTCAACACCCCTGTGGTTACATTAAAAATAAATATTATAGTATATATAGTATTAATAATAATTAATTTTTATATTTATTAACTTTTTTAATTGGGAAAACCTGTTTTTTAGTAAATAAATTCCTCTAAAATTTTCTCAGATAAACTTGTGTTTAAATGAAGTTAATTTATACTATTTTACATTTAAATTAAAATAATAATAACATACAACAACCACAACAACTAAAAACATATATGAACTCAATAAAATAGAAATAAAGAAATACAAAGAAAAGAGAAATACAATGTAATGATATTCCTGCCAAGGGCTATAGACCATAGGCCTTACTACCCTTGAAATTATATTTAATTGTATTCATTGAAATTATTAATTATTTATGTACACTCACAGAAGGTTAATGACAAACGCTGCCTAAAATTAGTAACCACATTAATAGATTAGAAACAATGAAATGGTTACAGGTTTCAATTATACTCGAGACTGGAGTATGCAGTGAATATTTGATGATTATTTAGCTTTGAATTGTGCGATTCACTGAAATGTGATGTTGTCATGGGAAAGCATGTTAACCGATGAAATCTAGTGGTTTAAGATGTTTATCTTGATTACATTCATTAACTTCGTTCAAAGGTGAAATAAACTATAATCAATAGCCCTTTGCTTCAGTTGATGTATTTTAATGTTTCAGCATTCGTATTTTATGAATATGTTTTGTTATTATTACATAGTTGATACGGCTGTAATAATAAATATTATTATTCATAATAAAAACATTCATTGCAACAAGTACAAATACTGAATAAAAACAAAAAAATGCAATTATTTTTCTCCAAAGAAGTGTAGTTCATATCTATTTCAAATTAGTTTTTGGTTTAAAAGTACAAATGTACTTAATTGCTATTACATCAATAAATTTAAAGTAGGTAGATTTTAAGTAAAATGCATCTATGATCGATTAATTAAATTAATAGGAATTAGTATAAATTTTATTGAATAAAAAAAATAACAAATATTTGCTAAATAAAATTGTAATGCAAACATTTATTGGAAATCCTGAAATAGATATGTTCATACTTGTAATACATTTGTTTGCTTATAATTTGCAAACAAAATTGTGATGGGAATATACAAATTTAATTGTGGATTTTGAGGTTTAACTAAATATTTATCGTTTTTATTCAATTCATAGCTTTTACTAATTACAATATTTTTTTATTATCACAATTTATTTATTTGAATTATTATGAAATTGGTAATTTTATGATAATAAAATCAATAAATTTAATAATGTTGAAAAATATTTATTATGAACTCAAAAACAAACATTAAATTAATGTTTGCCGGAACCTTTAATATAACTTTTGTTTATTTGTTTTATTTCAATATCTTTATTGGGCCAAAGGACAAACGATCGATGTCTTTCTTCCAATTTATTTCGTTTCAATTGAATTTAGAATATATTATACAGAATTACATTTATTTGAGACTAAGTGGTATACGAATTAGTAGTGGTGCTATGACGGAATTCTAGTAGTTTTTTTGGCCATTGTGTGATTGTATATAAAAAATGGCATTTCTCATGTTGCAATGAAAGAATAAATATGCTAGGAGTATAGTGTTGAACAAACTTTACAGATCGAATCCCTAAATCCTACTTTATGTTGACGTGCCATTGAAGATCTGGTATAATAAGTTTGCAAATGGGAACAAGTGTAGCAGCGAGGGCATTAATTTCGGATTTCGTGTAAGCAAATAAGTTTTGGACCGAGCAATATTCAGTTTCTGGGATATCTGGAGCGAGTTTCGCGAGGGGTGGCGAACCGATGGGGGTGGTTGTAGGGCGGCAAATAAATAGAATAGGTTTCGGGGGGAAAGAGGGCGAATCTCGCGCCAATGGAGCGCACTGGTAGGAAGGACGGTGTCTGGTGTATCTGCCATTGTTATCAGTTTGATAATAAAGGTTGTTTAGGTGGCACACGGTAAACTCGAAGCGAGAGGCACCGTGTACACGTATAATAATGCTGCAGGTCCGGGTTAGAACATCTATTGATCTTTGTTAATTAATGCTCGAGCAGCACAGGAGACACACGAACTTTGCAAGAGAAACTCAAAACAATGAAACTTTGATTCGTCCTGGCTACATTTGATGTTACCGATTTTACACCTGCCTGAAGGAGAGACACGAACTGTGCATTATACATCATCGAGAATGGTCGTAAAGGCTTTCCGCCCCCCGGGTTTTCGCGGATAAAAGGATGGTCGGATGATGCGAGGAAACGCGGAAACGGCGTGGATTGATAGATCCTCCTTGTCCTGCGGTCAAAAAATAAATATATCGGTCTCTTCTTCTCCCCGGCGATCAAGAGTACATAAATAAGGGAAAAAATTGCGGCCCGGGGAGGGAGGGGGGAGAACATAGTTGGCCGTGATTTACTACCCCCTCGCATCGATTGGCTGCCTTCTAATAACAAAAGGGCCCGACGTGCGCTCCTTAAGGTTAAATCAGTCATCGATTGCCGAAATGTCCTCAGGAGACGGATCTCCCCTGTTTTATTCCTTCCTCTTTTTTTCCTTATTCCTCGAAGGGAATAAGAAAAAAATACATATAAACGTCGATGCTTTATTTTGATTGTCTACCATCAACAATTAATCATTTGCTAAGAAAAAATATATATTTCCCATTTGCTAGATTTGGTGTCTTGTGTTAATGACTTCCAGATAACATAATATAAATACAAAACTCTTCTCAGTTCTCAAACAAATGTATATTAGATCCTGAACCTGATAAGATTAATTGAAAAATTAAGATATTTTTTTAATCAAACATGACCTATTTTTATATCCATCGGAGCTTAAAGAAGTATAAGAGACTAAACAAATTCTTTGTAAATTGAGTTTCGGAATCTTATTTAAAATTGTATTATATTATATTTTATTAATTTAATTAATTTTACATATTTTAGATATGCAATTAATTATAAATACATTTCAGAAGTTTAATAATATTATTTATTATTTCTTATAAATCATAATTTGTATAAAATAGGGCAGAATGACATTGTTCAATAACCATTTGGTCCAATTTCTGATAAATAAATATGTTTAATAACAAATCTTCTTCATATACATTTGTTACCGAGGCCAAAAGACTTAGGTTGCTAATCTTTTACTCATTTTTTTGTGATTAATAAAGTTGTTTATTATTATTGTTATTATAATAAATAAAAAACATAATAAATTATTTTGTTAACTTGAACTATCATCGTAAAAATTTGGTAAAAACATACTTTTTTTTTTGTTCCGAGATGAGGAAAACCTTCCAAAGGGACCACGGTAGATTCGTGATACTGTGGGATTCTTACCCACTAAAAACCTCTCCTCTTCTTCATCAGCATCCAGGTCCTGTTAAATGTTATTACTCTGAAATGTTGATTGTCTTACCTGTTAGTCCTGTTCCTCAGGCAGTGGAAGCCAATCCATTTTCTTCATTAGCTCTCTCCATCCTCTGTTGGTCTTCTTCCTTGGTAGAGAGTATGTCTGACGCATAGCCTGTTATTATCTGCCAGCTGTCACCGCTCTTAAGCATTTCGCTGACCAAGTTGCATGGCATTAGAACCGCCCCGAGACTTGCTTCAGCTACGTGCTTCTTTGCAGCCCACCTGCGGCAGCTGAATAACGTGTGCTCCGGGCTGTCATTCTCCTCGCAATACCAGCACTTTTCATCTTCCTTCTTCTGTATGAAATGCGGGTACTTTCCGAAACATCCGTGCCCAGAAAGCGCCTGAGTCAGATGGAAGGTTGTTTCTCCATGCTTTCGATTTATCCAGGGGCCAATTTCGGGGATGAGTCTTCTCGTCCAGGCTCCTTTCTCTGAGTTTTGCCATTTCTCCTGCCATCTTAGCATTAGTCTTTCTCTTGCTTCGGTTTTGCTGAGCCCCGACATTCTCTCTTTTCTCTCTGTTGCAAGCAGCTCTATAGGTGGTACTCCAGCTATTACTTGCACCGCATCTCTGGAGATTGTTCTGTATGCACTGCATATCCTGATGGCACCTTTTCGTTGGACCGTTTCAAACATCTTCCTGTAGCTTTTTACCGTCATTGGTAAAAAACATACTTGAAATGATCAATCATACTTTAAACATTTTTTCATTCATTCAAGTATAATACTTTGATAACATTGATTTAAATAAAAATAGCTTAATAGAATAAAGATTGCACCCAATAGCCCAAATTGCTGTATAAATATATCTTGTGATTCTTCTATTTGTAACATTTATTGCAATAAATGATGTTATTATTAAGAATTATATAATTCTTAGAAGTTCTTGGAAGTTTCATGATACAAAATATTGAATTTATTTTCTTTGCAGTTAAATTTGTAGTCTCGTTAAATATAGATTTCTAACGAATTGTTTTATTATATATTCTCTATGTCGTTATAAATTTACTTAAAGGGTAAAGGCCATTTATAATATTATTTTGTTAAAAAACAAATAACGTGGGTTATATTATTTAGAATATGAAACAAATATACAAGATATTACGCATGTTTTTGGTCATGTGTGATTATCCCAGTGACACATATGTCACGCACTGTGGCAAATGGTGGAAAGTATACAACCAAAATGAATTGTGACAGATGCTCGCCATTGACGCTATGCGCAAAATAATATCGATAGAAAATTGCGTTACGTTCCATATCTTGTATCGTTATATAAAAAGTAATACATTTAGTAATGCATTTTGCTGAAAATTTCACTAGAAGTTTACATGAAAAAAAAATGGAAATAAATTATTATAAAATTAATATTTTGTTAAAAAATAAATAAATTTTACGTTTTGTCCTCTATTTTTACTTATTTTCATAGAATTTTAGCAAACTATGTAGAGAAAGTTATGTACATGTTACAGGGCACAAAATTATGACTTTTTTCCTTTTGATATATTATTGACGTTACTTAGCAACTTAAGAAGCAAATTACGACTAAATTTGTTTGCAGTTGTTAGTTTAGGGGTAATTGTAACTGGGAGTTAAAGTTACTTTCCACAAACCAAACTTTATTTTCGCAAAGGCAAGAAAGCCTCTGAGTCTATAAGAACTAAGTGAATCTAAAAGTGTTGATTTATTATCAGAAATTAGATGGTAGAAATGGTTTAACAAAATCCCACATTCTAAGCAGTTTTTTTTTGTATCAAGAAGTTCTATGAGTCTAAAATGTTGAATTTACCAATATGCTTCAAAAGCTCTTACGTTTAAGTGGAAAATATATAATTAAAGTCCTTGATTTTCGTTAATAACTGTAAAATCAGAATTACTTTCATGTTAATATAATATAATCCATTAAACTCTATAATTATTTAAAGCTAGTTTTAATAATTTCGAATTAATATCAAAATGTTGCAAAATATTGTATAAATGAATAGCCGAATTAAGATGATAATCGTAGTCTATAGCAAGGATATGGTCTATCCTGGCTGCAACGCAAATGAGTCGTATTTAATTCAGTTCAAATGTCGCACATAAATCAAACTTAATTATTCCATAAGAAATAAAGGAAGTTTGAGCTGCTGATCTCCAAAGGATTTACAACGAAGTTTGCGAATGCGGTTGATGTGTTTCCTTTGCTGATTTGCACACAATAGCTGTGAATTAATAAATAGGGCAAGTCGTTATCCCCCTCTGTGTGACATTTTATACTCGCATACATTTACACACTTCGTCATACGATGCATCAAGATAACACCAGTGCTGCAATCATTTCCCAGCAATGAAGCTTATCAATAAACAAATGCCTCTGGAAATTAGTTGACTCAGAAACACAACGGTTTCAGTTTGGAATATTTACTGAACCAGTCCTGTATTATTTTTTTTTGTTTTTGTTTTGTTTGTTTGTTTCGCTGTTGTTGCTGCCGCTTTCATTTCGTCCTTTGAAGCAGATACATTCAATATTCCGGAATGGAAATATATAACGAACGCCAGATGAAATATAGATGAACGTTGCGAAATTAAATTGTAACCATCGAGAGCACAATTTATTAAAAGGTATTTACAGGAAAAGTTCCGCATCGGAATCCTGTCAGACCGTTTCCTGCTGCGCCGCAACATCTCCACCCTCGTTCTCTTTCTCTTCGCCTCTTCGCTCCCTCTCTTTGCGTACAAAATTTCAATTTATTAATAGGAATGAATTCAGATAAATGCGGTTCGATGGCTTCATTTGAATGCGCCCCCGGAATATTTTTCAATCGGAACGCAGCAATTCAAGCCGAAGCACACTCCCCGGATCCTTCTGATAAATGATTAATCATCTTCCCTTCTTTTCTTATTTCGAACGGTTTTTTTTTTGTATGCGGTTAATGCGCGGAACGAGGATAATTAAAGTCCGCAAGAAACCATCATTCAAGGACTTAATTTCTTCAAATAAAATAATAAAAAAGGGCATCACTCTTATACCGTTACAACGAAAATATGAAGACGTTTATATTAAATTTTCGGATATTTGCACACTTTACAATTATATGCGAATATTAACGAATGTAAACAATTAAAAACACTTCTAAATAATTGGCTGAATCCATAATTTCAATTAAAATTTATGTGTTTTTATCATTCTTCAATATTTAATATTTTAAGGATATTTAAGTCAATTTTAATGGATTTGCTTTCAACATATTTTTTGTGTGTTTTGAACAATAAGTAAATTTGGTGACATTGATCAGTTAAACTATCCCGGTGGATATTTACCATTATTGTAAATATAAACATTAAATCAGTTACTTAAATCTATAAACTAAATCTAGTAGTTTATAACGCTTAAGACTATTTGTTGTATTGTTGTTATCAAGTAAGTGAATAGCCAGAAGATTATTATGTAATTCCAGTCTATTTGTGTAACTGCTATTAAACATCGGTACTGTATCCTGAACAAAATCTATATGGAAATCTTCATGTATTTGCCTATTTGAGATGAACCACGAGGCCCTGATGATACTTCTTAGGTATTTTGATTGAAATCTCTGGATAATTTGTATGTTCGATTTGCTGGCTACACCTCATAATAGGATGCCATTTGTCCATACTTGTTTTAAGATTACCTTGTATATTAATAGTTTATTCTCCACTGATAATTCCGACTTTTGTCCTAATAACCAATAGAGTTTTCTAAACTTTATTTCTATTTTTTCCTTCTTAGCCTTAATGTGGTCTTCCCAGGTAAGCCTTTTGTCCAGATGCATACCTAAGTATTTGACTTTAGTTATTTTGGGCAAATCATGTCCATTTAGTCTAACTATTGGGCAGGAGTCTTTCTTTAGCATGAATGCGATATGTGCAGATTTCATTTCATTAAAGCTCAGCATAACAAACATTATTTTATGTTCTGGGTACAAAGTCTTATGGTCTATAGCCTTTTAAAATAATTTGTATTTCTTATTAGTTTCTATGAGTTTGATCAATGATGATTTAATATTCAGTAGTTCTTCAGTTATGTATGAAGTAATAAAATATTCAAAAATAAAATAAAAAAATATGCAAAAATGTTGCAAAAGATGTAGTTTTTCCTCAACCATATTTGATTTAATCCATTTGTATATTAAATAAGTAGAAAATAATTAAATGCAACTCATTAGCCAATGTATCCAAAATTACACATTTATATAATAATTTCAATACGTGCAATGAGAGTGTGTTTTGTTCAACGTATAAATTCATTTTTTTTTAAACATAGATATTGATATTTTGTTTTTCGCTGTCTCTACTGAATATCAATTAATTTATTTCCCGTATTAATTATCAAATTAATTCAGTCGGAAAAAGCACTCCATTTATATAAATTGATTATTAAATATTCCCGCATTTACGTAACAGTTGTATCGAAAACACGTTCAGTGGGCACATTAATAATCAATCAAATCAGTGCCCATACATATTTGTTATATTCTCTGATGTATTTATAAATAATTTCTATACGATGTTGTTTAATTTTCTGAAAAATAATATTATCATATTTAAATAATTAAAAAATATAATTTAAATAATTGATATAATGCTATTTTAATAATTTAAACTAATTTGGATTATACTTGTTATATCTAAAATAAAATTTCAGGAGAATAGATATTTTCTGTTTCTGTTCTGTTCTGTACAAATACATTGTCTCTTGCTACTGTTACACTATGACAATAAGCACAATAAGAAAGAGAGTCATTCTACAATAATTAAAGTTAAAAATTGTATCGGTCATATATCGAAATACAGAAAGGCATAGAATAACGGGAATTTTTTAAATGTTAGATTTAGAATTTCATTCATACAAGCTGGAGATGCAACAGTGCAACAACTGATATGAAACGATTACCATTTGCGATTAAAATTCTGTCAAAAAATGATAGCAAACATTAATAATGACGATTAATTTTTAAGCAAGTTATGTATGTCCGATAGGCTCATTTTAATCTCAAAGATTACGTGAATAAGTAGAACTACCGTAACTGGAAGAAACAGATTCTAATGAAGTTCATGAAGATTCTTCACACACTAACAATAAGCTCCTTATTTCTTGGAAAATGAACAGCGGATCGCAGTAACTATTAATTCGGATCGTTATTTGGAGATTTTATAATCTTTCGGTACACCTAAATTGAGAAATGTTTGACACGTTAAAAAAAAACTGGTTTCAACAGGATGGAACAACATCATACACTGCAAGGCAATCAATACAATAAAGTATCAATGCGATAATTGTTCGCCCAGATCACCAGATTTATCTATTTGTGAACTTTTCTTGTGGATCTATCTCAAGAGTAAAGTATATTTAACACGACCAAGAACTCTGGATGAGTTAAAACAGAGAATTTATGATGAATTCCACAGCATCCCAGCTGAGATGTTGCAGCGGTCAATTAAGAATCTCAATAGCATATTTCAAGAACGCAAGAATGAAATACCTAAACATCTTTAATACCCACAAATTGGTCTAAAGGACTATCGACCCAGGTCAATCTGCCCAACTTTGAATCATAATATTCCGCTATTGTAATTCAATGAAATTTTAGTTTACGTATGATTATTATATAGAACAAAATACTAATACAAAACATTCGTCGATTTTTTAAAATGCTTTAATTTTCTTAACAAGTTTGGATTTGCTGATGATACTGCAATGATATCATCGGATGCAGACGCAGTACGTGCATCATGTCATCTGCAATATTCTTCGAACTTAGTACAGGAATGGCTTCAAAAATGGAGAATGATGGTCAATGAATTAAAATCAGTGCATGTTACCTTTACCATGAAAAAAGACTACTGCCCACCAATGACTATCAATGGAAAAATCATACCGACAGCTAATAAAGTTAAATATTTGGGTATATATCTGGGTAGAAGATTGACCTGGAAAGATCACATCCAAGCAAAAAGAGAACAACTTGAAATCAAGTTCAGGAAGCTGTACTGGCTACTACGAGAAGGCTCACCAATTTCAAAAGAAAACAAGCTGTTGATTTATAAGGTAATTTTAAAACCATTCTGGACCTATGGAATACAGCTGTGGGGAAGCACTAGCACATCCAATATTGCTATTATACAAAGATTCTAGTCGAAAAGCCTAAGAAGAATCATAGGAGCTCCTTGGTACATTACAAACAGGAGAATACACGAGGATCTTCAAATAGAAACAGTGGAGGAAGCTATTATGAAATATAGTAGCAGATACAAAAATAGACTAAAAAAACATCCAAATGACTTAGCTATCAATATTCTCGATAATAGCTTATCAACGAACCGACTGAAGCGATGTAATTTACTGGATCTTCCAATGAGATTTAACATTTAAGTAGCAATTAAGGGAAAACCGCGAGTGGGCGTTATCCAATATTAAATTGTCATTTGTTAACCGTTAAACCATTTACTGAATGTTTTATTATAAAATAGATTGTAAATAAAAACAGACGTTATACAAAAAAAAACAAGTTAGGCTAGTGCTTTAAGATTTTTAAGTTTTCCATTAACGAGAAACTTTTAAGAATGATTTATCAATTAAAACTGAGGTTTTACTGTACATATAATTCTCACAGTATTGATCCACTATATTACTACTATATTCAAGCAAATCTGGAAGAGTGGCTATAATTTTATATTAATTTGACATTTATTTTCATCTTTATGAAATGAGATATTTAAAGCACTTATATATAGAGAGTATGTCAATAAAAGCTCCAGCTTTAATTTTAGAATGAAAAATATTAATTCTTTGAAAAGTGATAATATTGTATATGAATTACAAAGTAACAATATAGAAATTATATATGGAACATAATTTCAGATAAATGTGCACTACGTTTCTTCAAGTAACTCTTAAAAATTAATGAAATTTATGATTACATCGTTGCATAATGTTTATCGATTTTGATAATATGAAGTGGGATTTCTGATTTACGTTCAAGAATTATGTTTACAATATGTTATATATTATATTTCACGATCTTCTTAGTAAATTCTGATCCGCAATTGAATTTTAGAACTAGGGTTTTTCCCCAATTGTTTCACGCGCTTATTTTTTTGTTTAACAGCTTGCATATTTTCATATTCTAAATTTATCAACTATAGTTGTAAGAAGTATAACTGTCTTTTCAGCCTAATTTTAAAAGAAGTACGGTTCAATCGTTCAACAAAATAAAATCATCATAATATTCCATTTACCTTTTTTTGAATTATTATTAGAATCTCTGCAATACAAGCTCGACAATTTTGTTCATTTGTGTAGAATTGGGTTACAAATAATATTCTGATTATCTTAGCAAAATTCGCATTAATTATATATTATTTCTTAAAATACACTCTCTTCACGTTAAACAATCTTCTAAATCTAGACCTTTCAATTACGAATTTGACAAGAAAATTATATAATATTACTTATTTATATTTGAAAAACAAATTTTGATTAAAAAGGTTCAGGTTCATCATAGTTATGTTTAATGTCATAATAAACAAAATTTTAATTGACGAAATAAAAATTGAAAGTTCAATTATGTTGTCAAATTACGTTTTAGATATTCCTATTTAGTCTAGTTTCAAGTACTGATGCAGGGTATTACAATAAAATATATTAGTCGATAAAAATATTAATTAATAATTATAATAATCACTCAAAATCATTCAGCAATATAAAAAACAGATAGTTTTATTATATATTAAAATGTATTGATTCGTTAGAATATCTAAATTAAGCCACTTTCATTTACTGGAGATTATTTGATGTGATTACTGAGTTATTGTTTCGGTATACATTAATTCTAATATATAATTGATCACAAATGCGTGGAATTCCTGATGTAATTACTATCAATTTATTATACATTGAAAACTCTACTCTACGTTTTTTAATCATTAGGAAATGTATATAATAGAAATTTCAGTAATATAGCTAAAACTAATAGCTTTCAAAGAAAATATCAATAGTATACTAAAGAATCGGTATAAATTGATCAGTTATAAAATTGAATTTATAAAAGAAATTTTGATTTATATACATATTATTTTTTACATTGAGTGATTAACTGAGGTCTTTTGCTGTATGTGCATTAATTTATAGATTCATTTCTATGTTGTAGTTTACTTTAACAATAATTGTATAAAAACTGTTTCAATAAATATTATTTGTATAAATTTATAGGATTTAAATATATAAGCATCTACAAGAAGTAATTTTCTTTAATAACAATTGTATAGTAAAAAGAGCTAATTTAAGGCTAACAAAATATTTATTATTAAATTGACTTGTTATGATAATCCCAGATCATTAAAGTTTCAAGTACCCTTAGGAGAATTCCATTAGAAGAAAGAAGTACATATGAAAAATGTTTTTCTCGCAGTAAGAAGATGAGAGCTTTTATTGTGCAAAAGCATATAAGAAATACATATCTTAGTAGTAGAAGAAACTGGAACAACGATTGTTATTTATTTGAAGTTTGAGATTGGTTCTGGGAGGCGCATACAGGAGAGAGGGTGCGTGATTAATATGAAAATTTTATAACGGGAAACAAGAGGGGGCTGGAGGAAAAGGCGAGATGAAGTAAAAATCCTCCACGCTTCCGTCGCCGGCTTCAAAAATAAATTAATTTAAAAAACAATGAATCACCGAACAATGGACGGAGGGTGGCACTTTAACCCTGACATATTGATCCTCGAAGCAGAGGACGTCCAACTCATACTTCCCCAACACCATCATAATAATATTCAATTTCTCAAACGTCGTTTGAGTAATGATTGCGGTGCACAGTAAAAAGTTCGTGACTCTAATTGAAGGAACATC
>JAFMTC010000354.1:436608-470816 GCA_018845635.1 Nicrophorus orbicollis
TTTATTTGACAAATATGCACTTACGGCGGCGACGACTCCGATTTTCCATCCATCAAAATATGGGAATTATCCGCTGCCGCCGAGCCGAGCGTTCGCATTCGAAAATATTGACTTGCCTGCCTCGGCATGATTCTTCCAAAGTGTAATCCATTTAATAGGATTTGCGATGATAGCGGTAATTGAATCATCTGTTGGATTCGCCTTCGTCTGCAACGAATCAATACCCACCCAAAATCATTCGCGGAATAATGCAACTCATTTGATGCTTTCTCACTCGACTACTCATCTTACATATAAATTGTCGTACTACATATAAATAGATACAAAGAAACAAGACTTCTACTACACTTTGCAACTGTACCAACACAATTCTTTGATTTTAATATAATCGATTTATTTTATTACAATATTAGTTGGATTCTGATTAGAAAACAGTTCGACAGTTCCCGGCAGATATTAAAGCCTGATGAACTGTTTATTTCTAACAACAAAAATAATGAGAATTATTTGATTTTATATTCTATAAAACTTATATTGTACCTTAAATTACTTAGAATCTTAGAGAATACATGTACAATAAAACCTTGGTTTGCAAGTATAATTCATTAATAAATCGTTCTCATAATACGTAATACTCAAATTTTACGTCTTTACTCATGTGTTAAGTTGAAATTTACTAACCAAACCTCATTTTTAAAATACTAGAAGAAAAAAATATTTAAAATCTAAACAGGTTCCATTTCTGGTCACACCAATCCCCGATCAAAAATACAACACAGTGTTCTATGATTCTAAAAAGTGATAAAAGGACTAGGCAACGTGTGCAACGGTTCTAAAATAAGTGTCTGAACGATGGTTGATTTACTTAATATCGAATGGACAGATTGCAAATGTCAAGGCAACCAGGCACACACCATAAAAAAACAAATATAATTATACAAAAAGAAAACAAAACTATCACCAATGTTGCAAAAGGCTATAGACCTTAGGTCCATAGAAACCATCTGTCCATTATAAATATTACATATCAAGTTTCATGAAGATATAATACATTTAGAAAATTATTTTAACAAAGGGAAGATACTTGCGAAAGGATCTAAACTTAACATTCTAATAAAAGACCACAACCAGAGTTACCTCCGATGACCGTAATTGCCTACACTACAATACTGGGGCTATCATTAACACGCTAAGGGAATTTCCACTGTTTATATGCACAAGAGGAAGACCGAACAATAGCGATCTACATAGCTAGATTGTATGTATTCGTTTTGTATTACATTATTTATTGCAGAACATTAAATTAGGCATAACTATTATTAGCAAACAATACATATATTAGTAATACTTATAATATAATCCAGTTAGTTTCATTCTTCATAATAATTTTTGACTAGCTTTTATTTTTATTACATTAGTATTAACATACATGTTTAATTAAAAGTTTATGTCCTAAATAACTCAAGTTCTTTAACTATGTGCATTATTTTTTTTTTAATTTATTTATAAGCAATCTATCTACATAATACAAAAGTAGACAATAAGCGCCAGTTATAATGGAAATGAAAAAGTGAAAAAATTAAATAAAAATTATAAAAAGAAAAGTAAAAAATATATGAATATTGGAGATTGTTGGACCAGCGATCAAACTCCACTAATAACAAAAATGAGAATTATTAAGAAAAATATCAACAGAACAACAAAAGAAAAAAAACTATCATATTCGTCATTGAAGCGATTAGGAAGATTTTGTGGTTTGAATCGTTTCAATCTTCGTCGATGGGATGTGCATTATTAGAGTAATAATATTAGTGCTAGATATTCATTGAATGTATATCGTTTTTAATTAGAATGGTATAAAATATACCGTTAAAATACAAATTCTGTTTTTTACAACTAAATTTTTTACAATTAAAACGTTTTATTGTATATAGTCTATAATATTATATAATAGGAAACTTGATGTATTTTATTACTTAATCTAAATTAATTATATTAGATGAGCTTGCAACTCAATATATTTTCCAAAATGTTATTTCTAATTGTTTTGATTGAATATAGTGTTTGTAAGTCAACCTTCAATTCAGTTGCATACTCAAGTATCTCGCCTTTGATGGAATTACTTTGCTGTTGAGTATGACTGAATGGAATGAGTCACATTTGAAGATGAATGTATCTTTTTCATTCCCAGTTGTTAAACTTGGATATTGATATTAACTATAAACATAACCGCAAGATTAGGCTTATATTTATTATACTTTTTACAAAATTATACAGATTTCTGGCTCGTCGTACATCCTCCATGTTTAACTAGCGCTTGTTTATAAGCAGGGATCAAAAATCCCCAATCTCTGTAGCAGGAAACGCACGTTCCATGAAGAAACTAGGACGTTAAAACTTGACCTCTATTATTGTTGGTTCAGTCACCAAAGGATGTGGAAATTGACCAACTTGCATTAAGATTTTGAAAGCTGGTGGTGAAGTTTTAATTTTTTACCAATTGGCTCTTCATGTCCCAACTGGCATCAATACTGTCTTGCTCGTAACGCTTGTGAAGCTGTCATGCATTTTGAACCTGCCCCAGGAGGTCCAGGTTCCTATACATCGTCAGATACAAGAGACACAAATTCGAAAGGGCTCGTGGCCGCAGACGCTCATATAGATAGAAGAAATAGATTATCCATTGTGTTATTCCTATTTAATAAATTCCTAAACCACATGTTAAAGTGCTTATGTTCTTCTTGAAGACGCTAAGATGTATTTATGGGGCTTTTAACTGATACTATGATTGCTGTGTCATTAGTCATTAGCAAATGTTCATGTACTTGTATATATCGCTGAAATATATAAAAGTTATAAAATTGGACCTAGTATACTCCCCTCAGGACCACCTGATTTTAAGAAACTCTGATTAGTTTGTGCTTCAACTAATTTATTGATGATGAGTCTAAGTGATACATGTTTTGACTTTACTCTTCTACAGCAGATTAATGTTAAAAATTCTAAAATATTTCTAAAATTATGTTTTAGTAAAGTTACTAAAGTAAAAAAAAGAATGAATCCAATTTGACAAATCCAGATACGAGTTTGTATATAAATACTAAAGCATAAATACCTAATTAACCCGAGTGCACAATAATATGTATTAATACCGGACTCCTATTTGCCATGTATAAGTTTCAGCTTGCGACACATATCTGTGACAGGAAGATGGATAGTTTGATGCGATGCTGTTATTTGATAAGCGGTCCAAGGGGTGGCTGCGAGTGAACTATGCTTTATGCGATAGTTCGCATTAAGGTGTAACATATGTATGGTCGGTAGTTTCGAGGTATTGCTTGCATCCAAAGGGTCAAAGAGGAATATACAATGCGATATTATTCAATAAGCATATTTCACACCATATTTAAAGCGCTTCAATCGATCCCATCCACACGATTGTTCTATATACAATCAACATTGTTCGAGCTGTTGCATTATTTCAAGTGTACTACCAACATTCACAATAAATAATTTCATTTTCAATTTGAAGAATAAGTTAATTATTCTAAGATGTAATTTTTAATATTTATATTCCACGATATTCCAGTAAAAAGTTAACAAAATTCCCAGGAATTATTACTATAGCTCACTATACCCTAAATGTAAATCAAAATTGATTATATATAGAATAGCTTGTTCTATATTATGTAATTTCAATCATTAAGTAGTAATTCCAAATTTAATAAATTTATATTTAATAAAAAGCTCGATTATTCTTGAGAAATTCCGGGAAATATTCCGATTACTCGTTAAATTTGGTATCAATAATATCATATTTTAGTATGTGTTTGTTATATTTTACAGACTTTAGCAAGATTGAGATAGTGTGATTCTTTTAAGTTAAAGTGTTGTTCCCAATAAAAATACTTCTGTTTTATTTTCTCAGATTTGTGTACGAATAACATCCATTGATCAAGTATGTCAATGATAAATTTCCTAACTGTCATGAGTCCTTATTTTACTGTTTGATTTATTAATTAACTATGATGTTGCTCTCTTTAATATGTGAGAAACCATAATGAGGACGGAATTTTCATAATATTATTGAAGGTGGATGGATCAGTATTCTATGTGATCAGTCTTAAGCTGTTGTGTTCATCTTAGATTCTTTCAAAGCACTTAAAATGAACAGGTGTACAAAGAAAGTTCTGGATTGGTCTGAATTCGGCAACAAGTGTGAATGTGGTAAAGCGCAGGGGTGTCTGGGCGAGCGATCGATTTTTGAAAATCGATCGTCATTAGTTCAGGAAGAGAACGAGGAAGAGCAGGTTAAGGGTCAATTTTCCGAAAGGCGTTTACAGGAAACTCACTTACGAGTTCGGTTTTAGTTGCTTAAATTACAGGAGCGTGCAACTTTAACGACACATCAACCTCCTCTCTCTCTCTCACTCTCACTCTGTCTCCAACTCTTGACGGTCTTGCATCTCCGGTTGCACGGCTAAAATAATTTTATTAAAGACACCATTTACATAATTGTACATCCACGGCGCAGTCTATCTACACGCGCTGATTTAGCGCATGAAAGCGGAAATGCAATCATCGTAATACAGGGATTAAACGTACATCTTTTCATATAATTTTTCATATTTCATGAAAACGTTTTTCAAATTTATTTATTTCAATTATATCTCATGAAATGCACTTTATTAAATTCTAGAATATATCAATATTTGTTTCGATTTTATGATGAAACCTAATTTAAAATCTTCTGAAAAAAATACATAAATTTAAGAATGCTTACATATTATGTTACTTTCTTTGGATAATATAATCCATACATATTATTAAATCTAAAAGATCTTTAAAAAAATGGTGTTTAATATAATAAAGTTTAGAATTTAAATATGTAAGTATTTCTCATATTTGACATAATTGCGCTTAGTATAACATATTTTTACGTCTTATATGTGGTTCCAGAGAACAATACTTTTACTGCTCTATGAAATATTATCAATATTAAGTTGAAAGAATCTAACAGCATAAATTTGAACCAAAACTTGTAAATATCGTGGCAACCAGACATACACTAAAAAAATAATATTTTTTATCCAGGATGTCATGAAAGTTGCTAATATGTGATACATGCCAAGTAACTTATCAACAAACGAGTAGTTTACCAAGTTAACGTTGTTGTTATTACATGGACAGTAATTATAATTTGGAAGAATAATGTTTAATTATTTTTTACATATAAAATATATGAATTAAGAAACTTATTTATAAGTATTTTTAGATGTTTATTTCATAATTGAATCGTCTTATTTTATTTGTTTTGTTTTCAAGGGATTCTTTTATTTTATCGTCGTGATTTTTAAATATAGACCGAGTAAGTACATTGTCTGAGGGAAGACTTATTGGCTGAATGATCTGACGACAGACGACAGTGGAACCGTTACAAGATTAGCTTTGTGCCCGGGCTCAAATACAAAGTAATTCGATTCGTCTTCGTTTTTCTGTCTCTGATCATCCTTTTTGCTGTTTTTATTTTCAGCCTTTCACCATCCCTCAATTTTCCATTTCGAACGTTATTAACGTACAATGTTGAATTGATTGCTCCAAGTAATTCCGAGAACAATTCTAAGATAATTGGATATTAAAAATAGCTCGTAAAGATTCAGGCAAAAATAAAATGAACAAGAAAACAATAAATTAATGTTTGAACATGTATGAATTACTTTATATATACGTTTTTTTCGTGTTGTAATAAAAATATAGTTGTATTATTATTGTATCGTCTAGCAAAGTTATAAAGGACTATACATCAAAAGAGCAAATAACAAAAACGTTGCAAAGGGAATTTTTGCGACATTAATATGGAACAAGTAGCGCGTAAACAAACCGTCAGACGCCCTTCAAATTAATTTGTCGCCGGTTAAACTTTACGATTGCGTTTGGAAATCACAGGCAGAAAAAAAAGGATTGTAAACTGAAACAAGTGGAGAAAAAGCGTACACATGCACCTAAAAAAATTGTACGAGATGAGAAATAAACGCGAGACACGACAGTTCCTAAGCTCTCGCGCGGCACATTAATATAGTTAATGGGATGTCACAAATACAAATGAATCGTTCCGCTGCTCGTTAATTACCGTTCACGCGTGTTATGCAACATACTTTCTTCTACGGATGGTTAAACGTTATAAATATGTAGTAGCTTACATTTTTCTTCTTTCTTATAATCACATTTACACGAGACATAACAATTTTTTAAGTTTTTGTTTCTTGCCGATTAATTGTGTGGTTTATGTAACCTTTTTCTTTTATAAATCGAACTATAATTAGCATGTTAAGAGGGCTGCAAACTTTGTTACTTTATACTTAGATTAATATTTAATTATCGAGTAAATATAACTTAATTTATTAGAGAGTGAGAACTAATTAAACTCATGTATATCACAAAACTTATTAATTAAAATAGAGCTAAAGATAAATTGAAATTACTTTTAATGATTAATTATTTGATGATGTACGATATGTATATAATTATATGTTTATTTTCTTATTATTATTTAAATTGATTAGTTTTAAACTTTAATGCATGAAGTTTATTTATTACTATTTTTTTCATTCTATTCTAATTATCTGTGTTCAAAATAATGGAACAAGTTTTGACGTTAATTAAGTTGAATTTGAATTTCAACTGTTGGAGGTTCCTTAGGTTTTATTTCATCAACAAAATGTAATATAGAAACATTACAGTAACATTTCTAGCCTCTTTAATATTTATGTTTTTTATATAACGTCTGTTTTTATTTACAATCTATTTTATAATAAAACATACACTAAATGGTTTAAGGGTTGACAAATGATAAATTAATATTGGATAGCGACTACTAGCGGTTTTCCCCTAATTACTAATTAGATGTTAAATCTCATTGGAATATTCAGTAAATTACATCCTTGCAGTCAGTTATTAAGCTATTATCAAAAATATTGATAACAACGTCATTTGGATGTTTTTCTAGCCTACTTTGGTATCTGCTACTATATTTCATAATTTCTTTCTCCACTATTTCTATTTGAAGATCCTTGTGTATTCTCCTGTTTGTAATGTACCATGGAGTTCCTATGATTCTTCTTAGACTTTTTGACTGGAATATTTGTATAATAGCAATATTAGATTTGCTAGTAATTCCCCACAACTATATTATTTTGAAATTACCTTATAAATTAGTAGCTTGTTTTCTTTAGAAATTTGTGAGTCTCCTTGTAATAGCCAGTACAGCTTCCTGAACTTAATTTCAAGTTGTTCTCTTTTTGCTTCGATGTGATCTTTTCAGGTCAATCTTTTATGAAGATGCATACCCAGATATTTCACTTCATTAGCTGACGGTATAATTTTTCCATTGATAGTCACTGGTTGGCAGTAGTCTTTTCTCACGGTGAAGGTAACATGCACTGATTATTTTGATTCATTAACCTTCATTATCCATTTTTGAAGCCATTCCTGTACTAAGTTCAAAGAATATTGCAGATGATATGATGCACGTGCTTCGTCTACATCCGATGATAATATTCCAGTATCATCAGCAAATGTTGTTTTATCATTTAAAGGCACATCTGCAATATATAATATATACAAAATGTTTTAATGACGCATTTTTTATAATTAACTAAAGTCTGCATTTATTAAATTAATTACAGATTAACGATATAATATATTAGGAATAATTTATTGACTTATTTTTTGCCCGTTCAACAAAACAAATATGATGAAAAAACAGGACTACGAAATCTTATATTTCGAAAACAAAAAACGTTTAAAGTATTGAAATTTTTGCAAAACAAAATTCAATTTAAAGTAGAAATTATATGTACATTGAATTTTTAAAGCTTTTTCTCAATAATAATAATAATATTAGGGTATATAATTCTACAACATGCTTATATACATTTATTAGCAGTAACTTTCTTCCAAACAATTTTATAATATGAAATTTCGGTTTGTTTATCTATTTACCAATATATAAATCTTAATTTTTATTTTGTAATTCCCGGGAAAAAATGAAATGTTGTCTATGAAATGTTTACCCATTCAATAGTATTGATCCCACAGCTATCGAATGGGAAAATTGGTCATTTGACTTCGACATGAGTGGACAATATACTTGAAAGAATAAAAAATGCATGAACTCTAACAGTATTCCTGACTACGGGAGCAACGAAATAGCTAAAATCGGAGCATTGAATATTGAATAACCAGAAAAGTGTTACGGAAGGAAATATATTCCATTAAATTTGTACAAAAGTATTACTTACTTCGCAGAAAGACCTCGATCGTTAGCTCAATTTGGATCAATAAAGATGTTGAAACAATATTACGTATATAATTTAAAATGTTTATTTTGTACATTTTTTAATTCAATTTTATAATATACAATATGTATTTAAACATCTTTATTGATCCTTTTTGCCCTATTTCTTTACTTACCTACTTTTTTTTGTAAATAAATATGTATATGTGCAGTGATTTTTTTCCAAATCAAAACTGTGTTATGTCATGTTTCATCGGGATTTTAATGTTCGTCCGTGCGAACGTGACGATATTAAATCCGTTTCGTACGATGGTTGCGAAATTGAATGCCCCCAGGAACTAATGAATATGGTTATGACTCTTTAATGAAGATTGATACGCGCACCGAATGGAGCAACAAGATAGGGTCAAGAGGGTTGAGAACCAGAAGAGCTCGGCGGTTTACGATGGCCTTCACAGCCTTGCATTATTCACTGTAATAATAGTGGCTCATACCTGACTAATAATTCGCGCCGAGTGTAAATTACGGTTAAAGAGCCCCACGAACCCGACGGGCTCATCGCTGTTTTTGCATCGACATAATTATGAAACTCGATTTATCAAATGTATATTACTCGTACATTTATCTTGCAATCAAACTTTCTGAATGTAATAATTTGTATAATAACCATCACAGAAACAGATTACAAATCAAACAATAATAATAAAAATGAAATACATTTTATAAATAGCTTTTTTTTAATAAAAAAAAATTGTTAATTTAAAATATTTATAAGTTGATATTGTAAAATATTAATAACTTTTATAATAACATTTATTTTAAATTAAGATTTCATATTATTAATATTTGGTGCAATAATATTAAATGATTAAAAACAATTATAAAAGAAATGTAATTCTTCATTTATTCATAATTAAAATTTTAAAAAACTGGTTGCTTACAGAAGATTTTTTACTACATTTATAGTTTTATTGCTCACATATTTTTTTACCATTTATGAGGTAATTTAATTACTTCGTGTATTTTTATTTGATTATACATTCTTTCATCGATTAACGAAATAATAATACTCCTTTTAACAACATTTTATAAAGCTATTGATTTGACCATCTGAATAACATCATTTATAATATATTTCTTGTTGTTTTCTCTTTTTGATACAAATTCTAGCCCATTTACATATTTAGAAGAACTACCAATATTAGCCATAGTTCTTTCATATAGTTTTAACAAAAGTTTGTCAATTTGATGGAAATTTTAACAGTCTATTTAAAAATATTGATCTATTGTTGCAGTAATTACAAATATATTTTGATTACTGATGTTTTACTTTATTGAAATATTTAAACTACTAACAAAATCGACACACCTATATAACAACAGCAATTAACAGCAATTAACATTTATTACAATTATAGTCATAGTTTAAAATAATGGTTTTGAAATGGGATTGATGACTGTTAAAACAAATAAATATTCGCAAGTTTTCAATCAAATCTACATGTCTCAATAGGTGAGGTAGATTTTTCTCGAAAAAATAGAAAATATTTCAGAAAGCTAATTAATAGAAAAATGTATATGTAATACAAAATAATAATAAATAAGTATAAAATAATTTAATAACGTTTTAATAACTTTAGCGTGTAAATGGATTCAATATTTATCAATAACAAGTATTGAATGAGCTTAGTAAAAGGCTACTTATTATTATTAAGATTAAGCCTAAGATTAACTGTTACTGGGTCCGATTCTTTGATGCATACAAATACAGGGTGACATAAAAAATGGGAACTTTTTTAACAATCTAATAAAATTAAGAATGATGGAAGAACATAATATTATATAGTTTACAGATTACATGGCTTTAAACTTTGCCATTTAAGGTACATTTATAGAATTTATCTCTTTTATAATTACGTTCTGTAGATGCCATCGCACTGTACGATTACATTCTTGAAATCTGCTGTTGAGATTCATCATTGACCCTTGCAACATCTCAGCTTAGATACTGTGAATTTTATCAAGAATTCGCTATTTTAACTTATCCAGAGTTCTTGGTCGACTTGTATACACCATACTATTGAGATAGCCCCACAAGAAAAATCACAAACTCGCAAAACTTCCATTGATTGCAGTGCAGTGTGTGATGTTGCTCCATCCTGTTGAAACCAGGTTTCTTGAACGTGTGGTAAATTTCTTAATTCAAGTTTAATAAAAGCTTGTAACATCTCCACGTAACGATTCACATGAACAGTTACTATGAGTCCATGTAATAAAACAGCACATTACTAGCATATAAAGGGCGCTCATGAACTTGATTAAGATTTGTGTATACTAAGTAAGGATAGTTCTGTTTATTCATGTAACTTGCCATCTGACATTCACAAATTACTTAAATATTCATAGTCATTGTTTATGTTTGTTATCACTTGTTGACAGAAATCTAATCGCAAATGGTAATTATTTTCCTTCAGTTCCTTCATATATGGATGAAATTTCAAATCTAAATAAGGAATTCTACGGACATATTATTGTTATTCTGTGTCACCCTGTATATGCGTTACAAAAAAAGTAACTTAAACCATTGTGAACAAATATAATTCTCTACTTGTCTAGTAATTATAAAATAGTGAATTCTCTAATTACGGAAATACTCAATGATAGTAAAAGGAAATAATAAAAAGAATATTGATCTTTTGAAATTTATAATAGAACTATAAAGGTATTGTATATTTTTTATTATTTTCTTCGCCAATTCCACTAGCGCGAATTAAACGAGGCGATTCACGCCCGAGTTTCGCAAGTTTATTTATTTTTTATTCTTTTGCGCATTTTTTTGGCTTCCTCGCTTTCTGCGATTCGGAAAAGTGCAAATGGAATAAGACCATTATTAATGCTCCTTTAATTACGTTGAAATGCAAGTTGTGAGACAGGCCTCTATACTAACATTTCCTCCGGTTCTCTTCGCTCTTTCTCGTCCTTTTCACTTCTTCTCTCCAATCCTTTTTTTACGATTCTCTCGCTTCTTGTGCTCACAACGAATTTGCTTCCCTTTTTCCGTTCCCATTCATTTAAATAAATGCTAGTCCCGTCAGCGAAGTTAAACGCATTAAGTTCAGATGATGATACTTAAGTGATGGATCCGCGTGTAAATTGCGACGTTTTCTTTTGTATTCTTAACGTGATTACTTCCTGCACTTTTTCTCTTAGTTGTGTCCTAGTATATTGCGAGATTCTTTATTTGCTTTAAAATAGTACGGCGTATCTACTGAATAGCAAAAATCTCTAATTAGCAATGGTTCACGATTCGAAAGTGAGGGGACCTTGCTTTTAACTCCCTCGTTGTCTACTTGTCTAGGAAAGATCAACTAATATGATGTTACTACCTGGTGATTAGTAAAAAGAACATTTTCAAGGCGCTAAACAGTATTAGTGGATAAATAATCAGAGAACAACAAAGGTGGTAGCCCTTACATCAAGCTTTTGGAAGTTTTATTTAATATTTCTAACTGCGCCAATGCTTTAAACCCAGATGTTTTTATAGAAGTATATAAATACAAATCGATCTTTTGCCATAATAGCGTATCACGTACTGAAAAAATATAAATAAAATGTGTTGTTTGCAGTTGAGCCAATAGATTTTCGTTATAATAGAGGTTCTCTTTCTCGCCATGTATATCCTCTCTTTTTATTTTTGCGCTCAGCGCTTTCTTCGTCTTTTGAACAATGGCATTGTGTGTGTGGTTTAAGATTAAAATCCTTTGCCATTGTGGTCACACTCGTGGCTCATAAAGGCCCGTTTAGTTTATAGCCACTTTGATACGCTCCCCTCGACCCGGTTTTAGCATATCATTAAGCTAAATATCTTTGGCCGAGTTCTCTTATTATTTGTTACAACAGAACTATGAATGCAGCTTAATGCGACTTCCGAAGGCTGCAAAGTCATCGCAATGGAAGTTCAAGCCCATCCCTACACATTTTTTTTTGTAACGCGGTGTTACTTTTGCGTGAATGTCTATAAAATTTCTTTACAAGAAAAGATTGAAAACTCACCATCCAATTTTGTTATTTCTCATATAGTAAATGGCGACTCACATGGTTTGAGTCGTCGTCTACCGCCGGGGAGACACAGATTCGATTCCTGGTCACACCAATCGAATACAACATTGGGTTTTATGACCCTAAAAATTTACCAAAGGACTAGTTGTCAGTGGGCAACGTTTCTAAAATAAGTGTCTGCACGATGGGTGATTTATTGAATGGACAGATTGTAAATGTCGTGGCAACCAGACACACACACAAAAGAACATATCGTAAATATAGATATTTCTATTATTTCTTAAGTTACTAAAATAAGGTTCATCATCTAATAATAGAGTCTACGAAGTAGAAAGTTGTTTTACAGTTCGTATACCCATCTTATCTTTTTTACAGTAAGTTATATGAAATGCTACTATAGAGGGATTAAATAACATAGAAGTTCATGTTGAAGTTCTGGATCATTGTTTTCGATTAAGTTGTAACCTTAGTGGATATAAACAATTAATTAGTTATTCTTTAAGTATTCATATGAATATGGGTGGTAAAATTTCTAGAAAAATTACAGAAATATATAATACAATTTTCCTCTAAAGCGATCAAAAAATTGTTCTTCAAACATGTATTTATATCGATTCAAATCAATAATGTGAATAAGTTTTGGAAATCTTAAAACGTTATAAGTAAAACGACATTTTCTTATAGAAAACCGTATTATATGATTGTTACTGTATCGTATAACATATTCTTAACATACCTTAAACTTACCTTTTTTATTCATAAATAAATTAAAATATCAAAAATCACTCTTAATCACTGTTATGGTTATGCTATACGTGCGCTTGTGTAGTATTGAAATTGAAATTTTCGTGTTAAAATAAAGCATATTTTAGGGTAATTGCATATTAATACTTTAATGTCGGAGTGTAAATTTTCAATTCACTCCATTTGGCAGCTCCTTACATTTCTTTATTGTGCGGCTCCGAACAAAGGAATATGATCTTGTTGTGTCCTGGGGATGAAATTATGGACACCGTGGAATAATGTCTGGTGTTGTCGTTGTGGAGTCTTAGTAATTTGAACTAAGCAAATTCAATTGGTTTTAAGATAACTTTATTATTCAGTAGTAGGTGAGTCTTCTCAAGACTATGTTAATCATATAAGGTTCTTCTAAGACTTAGTTATTCTTTGTATGTTCTACTAAAACTAATTCTAAATACATATTCTACTTACGAAGTTAATTATTAATAATCAAGAGGTGGGAGTTGTGATTGAGAGTAGGGTTTTGTTTATATTTGATGATTAAGCGTTCCCATGGAATTCGGATTGAGTGGTTTCTTACAGTTGTTTATATGCATAAGTGCATTTGTTTATATAAAAAGACGTGGCGACTAGATGTGTGTCTACGTGAGAAACTCTGTGTGTGATCTCTTATACATAGTTATAACATATAATATTAACAATAATGGTTGGACACAGCAGTCCAATGTTTGTGGACAATCGGCCTATTAAAACTTTGAAAGTATGAAATGATGAACGGGGTTGTTAAGAAAATAAAATTACTTTAAAATTTTAAATTCAACTGCTGTAATGGTCTATTGACCATAGGTCATTTTGCTGTAAAGAGAGTAAATTATTTAAAAATAGTAAAATATATTCATATATAAATATGGAAATTATAATTAGATGAAAAATAAAATGTTTCATAATGGTGAGTACATAAACTCATTATTAATCATTTCATGCTTAAGTAAAAATAAAGTGCCTTTGGTATAATTTAATAGAGTGCATGCATGAACATATTTATAATTTTATATAAAAGGTCTAGAAGTAAGTTGTTAATTCGCGAGAGATGTGTACAGTGAGATAAATTCAAATGTAATTTTTCCTTTTTTATTTTGTAACGTTGAAAATACTTTTTCTTCATTTGCATTTATTTTATTTTTTTAAAATTATAATATTACCAAAGAATACATTTGTTAAGTTAATAACTTGAAAAGTGCAATTTGTATATAATGTAATGAAATATGTTTATATTGTTGTGTCCAAGGGAATTCTGGATAAAGAGGAATAATGTCTGCTTTTAGTTTTAGTAATTGTGAATTGAAGTTGATGAAGATTTAACAATATATTTATTAATTATTTAATGATGTTTATTCACTTCGGTGTAAACTTAAAATATGTTATTATTCGTTGAATTCTCGTTTACGACTATTGTTTATTCCTCGGTTACTTAATTAAGACTATTGGTTATGCCTTAGATTTTCAACTAAGACTAATTCTAAATACATATTACAAATATAAGATCAACTATGTTATTAGAGGGTGGAAGTTGTGATTATTCATTCTCGTGGAAACGGTTCGTTGACCGGAGTCCGTCCGTGTTGCAATTCATCTAGTCTGCATCTTCTGGTGATAACTCTTATCTGCAGGTGGATATGCGTATGAGAATATCCGGTATAGTTTAAATATAACTATAATGGCTGGATACAACAATATGTTTAAAATAAATTATATTATTATATACTACTAACGGATTTCTCTAATTAGAGGATTTTCTACTCTAGTTCAATCACTGTATTGTTAATAAATTCCGAATTCAAGATTAGTATTTGTGACAACTCTTGTTTTATTTTATTCTTATTATAATTGGAGGGTCTTCAGTGAACAGTTGCTTGAGGTAATACCAATAAACGACAATTCTTGCATTGAAATGATATTAAATAAAAAATAATAAAATGATGTGTAATTCCGCAACCAACATCTTTGGTTGTGAAGATTACCTAGGCAATAAACTAATTGCTATATGAATATTTGTTAAAAATACTATATTAAACACTTAGCCTTTGTTATTAGTCGTTAGTTAAAAAATTTCATCGAAAATCAACAAAATTATATTGTTGGAGGATTTTCTACTTTAGTTCGATCACTGGATTATTTAAACCTTTCGAACTTACGAGTTTTTATTTGCTTCTTGCCAGTAGATGGTGCCCATCATACTTCGACATATATTTTTGCCGAAAAGGTTGCCATCAATCGCAATACAATATAATTAACATTCTTTTCAGTTTACATTTACTACATTTGGAATTATATTAATTGATGGAATTTTTATTATGAGTAACTCAAACAAAATCAAGTTAATTTAATAAAATTATATGAATGTGTGAAAAAATGTATAAAACTTTATTTGAAAATTGATGTTGAAAATAACCAAAGGAATGATTTGAAAGTAACCTCATTTTTTTTTTGAAATAATGTATTTCTTTTTACTTATTGAAAAATGTATTTAAAATGTAAACTAATACTCAATTGACTCAATTGACTATAGAACTCAAATCTTTATTATTTGCTGTATTTTTCAACAAATAAAATTTGTAAAATACGTGCATGTACAAAACAAAATGTAAAACAATGAGGTCATTCATTAAATTTACTCTTTTTTTTTATTTAAAATTCCCGTACAAGCTTTTCGATATAATCCCTCTGGCAGACAAAATGAATTTTAAATAGATTTCATAATATAGGTTTTTTGGTGCAGGCTTTTGTCGATTTATTTCAGATTTGCACCGCACAGCGAACGATCTGAAAAAGGTCAAACAACTGGCTAAAAAAATATGCGATCAAAAATGCGGTGCTCGCACACGGGAATGATTTTTGTTTGCTCAACGACGAACGTGAAATATTTTCGGTTACTTTTCTTTTGTACGCTATTAACCAGGAAATGGGTATATTTTTTCCCTTCTTTCCCTTTTCCTGTTTGCTGTTCAACATTTCTCCGGGACATAATTTAAAATGTCTCTATTACGTGGCCGCGAGCTGTGCGAGCTTTTTTATGCAATGATAAATTCTCCGATGGCTTTTCGGCGAGGAAAATTCCCGGCCATAAAGCGGCAAAGTAATCACCATCGGTTTCCAAATCCGGGCCAGGTCATTTGCTCGAGATTAATTGCCAATGTTTTGATTAATTCCGTTCGTGAATTCCTCCTGCATTGCACACAGCATAACACTTTGCAATCCTAATGTAATAATAAATACATCTCATATTGTTTGTTTTATGTTATTTTACACAATAATATATGTGAAACGATCTAATGATTTGGATAAATAGTATAATAGTCAAGTAATATGGATTTTATATTCATAAATTAATTTAAGTTGAGCTTCATTAAGTTTGTTAAAGACTTATAGTTTTGGAGATTAACAACTAAATATATATTAATATTCTTTTTTTGTGTATCTTTTACGTAACCATATTTACAGTCTCTCCAATCTGATATTCTGGAAATTACCCATCATTGCAGACACTTATTTAGAACCGTCGACAACTAGTCCTTAATGTTACTATCACAAGATCTTTGTGTTTCATTTTTGATCGGTGAAAATAGATTTTGCTTGTTCCACTAATTTAATGATAATTCATTATGCAATTAGCATTTATATGAACTTTCAAATGATCATCTTTCTTCTAGACGTGACAATTTTTTCATTTAATAATTTCGGAACTTATATTGTAACTTGTTGAACTTCTGTAGAAGTCCAATGAATTAACCAAGAAATATCTATGAAATCATCTGTATGTGAGTACAGATGCGTGTAACAGATAATAATAAATACATCAATTTGCATTCGAATTTACCATTCATTCACTTTGTATAGTGCGGTATTATTGTCGAATAATGAAATTTTCAAAACACTAATTATAATTCTTAGAACTAAATCTTAAAAATTAGTACACAAAATTATGTATTTTATTATTCCGATTTTCAAATAGTCCGGTATTGGAGGAATTACTTCCACTATGCGAGGTGTGATTCTATTAATTATTTTTAAATAACTATAATAAGAAAATTTAAATGTACATTCGACTGAAAGTTTTCTGGCTCAATTTTTTTTATCTACAAACTTTTCTTGACAAAATGTCTAAAATCATTTTGCTTAATTATTTCTTATATTCTGTGTATTATATATTTTTATTTCTGTTTCAGGTATTTATTCAAGGAATTCTGGACTTCAATCTAAGATACCTTATTTAAGGCTTGTATAATCTTTTTAATATTTGGAAATGTTGACTTCATTTATTATAAATAATAATGGATTTGTAAAAATATTATTGGAAATATATTTCAAATAGTACTAAGTATTACTAGTTTATTAAGCAAAAAATTGTTTAATCTAGTTTAGAGGATACGCATTCCGATTCTTTTGATAAAAAATACTACTTCCGACTCTCACGGTGATGGCTATGTTGAAAAATTCATTTTAGTAATAAAAATAGAGGCTACAGTAATGTATAAACGGCTGTTTACTTAAAAAAAGACGCATTCTTTTCGACACGTTATATGCATTTTATATGACAAGAAAAATGCACTTTGATCTTCCACACAGCTCCTCCACACAGCTATTGTGTGACCAGGTACATTCTATATTAGTCCTAACATGGGATTAAGAATATACTTTCAATATTTACGATGGACTATAGAAAATGTGTTTCGGAACATCTGTTACAAGAATTGAATATATACATATATATGGATGTCGGCGCGAGTGTGGACCTAGGCTTCGGTACTATTTTAGACAAAAATAGTTTTTATGATTTACGACCGATTATCCAGTTTCTCAAACTTAATACCTGGCTGTTTACGTTTGACTATGGTTGTACTTTTCTGTGATACGGTGATCCAAGAACAAACATTAAGTATACGGCTTCTTCAAATTCTGGGATAGTTCCTTGCTCAGTGTTGCCGTGGACAAGTTCCTTCCTTTATGGCGAAAGTGACATATTCAGGTTTGTCCTTAATCACATTACTGCGTAGCTTCTTAAGCAATAGAAAAAACATATTTCACATTAAGTATATGTTATGTTAGAAAACATGCTTTTTGACGTACTGCATTTCAAGATTAGAGGCTAGTTTAAGAACCTTATGCCCCCTAAAGCTCCTCCACATAGCTATTGTGTGACCAGGTACATTCGACATTAGTCCTAACATGGGATTAGGAATATACTTTCAATATTTATGTTGGACTATAGAAAATGTGTTTTGGAACATCTGTTACAAGAATTGAATATATACAAATATATGGATGTCGGCGCGAGTGTGGAGCTAGGCTTCGGTACTATTTTAGACAAAAAGAGTTTTTATGATTTACGACCGATTATCCACTTTCTTGAACTTAATACCTGGCTGTTTCCGTTTGACTATGGTTGTACTTTTCTGTGATACGGTGATCCAAGAACATACAATAAGTATACGGCTTCTTCAAATTCTGGGATAGTTCCTTGCTCAGTGTTGCCGTGGGCAAGTTCCCTCCTTTATGACGAAAGTGACATATTCAGGTTTGTCCTTAATCACATTAGTGCGTAGCTTCTTAAGCAATAGAAAAAACATATTTCACATTAAGTATATGTTATGTTAGAAAACATGCTTTTTGACGCACTGCATTTCAAGATTAGAGGCTAATTTAAGAACCTTATGCCCCTTATAGCTCCTCCACACAGCTATTGTGTGACCAGGTACGTTCGACATTAGTCCTAACATAGGATTAGGAATATACTTTCAATATTTATGGTGGACTATAGAAACTGTTCTTCCGTACATCTTTTACAAGAATTGAATATATACACCAGGTACATTCTACATTAGTCCTAACTTGGAATTAGGAATATACTTGAAATATTTATGATGGACCAAAGAAAATTTTCTTCGGAACATCTGTTATAAGAATTGAATACATATATCTATATATATATATATATATATGGATGCCGGCGCCAGTATGGACCTAAGCTTCGGCTATTTTAGACAAAAAGAGTTTTTATGATTTACGACCACTTTCTCGAACTTAATACCTGGCTGTTTACGTTTGGCTATGGCTTTACTTTTCTATGATACGGTGATCCAGGAACATACATTAAGTATAGAGTTTCTTCAAATAATGGGATAATTCCTTTCCTCATTGTTGCCGCGGGTGAGTTCCCTCCTTTATGATGAACGTCACATATTCAGGTTTGTCCTTAATCATATTAGCTACGCATCTTAAGCAATAAAAAAACATCTTTCACATTAAGTAATTTTTGTCGGTAAGTGTAAATTCCTTTGAACTTAAATTTATATAATAACTGAAGTAGTCTAATATTCATACTAAGGCATTTAATAAAGGTTACCATATTATTATTCAGTTTTCATTTTTTAAACTTTTACGTTCTCATAGTACTGTTTTTCGAGAAAATTCGGAACAAATGCAATAAATTCCTGACCAAGAATCGAGTAATGAAAAATCGTAATAGGATTCGCTTTTTTTTAAATATTTATACAAATATTAAGAAAAGTAATGCAACTTATAGCATTGTTAATAAAGTTTATTTTTACTTATATGACTCCTTTTCTATTTTTTCAGAATGATATATAAAAATATTATAATATATTGTAGTTAGTTATCCAAATAATAGTAAAAAACAGTCAGTATATAAATTGCTCGTTTGGCGTAGTCTTAATAAAAAGCTGATACAAGTGCAATTAACTTAGTTATTGAGATATTGATTACCGATGATTAGCCGGAGGGGTAACGGTGACGGGACATGATAAGATCCACATTGTTTTAATTAATAAGCTGGTAATTGATGGCGCCGACAGCGATGAAATGAAATGCCTTAATTAATCAATCAAAGTGAGGGTGTGACCATTCGCCGCGTCGAGTGCCGGTCATGCTTGGAATCCTGCTCATCCTTTAGTCGGAATTTGCCATGGTCACGGTTATTGCAGTTAACCGTCTCGGCGAAAGGACCGAAACCCCAGAGGTGGGTAAACTACCGATAGCCCAAGGTTTATCCGTGTAAGAGCGCACCGGTAATTTGATTGGCTAATGGTCTACACTGCGAACACGATTATAGAATTCGCATTTACAGGAGGATAATTGGAATGGGAGTAATGCAATTAGTAGCAAGCTGTAATTCTCGGTGAAAATAAAACTGAAGTTGTAGCCTTTATTGCAGTCTATTGAGACATTTTCACATTCCATTTCAATTGTTCTTAATAAACGTGCATCAATAATTGGTTTATATTCAAATATTGATTTTTCACCTTTTTTTTCTTATTATTCCCGAATGCGGCTCTATAATTTCTCAACGAAGCTACAAGCAACGATTTCTTGTTTCTCGGTCATAATAAATATATTTAAGTAATAATAAATTTATTTTGTTAAATCAGTATATAATTAAATTGTTATTAAATATATTTTCAAACCCTTCTATCCATAAATGTTTGTCATTACTTTATATAACTTATCAATAATATTTTCTAAAGATGTTCCCTATGTAGCTAGTCTCTAAATCTAACTTTCTTATTTAATGATTGATGGCCTGGTGCCTTCGATTCTAATCTGGTATCTACTCATATACCGACACTATATTACACACAAGTGTTGATCCAAGCTACATTTGTTCAGTTCAGATAATTTAGATTAATCTTTAACTTCTAACTATCCACAATTAAATTTCTTCACATCACATTTTCGTGCAACTAGATTTCTTTTAAAATATGTTTTAAATACTTAGAAATCCATATCAATTTTAATTTTAATTCCGATTTAGAAACTCTGATAAGCTTCACAGTGATCTAACATTCGTCACTTTCCATGCGTTATCTAATTCAAACATACTTTCAATCATTTTGTACAAGCGAAATATGAGAAATATGTCGTGATTAATATAGAAACATAAAAACATTAGTAGGAAATTGAAAGAAGTCATCTACTAAAGTCTTTAAATTATAATTTAGTCACTTCCTTAAATGAATCTGATAAAAGTCGATTGTTAGAAAGAGCATAGTTCTGCTTTCTGCAATACTATTTCATTTCAGATTTAACTTCCTTATAAGTATTCCAGCTTCAATTTTGTTTGTGCTTATTACTTCAATTTCATTTCAGTTTTTGATAATTTTGCCAATTCACATAAATTGTAACGCGACAGATATCTTACAGTTCAAAGTAAAGTGATAAAGTGAATAAAATTTGAGTTGAACATTAGTGAAAATCATAATAAATATAGAAATTACAATTGAATATCAGTTTATTTTAATAAATAATTTAATTTAAGTATGTTTAAGATGTAAAAACATCTAGAAATTCATAAAAATAAACTTGCTTTGCAAATTTAACAAAAAATACAAATAGAATATAATGGAAATACAAATAAGAAAAGAAAATATAATTATTTCTATTTCTGCACTGAAAAAGAAAAATATATTGTATTTAGCATGGAATGTAATAGAACAAACAGATTAAATACAATATTTTTACTCTGTTCAATGGTATTTCCTAAATCGATGAATGAAATTTTTTTTTTTCAAAGCCTTCTTCTGGTTTTTTTTTACAAGTTTTACTATTACAGGAAAGGTTATTTGCTTTTTGATCCCAAAAATGATTGACTTATATATAAAATAAATCAATAACTATATTTCAAGAACAGATTTTTTTATACTAAAAAATGTAAAAATTAAAACAACAACTCATGTAGTTAATCATTAATACTCTTTATTCAATTCAATAAAAATTACATTTCAAGTTTTGTAAATAAAATGAACGTTTGCACTTCATTGTTCAGGCGAATATGCAGCAACACAAAATTTAATCCATGAGTCTAAAATTACCAACAAATATATAAATACATATATATATATAAAAAAAATATAAAAAATTACATAAAACACTTTATAAATCATATTTGTCTATATATGTCCACTACATATGTGGCTCTATACGCGTCTTCTTAGTCACTTTCGATACCTTCTCATTTTTTAAAATATTTGCCTTCTTTTTCATCTCCATTTCTTTCAACAAATTCAAAATATTTTCAACCTCCTCTGGCTGCATTTCAGTATCCTCTACATTTTTTAACTTTATCGTCGAACGTTTTTTCGTTTCTTCCTTTGAATTGATTTTTGAACGATCATTCAGTCCATTCGTAGCTATATCCATTTTCATTCTTGTTGCCACAATTATTTTTCTGGGTGTTTCCTTTATACATTGTTTATTCGCGCATTTCGGCAGTTTTCTTTCTTCTTTCTTATCTATATTCGCTGCGTTTGTAACTGGACCATCGATATCCATGCGTTCCAGCTTCTCGTGAACCTTCTTGGATGGGATTCGTTGCCTCTTCCTTTTCCTATCATGATCCTCTTCATTGGTTTTGCTTTTTGCACTATCGTTCACATCAGAATTACACTTTTCATGTTTACTCTCTTTTATATTCAGAACAGATAGTTTCTCTTCAATTTCTCTCAAAGATTTTTCTAAATCCATGTTATTTTGTTAAATTAGTCAGACCTAATGTGACTTAAGCAGAATTTGAAATGTGAGTAAATCGTTGATCTATATAAAACCGAAGACTTTCTTACACCCCACTCTTAGACCGTAACAGATAATTCGAACTTTTGGTGTACTAATGTGACCTAAGCAGAACTTGTAATGGACTAAAACGTTGATCTACGTAAGACTGAAAATTTTCTTACACCCCACTCCACCCCATAACAGGTAATTCAAACGGATGCATTGAAATATTTACTAATTCCTATAAGGTCACAAAAAACATCTGTTTTATTACTTTGGGTACTATTCCGCATTATTTATAAAACAGTAACTAATTAATTTTTTGGAAAATAAATTTAAACAAAATTAAGCTTAAAGACAAATGCAAATGAAATATTTCCAAGGCAGCCTATTAAGAAACTATTTTATCAACATTACTACTTTTTCACAATTTTTTTAAAGTAGCAAGGAATACACTTCCAAATATTTTTTAAGTTATGTAACAATGAAATTAGGTATGTTTACATGAATATATGTAGATTTAGGAGGCCTGTCTGGATACATGAATGGTTGTTTTTGATATATACAACAATACAACAAAGTTGTACTTGTTAATTAAATGATTCTATATAAAATTATATAAGAGTTGTGGACAATAATATATGAAGACTTATAAAGATTAGAAAGTAGTAAACATACGGCTTTGTTAGTAAATTATTGTAATTTATCTCAATGGTAATATGAAATTGAATACGAATCTCTGCGGAGTTAAAAATCGTAATCGAAGCGAAAATAAAAAGTTCATTAGTCACAATGTTGCACACTTTGTACTTGTAATTAAAAGCATTACGTTTGCTTTATTCGTTCATCTCGTTTCACCCTTTCTCTCTCTCTCTCAACTCTTCCTCTATATTTTTTTGGCTTCGTTTTGTTCGTGATTTAATCCGATTAATTGGGGTAGGACAATTAATGTTCCACCATTCGTGACAATCTTGATAAATTATAAGCAATTATTGTTGTTGCCCGGGACGGCGAAAACTTTTAATTGAACCATAATCCGACCATACAATACTTCTCTCACTCACTCAGCAAATCTGTATGCATGTATATGGAAAAAGCCTCTTACCCCTATTTTGCCAATTTCTCTATCTTTAAGTGGTTCATTAGCAATGCAAGTCGGCTAATGGAAACAGGCGAGCGACTCGAGGCCGACCCTCCAAACTTTTGCTTACATTACCGACCCTGTCTTTTTTTTTATTCTTTTCTATATTGTATAGGATCTCGCACCCTCGCGAAGACGCCCCAATATTAAAATATTAACGTGAAATATAAATGTGGACACACAGACATCTGAATACTCAGCGATAAAAGTAATTTGATTTCGTCTTGTGCGACTTACATGTAAATAAGATTTCTCGAGAGTAGGAAGAAATAATGAATGTAGAAAGGAGGAGCGAGAAAAAGACACAGGGACACTTGCAGAGGCGACGAAAACGCGGGATGGATTTTTTTATGCGCAAATAATTAAATTAAAGTCGCCTTCTTATCAACTGGTTATTAAATCACGTTCCTCCAATTTCGGTACGAGCAGAGCAAAGTGCAAAAGAAAAAGAAAGCATGCAGACGTAATTTGTATACATGACGCGGATTCTTACGTAATAGAAAGAGAAATGTATCCGAATCCCATCGAAGAAGGAGGTTCACGAAAAGTTTGAACTCATGCATGTCGAGGGTAAAGTATTAAACGTAGTGAATATAACATGTAAGGATAACAAAGAAGAAAAATAATAAATAAAATAAATAATATATAAAATAATGAATATACTATTATTTTTTAAATTTATTTTCGAGTTACTCTGTTTACACACAAAATTTGCGAATTATTTGATTTTAAGAAGAAACTGTATATTGTAAATTGAGGAATGTCTATATAGTAAACATATTGTTGCATTAATTAAACTTAAAATGTGTATACAGTAATACCTCTGATAACGAAGTTCGAATTGACATATAAATATTCACATTTAAATCGAAACATTGGACAAAATATGATTCGGCTGAAAATTGTACAAAAAGTTTGTTTATGACACATTTCTGTCCGAACCAATGTCAGCGTTCATTATAAGTCCATAAATATATTTGAACTTTTCATGTATTAGTTTTTATCAAAATAGAACTTTATAATTATTGCGAATGATTGATTTTAAGGTATGATGTTTTCTTAAACTCGAGGCTTCTTCACATTAATATAGCTTCTTATTTTTTTTTTTAATATTTGCCTTTCATGTCCATTAGCTTCAACAAATTTAATATGTTTTGAAGCTCCTATGTCTTCATTTCTGTATCCTCTACATCAGCGGTTTCCAAACTTGATGTTACTACTCCTGCCATAAAAATATTTAACCATTTGGCCCCCTAATCCATTTCATAAAATAATAAAACTTTAGCAGTAATTTGGAAAATTGTTCACTATGACTAACTTTCGCGGCTCCCTTTAGACTAGTCCGCGCCTCCCAGTTTAGAAAACGTTGCTCTACATTGTTTATCCTCGATTGTTTTTTTTTAATAGTTCATTTAAATTATTATTTTTTTACAATCAGTCATTCAATTCGTAGTTATTTCCATCTTGATTCTCAATGGTACAATCTTTTTTCTGGGAGTTACTTTAACAAATTGTTTATTCAAGAACTTCTGCAGTTTTCTTGCTTCATTATTATGATTACATGGTGCCTTTAATACTTTACCCTCTACATTCAACTTTTCGTGAAACTTCTTCTTCGATGAGATTGACTTTTCCTTGTCCTACCAAAATCCTCTTTAAAGGTTTCATTATTTGCACTATTTTTCAAATTGATATTACACTTTTTATAATTACTTTCATATATATGCACAAGAGATAGTTTCTCTTCAATTTTGAGATAAATTTAGATTTCTCGAAATCCATATTGTTTTGTAAATTTAATCAGTTCTTTCTGGTGCCCCAAAGCTGATCTTGAAATGTAACTAAAACATTGATCTAAGCCAAACTGAATATTTTCTTACACCCCACTCTTACACAGTAACAGGTAATTTAAACTGATGCAATAAAATATTTACTAATTTGTTCTCTTTGTTCCGTAAACTTTAGGAAAGTAGACTCCAGCACGCTTAATTCAAGTAATTAATTTTTCGGAAAAATCAATTTAAAGAAAATGATACATATATAAAAGCAAATGAAAATAAAATAATTCCAAGGCAGCCGATTGAACAAAACTTAGATTACATCAACAATTTTTATCATTTTTTTAAAACAACAAGGAACACACTCTTCCAAATCAATTTTATGTTAAGTAATAACACTGCGACTCATAGCCGAATGGTTTGAGTCGTCGTCCGCAAAATTTGGGGTCCCGGGTTCAAACCCTGGTACTTCCAAATATTTGCAGCCAACAAAATGAATTAGTTGTCAATGTATAACGATTCCAAATACGTGTCTGCAACGACGTGGTGATTTGCTGAATGTCCGATTTGGATAGATTGCAAATATCGTTGCAAAAAGACCAAAAAAAAGTAATAACAAAATTATGTATGTTTATTGGCCACATCAGTACTTGTAGATGTAGGAGATCGGTCCGAATACATGAATTATTCAAAAATTACTTTTATACATATTTGTATTTGATATACATAATACGTGACATGTACATACTTTGCTTGTACTTTTCATAAAAATGAAACCTCTCCTCCGATTTGCACAATAATTTATTTACAGGTCTTAGATTTTACTCGCTTTTATTATTAATAGTTTATGCAAGTGACAACATTCTAGGATAGTAATTAAATATTAAAGATTTTGTTTATTTAGTAATTTATGAATATACTAATATTTTTCAGTTTATTTTCGAGTTACTCTGTTTACGTACAAAATTCACGATTTGCATTTTTTTTTAAACGAAACAGTATATTGTAAATCAAGGAATATGTATATGGGAAACATATTGCTGCATTAATTAAACTTAAACTATATATACAGTCATACAGTTTCAATTGACATAAAAAGTATTCAAATTTATATCGATTCATTCGACAAAATATGATTCGGTCAAAAATTGTACAGAAACAGGAAGTAGAAATTGGTTTAATGTTTTTTTTTCGATAAAAGATTTGGAATACCTTGATGGGAATGAAAATTAAGAAGAAATAGAGATATTTCTGCAGACGAATAATTTACGAATTATATTAAATTTAAAATACTTGTTTTATTTTGTATTCGTGAAAATATTCATTATTGATGATTTTAATGAACATCTCCTCTCTTGTCATAGTTTTTTTTAAATTAAAAATCGATTAATGAGGTTTCTATCACATTTCTATCTGAAGCAATGTCATTCATCTTATTTCAATATTCTAGTTTGCTACATTACAATTATTTTATTAAAATACAATTTCATAATTACTACGAATGTTTTATTTTAAGGAAAATGAAGGTATTTGCTTGATGTTGTTTCCCAGGGATGGAATTCTGGACACCGTGAAATAATGTCTCGTTGTGGAGTCTTAGTAGTTTGAAATAAGTAAATTCAATTGGTTTTACAATAACTTTATTATTCAATAGTAGGTGAGTCTTATCTTAGTCTATGTTATTCGTTTGAGATTCTTCTGAGACTTAGTTATTCTTTGTATGTTCTACTGAGACTGATTCCAAATGAAGTAGGAATCTTCGAATCACTCCCTAGGCACGTATATATTTGTTTATATAAAAAAGATAATAATGGTTGGAATACACAACAATGTATTCTTATAGATCATCCAGATTTAATTCAGAAAATTATTCTTTATTATACGGATCTATGATGAAAGTACATAAAATAAAATTTAAATATTATATAATTTATTTTTGAGCTATATTGTTGATATAAAAATGATCAACAGCTGTAAATTGCACAAATGGACCAAGAAAATTGTGAATTATGCAACACTGTTTTTTTTAATTTGTAAAAACCAGTTCAAACTTTGTAATAAAGAATAGTTTCCTGCATAATTATCAACTACAATATACATTTTTATCTAAAGAATACAAAAAGTGGACAATAAGCTCCAGTTATAACGGAAATGGAAAAGTGAAAAACTAAAAATTATATATAAAAAAAGTAGAAAAATATAAAAATATTCGAGATTGGCCCAGCGATCAAACTAAACTGAGACTAAAATGAGAATTATTAATAAAAGATCAACAAAACAAACATATTCGCATATATGCAACATTCATAAGTAATGCGATTGAGAAGGTATTGTGGTTTAAACTGTTTCAATCTACATCAATGGGATTGTTATATCCTAGGATGGTTTTAGGAACAGAGTGGAAGATTTTATTGTTGTTGGATGTGGAACCTTAGTGGGAATTTTGAGTAAAGTAGTACTCTACTAAGACTATGTTCTTCTTTGGATCCCCAACTAAGACTATTGTTTATTCCTCGGATCCCCAATTAACACTAATTCTAAATACGTATTACAAATATAAGATCAACTATGTTAATGGAGGGTGGGAACAGTTCGTTGACCGGAGTCAGTTCATGCTGCAATTCATCTACTCTGCATCTTCTGGTGATAACTCTTATCTGCAGGTGCATATGCGAAATGCATATCGTATTTGAATATCCGGTACAGTTAAAACATAATTATATGGTTGGTCACAACAGCATTGTGAATGTGACTTGCACCGACTTGATTGTATTGGCCCTAATTATCCGCCTTTTAAGCCAGCAGCCGATGGCATCCAAGGTGTTTGTGAGGCCACTGTGGAGTCCTGATGTGATGCTATGACAACGGCGTCATCAGCAAATCTAGCCACAGTGACGTGCTGGGAGTATATTTACAAATGAGTTTAATCAATTTTTTTTTTTAGAAAACCAGTAATCTTTTGTACTTGGAAACTAATTTATTATTATTATTATTCAATACATATGTTTTTAAATAATAATATGTTATGTATGCAAATACGTTACGTCTTATATTAACATTAATATAAAAATAGGGCAGAAAGGCACTAGCACTTTGGTCGAACTTGGACCAAAAGAGATGTGTAATCCTTAAATGCATTAATTTTTATTTTTAATAAGTAGGATTTGTAATCAAGCGGGAAATGGGTTCGATTAATGGGAAAAATATAAAAGACATAAAAATTCTGTATATTTAAACTTTTTATTTATTAATTTTATCAAAATACAATTGCATAATTACATATAATTACAGCTAATGTTTAATTTTAAGGAAATCAATGTATGTGTATGACGTATTCTTATCTAGGCAAATTCCTTCTCATCTCCATCACTTTTTGCAAGGTCAATATATTTTGATTGCTGTTCATTCTTTTACTCCGTTCAATATTTAATTTCATTGCATATTGCCGTTGTCTCAACTCGATCATATTTGGCAAATTAATTATATTTTGATATGTCGTCATTTGTATATGTATACCCTGTAGATTATTTAAATTACTTGTTGATTCTTGTTGTGATTGTGATTGTTGTGATTGTTGTGATTGTTGTGATTGTTGTGATTGTTGTGATTGTTGTGATTGTTGTGATTGTTGTGATTGTTGAGATTGTTGTGGTTGTTGAGATTGTTGTGGTTGTTGAGATTGTTGTGGTTGTTCGATCAATTCAATTAAATGCCTTTGTGATAATGCCATGTCCATTTTCGATGGTACATATTGCTTTCTTTTGTTCTTTTTTTCTGATCCTTTCTTCATGGTCTTCCGCAGTTTATTTTCGTTTTTACTATCCTTACGTGTTGTATTCACTGCGTTCAATCCTCTTCCGTCGATATCCATGTTAAAGGTTGCGTTGCTTGGTCCAGCTGCTCCATCTGTACCATCTATATGGAAACGAGATAGTCTTTCCACATTTTCGCTCAAAGATTGGTCGAAATCCATATTATTTTCCATATTAATCAGTTATTTCTGATGAGACAAAATAAACTTGACAAAAGAACTTGAGATGTGATTCAAAACTGTTAAATTCCTTGCACCCCACACGGTAACAGGTAATTCAAACTACAGGTGTGTCGACGTGACCAAAGCTCAGCTTGAACTGCCACTGAAATGTTGATCTATGCCAAACTGAAAATTTGCTTACACCCCACTCTTACACAGTAACAGGTAATACAGACTTATGGTGAGCGGAAGTGACCTGCGCAGAACTTGAAATGTGACTTAAACTGAACATGTTCTTACACCCCACTCTTACACCCTCTCAGGTAATACAGACTTATGGTGAGCGGATGTGATCTGCGCAGAACTTGAAATGTGACTTAAACTGAACATTATCTTACTTGTACACCGTCACAGGTAATGTAGACCCCATTTTGTGTTCTTACTAATAGTTATAATTGACGATTACCATGTAAATCTCCTCTCTAGTCATAGTATTTTTTTAAATTATTATTTTTATCTAGAAATATATTTGCACTATTCATGTATAGTTTATTCATTTTATGTCAATATTCTAATGATATTAGTAATATAAAGTTTGCTACATTACAATTATGATTTTATCAAAATAGAATTTCATAATTACTTCGAATATTTGATTTTAAGGAAAATGAAGGTACTTACATGATTTATTCTTACATATCAAGCAGATTTAATTAAAAAAAGAATACTTTATTATACGGATCTAAATTGAAAGTACTAAAAATAAAATGTAAATATTCTATAAAGATTGTTGGAAAGGAAGTGCTGGTAAAAAATATCTAACTAATTGTTACATATTTTGAATTAACATTTGAAAAACTTGTTGAAAACATATATTGATTCTTTGATAAAATTGTGAAGTAATTGAAATTAATTCGGTGATTGTAATTTTTAAATTAATCGTTAGAGTATTTATTTCTGAGCTAAATTATTTATATAAAAAACGATGAATCGCTATAAGTTGGCCAAATGAGCCAAGAAAATTTGTGAATTATATAACACACAATCCAAAAAAGCGGTGTAGTTATGCCTTTATGTAGATTCATGTATTTTTACATTACAAAAAGCAATATTCTCCTTTCATAATTTTATCAGTATACGTAAAAATCAAAATATTATTCATTACTCTTACATTTCTTCTATCTGAAAATATTTCTTCCTGTATGTTTTTATATAAATATTCTTTATTTGTAACACCCCCCGAAAGATAGCGCGTCAACAATGAACATTGTCACAGACAAAGAATTAAACTGTTAAATATTCTATAGAATATATTCATATAGTTTCATTCAGAAACAATAAATTAGTTTTGGTAAAATTAAAGTTTAAAAATAACACTGTGCAAATGTTGCTACATAAAGAGAAATTATATTTTAAATATACGAAGCGTTAAATAAAGGGTTAAATAAATAAATAATATAAAAAATAATAAAGTATTAACAAAATTAAACAACTAATTAATATAAGGCCATGAGGCATTTACCAATGTTTTTCTTTAAAAACGTTTTTAATTATATTTTCGAAATATTAACACGCAACATAAATTTATATTAATAAAGATGCGAGTTTGTCGAAATCGGCAATTATACCCAAATTTTAGATTTTATCTAGTTTTATTTTTATGTTTAAAGTATGATTGTAAAGTTATTTATTATATGCGGTTTATATTGTTGTGTCCCAGGGATGGAATTAATATCGGATTTTGGAGTCTTAGTAGTTTGATTTAAGTAAATTCAATTGGCTTTCTAATCACTTTATTAATCAATTGCAGATGAATCTTATCGAAGACTATGTTATCCGTTGGAGATTCTACTGAGACCAATTCTAAATACATATTCTACTTACGAAGTTAATTATTATTAATCAAGGGGTGGGAGTTGTGATTGGGAGCTGGGCTTTGTTTATATTTGATGATTAAACGTTCCCATGGAATTCGGCTTGGGTGGTTTGGTTACATTACGATCGGCCCGAATTCCTTGCAGTTGTTTATATGAAGAAGTGCATCGATTAGGAATATTCGAATCAATCCCTTGGCACTTATATATTTGTTTATATAAAAAGACGTGGCGACTAAGCACTTCATATGTGTCTACGTGAGAAATTCTTTGTGAGATCTCTTATATATTGATTGTTTTTACAATATAACAACAATAATATTAATAATAATGGTTGGACACAACAATATGGTGTAATGTTAATATGTTAAAATCATATAACATTGCTATAATTTAATTTCAAAAACAGTAATATGAAACGGCGAATTGGTTTAGATCCGTGTGTATACGTAATGTTGGGCGGATGCGCCGGGTGTATGCGAATTAATTGCGCGACGCGTTTAATTCGTACCAAATTATGTGTACACAAGGCGCTGTGCAAACAAGAAAGCACGGGAAGTCAATATGGAACGGTCAAACAACACAATGGCAGCGGCCTCAAATATTTGCCAACCGCTAGCATGTGTTAATTTTAGCCGTTTCTCAAAACACAATCATCCTGGAAAACGTGCCGGACTTAATCATTCGTGAATGGAACAGATTCGTGGCCGGAGCAAGTTTCGACGAAATGCATGACCGCCAGTCCCAACGCCATTCATGCATCGAAACGGGTCGACCTTCCGTGTTCCTTGGAATTCCTGGAGCTCTGCCGCATTGCAAGATGCAGTCCTCGCTCTGCCACACGTTCGAATCCTATCGCAAAGCTGCAGATGTTGCCATTTTATCCAGATTCAGTTTAAGCCATAGACATACGGGATTGCTGCTTTGAATATTTTCGTACTTTTGAAAAGTTGAAACTATTAGAACATTTGCTTACAAAACTTAAGCAACTTATGAGATATATTTCATTTAAATATATAATAACTTATATGAAGAAAGGCAACAAAAGCTTACCATATTTTTATGACATTAGATGAAGGGAGGCATAAGTCATATTTAAAATTTATGACGCAATTGAATAAAAAATGGAAATATTTTATGTAAATAATATAATATCATAAAACAGGGTGAATTTTATGTAGAATTATATATATGATCCCTCATAAAAATGTACTAATAACGTAATTACAATATTTTTTTCTTTTTCAGAAAAAAACTATAAAATAAGACACTAAAAATAATATTAATTACATTTTTGTTTATCATACCGCACTCTAAGAAATTACATCATATTTAAAGACACTAATGATCGGTATTTGAGGAAACCTCTATGAAAATAAACAATTTTTCGTAATACATTTTACTTTCCTTAATATTTTATTTAATTGATATATATTACATAGTTTGATAGATATTAATTGTTTTGTAGCTGTAGATAGAATAGTATAAATAAATTCGAAAATATATGCAAATTTTCATATAATTGGTCATACAATAAACAAGTTTAATAATTAGTCACAGTGAAAAAGACTCAGAAATCGTAAAGAAAATGGTTTTTATTTAAAAAAAATAAGGTAATTAACTGGTAAAAGGCGAAAAGACGTTGGTCAACTGAGCTTTATAACAGATGCAGCAGTTGTTTTTTTTTGGTTTTGTTTGATTATTATGGTGCAAATATAAATTGTTATGTTTTTCCTGTTTCTATCTGTTGCAATAAATGTTATTATTATTAACTGATAAAAAAAAAACTAATGATAAACAAAATATTGTAGTATTTTAAAATAATGTTAATTGAATCAAATACACGTAAGAGTGAACCTTTTTTGTCTTTGCACAAAAGCTATGCTTATTCATTTATGTTTAATTGTACTTCAGTGGTTAAGAGTACCTGCATCATAAAAATCTGGTGCCAAATGGTGTTGGTTCCAACCCTACCGTTGACCGATTTTTCCGGCATTTACCGGTCAACAAATAAGGTAGTGAGGACCGAAAAAGTTTATAAATAGAATAGAATAGAACCGTAAAAATGTTCCTAATTTAATTAGTATTAAATAAATTTATATATTCTGCGTAGTTTAACATATTCATTTATTTTATTTATATATAATAGAGAAAAAATAAAATTTGAAACAATTTAAGTAAAAAAAAAACTCAGTCGTCTTAATTGTATCTGTTTTTGACATTTAAATAATTAAATTTCAAAACTAAAAATAGAACTGTCTGTTGCGTCGGACCTAATTTATTTTGTCTTGTCGTCGTACACGTTTTCGGTGTGAGGGTGTATCAAATAAATACATTGTCGTCGAGTAATACTCATTGGCATTTGCAAAGCGCGGGTCGCCCGACCTTTCTGAACATGAATAACAATGTCATTCCCGGTACATTAAGCAGAAAGGTGAGACAGAAGGAAAAGGAAGACGGTAAGTAATCTGCCGTAAGCTTAAATGTCAATATTCGATTAAAATTCCTGCGAGTGTTCGAAGCGCGATAAGGACACTACCCCTCTCTACCTGATCTTTTGGTTCGTCTCTCCGGAAAGGTGACAGTTTGATACGAACCGTCAGTTCCAATTAAAAGTTTCGCAATTGAGTAGTCCAATTATAAATTGTTTTCGGGATGGGAACCGAGAGTTATGCTGGATGGATGGAGTGCGAGATGGAAGACAGAGCATGGCAGACAAACGTGAAATTAATGCTTTTATTGGCTGAGAGCGTGAGAGGAAGAGAGAGAGAGAAGAGAGAAG